>CM067071.1:37776425-38257702 GCA_033980235.1 Diadema setosum | reverse complement strand
CAATGACCTAAAAAATATGTTCTACAGGGGACCATTTCTTATAATGAAAATTTAATTTGTTTGTTCGTTTTGCAATATTGGATTCTATATATCGGATATTAACAATAAATGCTGTCAATCCATGAAATTTCACACCTGTATCTTTGCATCTCTGAATATATATGTACCTTTTGTATAACAATATTAAATGATTCAATAAATTCCAGTGGGGCCCTTTCCAGTCTTTGATGAATCCAAACATTACTCCAATTCTTGTACAATCCTCTAATTTGACATGAAAGATCGTACCAATTTCATCCACAAATTTTTGAAGTAATTCTTTGGCAGCTTTACAATAAAAAAACAAATGTACAGTGGTCTCAGCACATGACTTACAAAGCGTACACAACTCTGATTCTGATATTTTCATCTTAAACAATCTTTCATTTGTGTAAAGTATATTATGCGACAACTTGAACTGAAATTCTCTCAATTTTACTTCAATTGTACATGTAAATGGCAACATATATATTTGTGTCCAATCTTCTGATTGAATTCCATACTTGCCAGCGAAAACTGTTTCGCAAACAGGTCTTGGTTTAATCTCTTTTAAAAATTCCTCATATATTGGTTTTGATTTCACATCTTGTAACTGTGAGATAATAAGATCCTTTTGTTTTTGAGCCACTTCTTCTTTCCAAAACATCTCCAATAGGAGTGTATTGAAGGAGCATTTCGAGTATTTTTGAACAGAGTATACAATTGCCATATACATCATATTTTATTTGCTTGGCACTCCTTTCCTTAACCAAAATTCAAAATCAATGAGCCGTCCATCAATACTAAAAATTTGATATGTATATAACATAAACCTGCTTCAAAAAACGGCCTGCAGAATATTGAGTGCTTATCAATCAAAATATTCTGGTTATTCCATACTGGTTGTTGTAGGATGCCTGCTTGGCTATTTTCATCACCAATAAAATCCTCATGTATGTTTGTCTTTAACCATATTCGTAGAATATTCTCATAGAATGGAGGGATACCCCTTTTATCAATAGTTTCAAGGGGATAATTGCTTTGGAACACTAGAATTCCACCAAGCCTTTTTAAGAAATGATCTCCCAATAGCACCCATTGATGGTTACGATTTCCATAATATCTTTTAACCCACTTAATTAACTGCGTATCAATCATACATTGTAAATTGGGGAATTTGAGACCACCCTCAGCATATTGTGCATACATAGTTGACCTTGAAATCTTATCTGGGCCATTCCATAAAAAGGACAACATTAACTTCTCTACTTCTTTCACAAAATTTTGAGGAATTTCAATGTTTGACATCAAATAAATTATCTTAGACATAATAAATGTTTCAAAATTTGAATTTTACCAATTAACGTTAAATTACGATTTTTCCAAATAGAAAATGTTCTCTTAATCTCACCCAATCGATCTTCAAAGTTTCTTCGGATTGCTTCTTTTTTGTCATATGAAAACCAGATTCCAAGAATTCTAAGACCATTGTCTGACCACTTTATCATCTGCGGCTTTTCTTTCGATAGTCTATCATTTCCTATCCACATTCCTTCTGATTTGCTTCGGTTGAGGCAAAGGCCTGATATATCAGAAAATTCTTGAAAGCTTTCTAATAATACTGATAATGAATCTGTATCCTTACAAAAACATGTTATATCATCAGCGTAAGCTGTATATTTAATCTCCATTCCAATGATATTTGGATTATTTAACAATCTCATTAAATATATCTCGAGCCCTAATATGAATAAAAAGGGGGCAAGGAGGTCGCCTTGGCGAACACCCCTTCCAATTTCAAAATAACCAGTGGTAAAGCCATTTATCAATACACAGCTATTTATACCTGCATGCAATGTTCTCACCCATTGTATCATTGACGGACCAAAATTAAGACATTCTAAACACTGTAGTAAATACCTGTGACTGAGTGAATCGAATGCTTTGGTAAGATCTAATGCTAACACAATTCCAGATACATTGTTGGCATCTGCATAAAACATTAAATCTGAAATCAGTCTTATACCTTCACCTATATATCTGCCTTTAATAAATGCTGTTTGCTGAGGATTTATCAAATTACCAATGATTTTGGACATACGTTTCGCTAGACATTTAGAAAGTATCTTTGCATCCACATTTATTAAAGTGATTGGTCGCCAATTACCCAATAATCTCTTATCTTTATTGGATTTAGGAATCAATTTAATTATTCCTTGCCTCTGTGACACGGACATACTTCCTTTTTCAAAAGCATGATTAAATGATCCTATTAGTTCTTTAGAAATCAAAGACCAAAATGTCTCATAAAATTCCACCGATAAGCCATCGTTACCAGGTGTTTTATTTTTTGACATCCCAAGGAGGACTTCCCTTGCCTCTTCATGTGTTATCAGGCCTTCACAAGAGGCCTTTTCATCTTCCGTGAGGTGTTTTAAGCAGGAACTTTTTATATAATCATAACTCACTTTGTCAGACACTGTATCCCTGTTTCCAAACAGTTTACCAAAAGGTTTCATCACAAAATTTCGTATATGATGGGGATGTTCAATAAGTTCCTCACCTGTATCTAATACATCTATGTTTGTACTCTGTGCTTGTGTCTTTTCAAATGATAAAAAATATTTTGTACTCTTCTCTCCTTTCTCGTACCAAGTACATCTTGAACGTAATATGGCCCCCTCTGCTAAATAATTGTACATGCAGTTAAGTTCCTGTTCAATTTTCTCTTTCTTTTCCCATTTTTGCTCATTCATTTCTGTCGGGTCCATGTCATTTATTATTTTCAATTCTTGTTCTTATTCTTTTCTTCTAATTTCTTTTATATTTTTCTTCCTTTTAGAAAATGTGATTGTAAATTCTCGTATTTTGAATTTTAACCAATCCCATAATTTTCCTTTATCATTTTTATCTTCCCATTCATTTACCCACATCTCATAATGTCCCTTTAAATTTTCAACATACTCGACATCATTAATTAAGCTGTTATCAAACTTCCAATAAGATGGGTCCACAGTGTACTCTTTAATTCTCAGATGTAAATTCACAAAATCATGATCTGACAAAACACAGGGGACCATATCACAATCTGTCACCATATTTTGTACAGACTCATGGATTAACCAGAAATCCAGTCTTGACTGAACACAAGGATTGGAGCGTCTCCAAGTAAATCGTCTTAATAACGGGTTCTTGTCTCTCCAGATATCTATTACATGATAAACGTTTTTAATATTTTCTATTATTTCACAACAGTGCTTCCAAGTGGACTTCATATTACCGCCCTCTCGGTCCAATGCCAAATTTTGAATAAAATTAAAATCTCCCCCTATTAATATTGTCTCTTCAGCATCATAATATTCTTGTATAGTCAAGTCTACAGCTTTAAAAAAAAATGCATGTGGTCTTTTTAATTATTTGGAGCATATACATTACATATCATATTTTTTTCCCATATACTTCCATTTTAACCAGCAAAAATCTCCCGTTAGAATCTTTCACTGTCTCTGTCAATTTTATATGTGGGGTTTTCCGAAATATGATACACACTCCCCTACTAGAGGAGGTTCCATGACTGAATACAATATCGGCTCTTAATTGGTTCTTCCAAAAACTTTCATCCTTATCAGTCGAATGGGTTTCCTGTAATGAAATAATATCCTTTTTTAATTTGGATAAAAAACAAAAATATTTTTCCTGGCTTTAAAGTCCCCTAACCCATTTACATTATGAGTCATTAACTTCAGATCCATATACATATTTCACAAGTAGGTAACCTTGAAAATTCTTATGACCCACCATGATCAAGACAAAACAAACAACAAAACACTGGCAATGAAAAAAAAAAAAACACACATACAATTTGCATAAAAATCAAGTAAAACATGATCACAAGGAATCCAAGTGCCCCTGGGCATCTTCACAGTTATTTTTTCCTCAGGTTGGCAAAAACAAATGATTTTCCCTACCACTTAATCACATGAATAGTGTATCTCGTCTTCGGAGATATCAACTGTTAATATACTGCTGGCATGACAGGGTGCTGATTGCTGAGCTATGGCAGTCGTGTCAAGAGCTTTTCAAAGTATGTCGTATTTTGTTAGACCATTGTCTACTGTGCAAAAGCAAACTGCCAATATCCATTCTATCTTGTGGTGTGCTGCTTGTACTCCACTTCTTTTCCGCTCTCAGTCTCCCTATAAAACAATCGCGCGGGATATTTGAAGTACACCTTTCGCTTTGGGTCCTCCTCTTTCAGCTTTCGTTTCAGTGGCAGCAATTTCCTCCTGCTTTCTCGCACTTCTACAGGCAGCATCTCATCGACAAATATCTGGTGATCCTTTCCGTTGTGCTGAAAAGGCCTCTCCTTCAAATATCTGAGGGCACTGCTGATCACTGTTTGTCTGGTTGTGTATCTACTGAAAGCTACCACAACTGGGCGAGGAGGGCCGGGTTTTGTCCTGATGCGGCCTGTGCGATGAGCTCTTTCAATGCTCACTTCACCTTCCATTTGCATATTTGACTTGGCAAATTCTTTGATCAATTGCTCACACTTCCCAGCGTTTTCAGCACCTTCAGGAAACCCGTAAAACACAGCCGTATTCCTCATCTCTCTCGCAGTGAGGTCAACAAGACGCTCTCTCAATTTCATATTCTCCTTTTCTTGCTTGTTTACTTGATCCTGTAACTGTTTGATATCAAAACGGCACGACTCTTGCTCCTCTTTCAAGTTACTGATTTCTTTCTCATTTGTTTCAATCTTACCAAGAGCTGTGTCCAACCTGGATGTGAGATTGGAGTTCATTTCGTCTATCTTGTGGATAAGGGCCGCGAGTAGTTCATCTGTGGTTGACTTCTCCCCGTCTACTCGTCGTTTTTTCTCAAGCGAGGCGAGGAGCGTGGAGGTGATTCCGCCGACGCGCCTGGGCTGGTTCCCTCCATGTCTCGGTGAAGTGGTTTCACTACCGTGTGCACTGTAGAGTCAGTTAAGCCGTGTGCATTATCACTGTCATCGTGTTCTTGCGTAGCCTTCTCCGTAGTAGCGTCGCTAAAATCCATCTTAGGGTCAGAATCCTCCTTTTCCTTGAAATAATGGGAGATTGTAACGACTCCTTGGTCTAAGATCCTCTTTCTCGATGTCATTTTGACTTTTCAAACTGTAATAAGCGAAATGACCTGCAGTTTTATTTCCTCCTAATGCCTCCGTACCACTCAGGCACGTCCTAACCACACAGCGCCATCTTGGATTCCCCCAATGTGGAATTTTTGCCATGAAACAAACATTGCACAAGCAGGGGGGACAGAGAGAGAGAGGAGGGAGGGAGAGGGAGATTGAAAGTGAGGTCAGTGAGGGCTCCCTTAATGCGGTAACGTTGTGCAGGTGGCGCTGTACTATTCCCAGGATTTTTTTCTTTCTTTCTTTTAACAGGAAGGGAGAAGAAAAATTATAATATGGTTACTAAAACACAGACATACAGACAAACATACATGTGTCGGGTTAACAAACAAAGACTTTAGCAAATACAATTCAATTTATTTCATTTTATTCATAATAAATGAAAGATCTAAACAAAACTAATGATTTATGTTAATTTTGGCTTCAAATAAGCAAATGTATTTTTCTTTTACTGAAATAGAAAAGTAATCGTTTTGTTAAGCATAAATAAATGACATCATAATTCTAATAGATAAACAGATAGATATTTTTTTGAGTGATTTAAATGTTTGCATGCAGTTGACGTACGAGAGTGCACGGACCTCGGTTTTTTTTCAATGTACCATTCGTTCACAAAATGTGTGGGTGTGTGTGTGTGTGTGTGTGTGTGTGTGTGTGTAAGTTCACTGTGCCAATATGATGCAAATACATAGCTTATGTCAGGAGCTTTGATCTTTACAGCAAATTAGTTTTAAAAACAACCAACGACGTCACTGGTCGTAGCTATTTCACGTCTTAAAGGAGCGTATAAGGCCTAAATAATAATCACAATGTATTATAGGCTGGTAAAACTCTCTTTAATAAGGTGCTCGGGATCATGATTTTTTTGTTTCTCGTACAGTACACTGTATATTGAAATCTTGGAATCCCAAACACTGCACGCTACGTGTGCGACTTCACAATGCTACAGTTTGTAATGCGGCACAATGAATCCTTCATTTACGATAAAATGGAATAGAGTAAAGATACTAAAATATATTCTAACCGAGAATGACACTGGACGACTCTGCGGGCGAAAATGTGAGGTGTTTGTGATCACTTCCTCGCTGGCAAAGACCACAAAAAGTAAGCGGTGGTGCAGTAATTTGCATTCGCAAGTCACAACTCATTATTTGAATCTAGACGGAAACAATATATTGTAACGTGAAGACTACTCATGTGTCTATGACTCTACGATGACGTCAAGTCATACAGTAACAACGCTACACCTTCCTATCAGCTGTCAAACGGTTTATTCTCTCCAGGCTTTACATTGTTTCATGCTGCTGTCATTGACGAATAGTCATAGGGAATGTTACCTTGCTACAAGAATTCCATGTCGCATAAAAATTGCTTAATAATGTATCTCAATACTAAACATTGCGAATTTTGTTTGTTTGTTTGTTTTTATCGTAAGTTAATGTTATAAGCTTATAAACATTGCGACGTGTTCCACCGCGAAGATCGTAACAAAGACCCAACTTAGTGGATTCCATTTCGTTGTCTGCTTCCATAGAGCAATAACTAATTAATTTTGTAACACGCTAACGTGTACGATACGTTACGAATGCTCAAAAAATTTCGAAAGAAAGAGAGAGAGAGAGAGAATCAGAAACGGACGAAGGAAAATGGGTCGGTAGAGTAAACGATTTGTGGCTGATATTTTTTTCCTCTTTCTGATACAGATTAGCGAACTTCACATATTGAATATGTCTACCATGTCAGAGGGGGGATTCGTCTCAGAGTCAGCAGCAGTAAACTTGGCTGAATTTCTGTGTCGTCTGCCCCATCTTACACGTGCCTATCTCAATGATCTAAACCTGACAAAGACATTCTTCATGACGATTGCCTCCCAGGCTTCACGCCGTAGAGTAAGAATCAGTCATTGCCATCTGTCCAACACTGTTGTGTTAAAAATGGGGGGGGGGGGGCGTCAATTACCGTGAGAGCGATATTTCGATTCATTTCACTATGCGGTTATGTCTTTCCTGTGGCATTGCTTTATGAAATTCGCCAATCACATAGATGAAATATAATCGCATACTTATCAATTCCAATATACATGATACACGGTGTTGTAAAGTTTGAAAAAAAAACACAAAAGTCTCAAGCATTGTCATTTTAGTCATGTGCATCTCAATCCGTACCGACGCTCGACAATCAATGAAAGGTTTGTAAAAGAAAATGTATCAAAATGAAAACTTTTTTTTATCGCAATGAAGGCAGATGTTCAAATTAATGAAATTCTTCTGCCGAGGTGTTTTTAATGCAACTGACTGACAAATTGCCCTACAAATTACCCTACGTAAATAAGCACTGAATTTGTCAATGTTTTAGTATATCAAAAAAAAAAAAATGGCGTACGTACACGAGCAGGATTCGAACCTACGAATCTTGTTGAATTACGCAGTACCCGCTGCTTGCTATAAGGATTAAAACCAACACTTGCTGTCGAGCAAAAGTTCGGTGGTCTAGTGGAGGTGACGCATGTTCGGAGATGAGGAGGTCGTAGGTTCGAATCCTGTTTGAGTACATGCACCCATGATATTTAATCACGCCTACTACTAAAACATTGATCAATTCAGTGCTAATTTACGTCGATGTAGGGTATTTTTTTTTTCGATCAGTTGCATTGAAGGTGGATGTCTCATTCCAAACTGATAAGAACACGTGATTCATTTATTCAGTATGCTAACATGAAACGATTTCCTTTAGAGAATATCAAAATATATCTTTCTATATGAAGAGCTTGCTTCCAAAAGGCAGTACATCCATTGAAAAATGTGGATTTAGCTCCTTCTGAAAGCAAACCCTCTCTCACTCTTTAAAGTCTCCCTCTCTCCCTTCCTCTCTCTCTCTACATAAGTTATATACTGATATAGAATATGTGCCTTTTTAATATTTGTCATCATGCTACAGGTGGAATGCATCACCACCGATAACAAACCGTTAAGGGAGTTGCTGAGTGACTATCAAGGAGGTATAGAGGTATACATATTGTGTGTTCATCTCATCAATTATTATACATTATAAATGATGAACTAGCATTGCCTATTCGGACACACAGAAAAAAAAATCAAATCAAATGCGCTGTTAAAAGATTGCACACATTTGAAACCATTTGATCTAGCAACCTCTATATGAAACAGTTTCGTGCATTTTATTTGTGATAGCCATATTTTTCTCAGTAAAGACTTTGTTCTGTGTCATGCAGTGATGAGGACATCATGTTTGGCACTAGTTCACGTCTTGAAGATTTGATCTATATTGTGTTGTTCTTGATCATAAATGCGGTCCGCCCATTTTTATTCAAAACTTAATTTTTGACATTATTTGTATGCCAGATTGCACGAAAATAGTGATAGTATCAGGATTTGGCCAGTTCTTTTTATGCATCTTTGAGATTTTCATGTCAGATCACACCTTAAGGGGAAACTTTGAAAATGTTTCAAACAAAATTCACAATGGGTACGAATATGGCAATTGCGTTAATAATTGTGATTGTGAATCAGAAGTGAAATCGCTACCAAACGCGTGTCGAAGCGATAATCGGCCAATGAAGAATAGTTTATATGACCATTGTAATTGAATACGAGTAGTATACATTTCCAAATCGATTCAGACAATATATTCTCAGTATCGTACGTTCCGTTTGTGCATGGTAATTTAGAAATTTGCCCTTCTGATTTTGGTGCTTTCATATTTGCCCAAAAGTAGGTGGCTAACTTCAGTTTCAGATATTATAGGCAGTGTAAGCAGTGAACATGGTGAAGGGTAAGTTATTTTGAGTCAGGACGACATGTAATACCGCAGTGCGAAGTTCCATAGGTGAAAAATGGATGCACTTTAAAGATAATAATTTAAATCACATGCAAGGATGCGAATTAACACAAGCAGTGCTGGCGATAAGAGCTCATGCAACCGAGATACCTTATTTGGAGAATTTACAAATCATCTGTAACTATCTAACATAACTTGGTCATTCTATTCAATCTCCTCTCACTCTCCAATAGACACTCAGTGACGGAAACGCCTCAGAAGGCGACAGCAGCCGCAAAACTGGCCAGGGTTCTTGCCAAGAAAACGTGCACTCTTCGGATGAAACAAACAGATAAGGAAACATGTTCTTATTCGCGGAGTTGGTTTCTTGAGAGAACAAGAAAAACGAAGAACACATGTAAGAGAAAGAAGAGAACAAACTCAGAGAACAAAGTCATTGCTGGAGAGATTTAGTAACCAAGGCTAAACGTCATAAAGAAGAGTCACAACGATTTTAGACATTGATAGATAGCTAAGAAGCGGAGAAAGGAAGGGAGGGAAGGAAGAGGATGAGAACATGGAGCAGAAGGACACTGAGGCAACATTCGAACATGGACGAGGACGGGACGTGCACTGTATAGTGAAACATCGGGGGGAAAATCATTCTAGTAAGCAATCCAGGTGCTGGACGACGCCATAACCAAGACTCAGAGAGCCTCAGTGAGCTGAGCTGATTATACAGCCGACCCCGTTATAACGAAGCCCTGGTGGCAGGCAGTTTTCTCTCGTTATATCGATATTTCGTTTTAACCGGACAAATAAACAATACAAAAAATAGAGCGGATAATGTCGGGTGCCAAATTTTGTACTACGTAGTAACTGTACTTTCGTTATTACCTTCTTTGTTTAAACGGGAGTGCATTGTAGTAATAATGAAAAACTCTATCGATTTACTAGAGGCATGTGCCTGGGAGTGTATACTGACGAAAACTGAAAAAAAAAAAGAACAGAAAAACTCACAAACTTAAATACGACAGATACCATCTTGAGTCACTGCTCCAACATTGTGACAGTAGCTTGCGAAGATGCCCTTTTATGGCTGAATGATTTACCTTGTTGACGGTCTTGTAGATACACTTGTGTTTCATGTGTTTCTTTTACATAGTGTCGTTTTTATAAGTTTTCATGTTAAGTACAATAATTATTTTGTTTTCAAGGACTTTCTATTTGTGTCATGCATAATTATCAATTTATCGGTTTCCGAGGAGCAGGAAAACGAACACCAGCGTGAGGATGGGCTAGTAGCTCCATGGCTATAAGTATACTGAAAAAAAACCCAACAAACACAAACACACACACAAACGCACGAACACATACACACCAGGCAAGGTACTTAACAATATTTCATTGTGTATAAGAAGAGCAACGTGTATGAATGATGTTCCCAATTTCGCTATGTTCGCACATGTCCATCTGTGGATACAAGACCCATAGTAAAACTTTTTACACTGACATTAAGAAGCAATGTCAACGATCTCTCAAATTTGTAAGAAAGTTAGTAAAAGTTATAATCACTGACTCATTGACTTGTATTCTACAGTTTGTAAACGCAGCATTTTGATTAAAACTTTAGAGCCATCTTCGGATTACTCATGATGAGACGAATATCGTATCGAAAAACAATTACCTAATAATGCAATAAGTCATACAACCTCGAAGGGGATGAAGAACGAGGGCGTGACACACACACACGCACACACACACACACACACACACAAATGATTTTATTACATTGCACACAGGAGCTTCCGCACAAAATTCGTTTGACACATGAAAATAGGAATAAATTCAGTATACTACTCCAGTCATGTCCCATTCTTGTGGACCATGCAGTTCAGAATGATATTCGTCTCCAATCAACATTAATGCGTACTGGCAGATTTTGAAATTAAATTGTCACAATATCGTCAATCTCACAGTTAACTGATTAACATGTATATTATTATTAATAATTCAATTATGATTCATTTCGTATCGAGACGGATTGACATGATGACGCATTTATCATTGAGCTGCCTTTATTGCATGTATATAGAAAAAAGGTGTTGTTTATAGACCACGACTACTGTGTGTATAGTATAAAGCATGTTCATTGTAAGGACATTTCCTCGCAGTTCTTGGAAATTGCATACAATGTGTCTTACAATGGGACTCTTCATTATCATTCTATACATCATAGGATGTTGTCGCCTTTTGTCTCCTTCCTCGATATGTATTATTTCAATTGAGACGCATTGCGTTTTCAAATGCCAGGGACTTCTTTAGCATGTTTAGGACGAGCTTCGAGGACGAGCTTCCAGTCTTGGTTCGAGATCGGACTCGTTATTTTGTGACTGGATGAACACTCCTATGATGAGACAGTGAATTTGACTCAAATCAAATGAACCCAATCAAATCTACATGATTCACAGAACTGTTTCAGTTTCAGTTTCAGTAAGTTTTATTGATCCACCTATACATAACAAAAGATAAGTATAACAATATCGAACATATTCGCAAGTCATGAAAATATAAACAAACTGTTGCATTACATATATGTAATCATGTGAAATAATACATACATATCATATCAGATATTTACGAGTACAGGTGGAGTAGATCGTTATCAATAAGCAAAACGCTTGACTTAGACAACGGCCTCTGAATATAATATGCCGTGTAGCATTTTTTTTTTCATTTAACTAAAGGAAGGAACGATACAACTTACACACGTAGAACAACTAAACATAAATCTTTAAAGTATCTGGAATGTCACTTGACTGAAAAGGCAACACAAGGTGGAATGTAAAAAGACGAAAGATGTAACTGCTCACTTAGATGTAACTGTTCACTCAGATGATTCACTAAAGATGTAACTGTTCACTCAGACACGAGAGTAATGAAATCAGGTTGGCACCGTGCTCAAGAAATAGTTGGGCTTGAGGGTTGCTCGATATATGAAATTAGATTTGGACCCTGCTCGAGCAGTGCATTTGAATTGTACCTTGCTATAGATAGGAAGTCAGAAAGGGTTTGCAGTGTGGCTGAAAAGTGAACTTGGGGATAAATTCATTTTAAACAGCGAAACTATATTTCATTTCAATTCGAGTCATATCCGACTCAGATTGCCCACTTGCATCATCGAATATCTGGATAGCATTTTTCTCGTCGAAATCAATTTTGATATCTGTTCAATCATGAAAAATAAAATACACACTCATGATGATATTTCAGTATCGCAGTTATGGAACACAATTTCGATGAAATACTCTAATACATTTTGAGTCATTATGCGTTGTTGAATTACGCTTTGTATAACTTGTTTCTAATGACTGGGACGTCGATGTTTCTGGAATTTAGCGTTGCTGTGAATAGTGCGTTATTTGTTAAAAAAATGAATAGGAAATGAATATTGGTGTAGATGTTTTATATGCGTGTGTATGTTTTCTTTTTTATAATTCCATGTAATCAATGTATATAGTATGTATATAATGTATAGGACTTTTATCACACGCAACATTTACAGTGTGTGTCATTTTGTTGCTACTATCGTTTTCCCGAATATAGCGTTGTCTCTTTTTATTGTATTTCCGAAATTCCTTCATTTTTCTTTTCTTCTGCATATTCAAACACACATTGCAAAGCTACAGCTGTACTTCCCGAAAACATTTGCATGTCACTGTCTCCATGTATTTACCTCCCTCTCTTCCTCGCCCTCCCCCCCCCCCTCTCTCTCTCTCTGTTGCCTTTGTATGCCAGTGTTGTCTTTTATAGTCCTATCTACATATTAATTTGTTCTCTGTATTTGGCTTCAGAAATCAAAGTAAATTTAATATTGACTGACTTATCCAGAAGGGCCAACATTATAACAAGCCATTAGGGCTGTCTGTTGAGTAGATCCATCCATTTTTCATACAGTATATACGTATCTATTCTCCTATGTGATTTATTACAATGTTTCGTTATATCAATAATGTATCATATTTCTTGCTACTGATTTACAAAGTTTCTTTATTAATTTACCTCTTATAATATGAAATGCATATGCTATGTTTTGTCGAAAAAATTGAATAAATCTCAACTGATTTGAATTGAATCTTAAAGAACTCGTATCATAATATTTTGCATGTCTAAAAATCAGTACAACGCACCTCATAATGTTGGAAAGAAATTAATATCGACTATACTAGAAACGTGAGTAACCCTCGTGAATGCTCGACTTCTCCACGCCTTGCTAATGGCGGCGGGTCCTTAAATTGGCCCCGCTTTTATATGCAAGCGCGCACTCTATAACGCATAGAAGCTCTTTGGCTTGCTCTTTGGTGGGCACAAAATGACGCCTGTGTTTAAGTTGGCCAAACTCTGTAATAGAAGGCTCTGATGCTAAGACTGGTAATACCCCATCTACGACGAATTTATGCCAAGCTGGTGAAGCCTGAGCAGAATTCAGTCGGCGGAAGCTGTATCATTCCAACTGAAGGAAGTGAGGAAAACTATTGATCACACATGGCCAATCAGAAATCAAGGAGGATTCATCATATTACGTTTTAAATATATCATATTATTATGATAAAAACAGTACAGCACAACATGTCAAGCAACATAATTTTCAATGAGGCACAGTCCCATTTATCCAAGATCAGCGAAAATCTCGCTTTCACGAGATTCCAAGAGGAGGCGGGGCTCGGCGGCGTGTTTTTTTTTTTTTTTTTTTTTTTTTTTTTTTTAGACGGCACAGATTGGGGACCTTAACCCTAACCCTAAACCCTAACCCTAACCCAACGTGTTTCCTATAGGTTTAATCGTGCCATTCCCCAGTCTGTACCGTCTGTTAAAAACAAAAACAAAACAAAAACAAAACAAAAACGCTGCCCGGCGTGTGTAGAGTGTAGATGGATCACATGCTTTCGGTGCCTTCATGCCCATGACGTGGGTTCAGTCAGGAAGACGGTATGCTGGGTGAAGGTTGGGGAAGAGGGGGAGAGGAGAGGGAGGAGCCCAGCCCGGCGTCCTGATGACTTAGAATGAGGGGGGGGGGCCGGGGGTTCCACCAGAATTACTCACAATCACCAGTATTTCTAATAACCTGTACATTTGCACATAAATTACCATTCTATTTTCCTTAACTCTATCATGCCATTCTATATATAAGACCGTGCACCTCAAAACAAACAAAAAAGTCGCCAGACATGGATTTTTAGTTAAGACCATATTCTGAAAAAAGCATTATTTAAGCTTTAAAATGATGTATAACTCAAATCAAATTGACCCTCCTAACCTATCTAAATATTGGAAAGAAAGCACAAATTCAGGAAAAGTGTGAACTGAGAAAAGAGGCTCTGAAGTACAGTGTCTATTCAAGCGCTTAATCTTTACCAGACCGTGCTGGCTGAATGGGACAAAAAACAGGAAGTAAACCACCAGAGTAATAACAATGAAGGGATTATCAGATTAAACTGAAATATAGCATGCCTCATTAACATTAACACATTCTGTCCATGATTAATGCCAACTTTCAAAGCAGTAGCACTATCCTTTCAAAAGTTATTAGAATTGAAAGTGAAGAGTGTGGACAAGGTTTTTCAGAAATGAAAAGGGGATTCTAAAGACACACCTAATCACACCATTCTACTAAAAATGTTCGAGATAAACTGCTAAAAAAAATTACACTTTCCTGCCCGGTTTATTATACCAAATTTTAGCAAAATGTAAAAGAAGACCCGCTCTGTCAGAAAATTATGAAAAAGTCAAGTTCGGCTAGGTTGACCCATTTCACTTATTTTCAGTCCTCACGCAAAATCAGTGTGTGCGACTTTATGTTCGTTTTGAGGTGCACGGTCACATTTGCTCCATATGTCTTGAGAAGCAGGTAAAGGAATTGCGTACTTTCATTCCAAAGAAAATGAATATTCAATTTTTTCTTTGTGTTTTCTGCTACTGTACCATTAACATTTCATGTATAGTTCCTATATTGAGAAGGTACATTGTAGCAGTGCAATCAACCAAAATGTGAAGAATTCATAGCTTTTGGACAGATCATTTCTTCTCCTGAAACGTTCACTGTAATGTTCCATTAAACATTGCTTCAATGGCAGAATTTTCATTGGCTGTTCCGGGAAACTAACCCTGTATGTGGAAATCAGTCTTCAGGTCTGTGGAAACATTACTATTTCTTGGCTTATCATGATATTACAACTGTAAGTTGCAAATAAAGAGAGATTAAAGGGTATGATGGAAAACAGTAAAATTGTTCTGGGTGCGATGGCACCTTCCATCCCCCCCCCCCCCCCTCGCAATCAAATGTACTCGTCTGGAGCAACGAGCGGATCATCAAGTGGGTGTGCTCCATCGGACTCATGGAGTTTGCAAACAATCTCAAGGAGAGCGAGGTGCACGGGGCGATCCTGGCCCTGGATGAGACGTTTGACGCGGGCACCCTGGCCCTGGCCCTGGAGATCCAGACGCAGAACACCCGGGCGCGGCAGACGCTGGAGCAGGAGTTCAACAACCTCCTCACCGTCGGCACGGAGAGGAGGCTGGAGGAGTACTATGGTGAGGGGATGCTAGGAAATTTTATTGGTGGTGGTGGTAGAGATGATTGATGGATGCTGGTAGTCTGGTTGCTCTCGTTGCTAGTGCTGATGATGAGAGTTGTGGTTGCTATGATGACAGACAATGTATAGAAAGTAATGTAGGAGGAGGAGTTGATGATGATGGTGATGATGATGAGATGATGATGATGGTAGTTGGTGTGGTGACCAATATCTATAGGGAAAGATGATGGGGATACCAGAGGAAGGTAGTGATGATGAAGATGGAGATGACATTAAAAGTGATGACAAAGTGATGACAATGATGCTTCAGCAATGATGACTCCTCACTGTTAACATGGGAAGGAGGCTAAAGAGGGGAATGGTTGCTTGGATGTACCAGTGATTACTAGGATGATGATCATGACGGTATTGTGACAATCATACCATGTAGTTTGTATGCCAACCAAATTCTATAAAAGGAAAGAGCCAGTGGTAAACTCAACCTTAATATGCAAGGGGTAAGCTAGAGGAGGTGATCAAATGTATGGATAATGATGACGATGATGTTGATGTTGATGATGATGATGATGGTGGTGGTTGCTATAGACACTTAACACCTGAGATACAATGTAGATAAAAAGCAAGTCAAAAGCACTAGACACTATCAACTCTTCATTCACTCATTCACTCTGTCTCCACAAGTAGAAGTTTATTTGAAGCAAATTTTGTTTTCATTAAAATTCAACCTACACGTTTGTATCTCCAATATTGTTCACCTCTGTGAACTGAAAGGGACAAAAATTTATAGCATCTCACGAATTCTTAGACATTTTTCACTGGGATGTCATTATATTTTAAGTTTGTTTTGAGAGGCACAAATGCATTAGCTGTTTCTGTCTTTATTTGCATCTTGATATTTTGAGTGTGCATATTGTGTCTGAAATAATAACACAACACACACACACATTGATGATTTGTAGTGATATGATATTTCAATATTTCACTCACAATTTGATTTAATCATTGCCGCTACCCCTGCATAAATCCAATTGAGTCAAATTAAATGGGAAGTCCTAATGCACCAAAATTTAGTTGTTGTGTGAGGAAAATTAAAGGACAAAACAGAAGGTGAAAATGTTGTAACAATTTCAGATATTATTTTTTAGTCAGATGTTGTCAAACACCAAGAAATAATAAAGTTCGAATGAAGTATTTTTTTAAGAAGAAAAAATAGATGATATCAATTGTGGCATTTTAGGTTTATGGGTTGTCACTTATTTCCCACATCATATGCCAAAATATAGATGTACAAGACAACAAGGGAAGTCAAATACAACAAATGATATAGAAAAGTTGCTTAACAGAAATTATTATTTGTGTTTTGAACTTTTTCCCTTTGGTTCAAAGAAATATTCACGTGAATAATCTTTGTATGATGTTGTGTGTATGTTTGTTACTAAACTTAGTAGTTTAATGGGAAAGGGTGGGCAGGCTGGATGTTTGTGTGTTTGTCTGAAGCAATGTAATGTATTCACATTGATGACTTTGAGTGATGTGAATGTGTAGTGCACGTACACTTGTTTTATGATTTGATGATGTGTTTCACTGACAGTGCACTGAAGTACTTCCATGTCAAAATGATAATGATTTGATTTGATAATAATTTGAAGATCATATATCAGAAATAATCACGCAGATAACTCAACTGCCTGTGTGCCCATATTTACGACTATATTACTCATAATGAATGGTTTAACAATGGATTGCGCAAAATGATTAATGCTGCTGTCTCTATGTTCGCAACGTTTGACTTCTGAAGATGATAAACTAACGGAGATTTGACCTATAATATCAGAATTTATCGATCGCATTTTTTGTAATAATGCACTGACTGTATGTATGATTAATTCATTGTTTGTTGAAATGTATGTACATGTATGAATATCCTTCAAATGTGTTATATAGCTCAACAATTCTTTTTTATTTTAACAACATTCTTTTATTATTATTGGTTAGACCTGGCTGAACTGTTCTGATCCATAACTTTGCCTGATTTCTGTTCGAAACATAGATCCGTCTTTCATTTCATGTTATTCCTCCATTTTTTTTCTTTTTTAATCTTGTGTCCAAATGCATTGCATGCACACAAAATACATAGTGTACACAAGTGTAGTGCATGAGGGCGCCCTACTAGTTGTTTCCGTTATTGTAGCAGTTTCCTTTGATGCTAGTCATAGATAGCCTGTTGCTGTGTGTAACCATTTTTCCTTTTTTTTTTCCGGACTTTATTCTTAATATGACACAAAACATTCTTCACGAGCCTATTTTTCAAAAACCATTCTGTGACAAGAATTCATGTAGAGCCACTTTTGGCACCCCATGATAAAGTGGAAAATGACACCCATTTCCCTCCTCCACAACTCCTCCCCCCCCCCCCCCAAAAAAAAAGGGGGTGGGAAGAAGGCAGATGAACAACAACAACAAAATCTGTTATCTTCAGGTTCCCTTCAGGAGACAATATAAAAACAGAAGGAAAAAACAAAGAAACTCATGCTGACAAATAGAACAACGACTTTGATTGACAGAGAAAAACCCATATCGTCGCTGGGGTGACAAGACCTCGTATCTGCAGTTTTGGTGAATATGACTTTTTTGGATTAATGGTCAAATAATGGGTTAAGTGATGTCCCGTCTAAATCCCAACTCTCTTACTCGAAAAATGAAGCCACCACAGCATGTCAAAGGAAAGGCTATCCAATGTTTTTTGGCTCTCCTGAACATTTGACATTTTGTAGATACGAGGTCTTGTCGCCCAAGTGACGATATGCAAGAATATGATGAACACATAACAAAAAACACCAACTCCCATGAACAGTGTCCATCAACTAATCAATCACGAATGATAATTTGGATGATGAAACATGACATAACCCAGTCCCTGCATTTGAATGACTTTAATATTTTTAAACATACCTGTAGCTTTGTCAAGCTCACTTTAGATGTACCCTTTCTCTACTGGATATCTTTTGTCTAATTCTACATTTAATCATAGTTTATATTTTCCTGCATTACAGCAAGTCTGTACCACCTCTGTCTTGCCATCTTAGATTCAACCAACACTGGGAGGTACATGTAGCATGTCATTTGCCATCAGTGGTCCCACAAACTGACAATGGAGTTTGTTTGGATAGTTGATACAATATGATAACTGCTTGAAGCATTTGATTAGCAAAACTACTAGGGAAGGGAAAAACTGCCAAAAACCAAGACATCTTTGCTCCATAAATACATTGTACAAAGTACCTGTCTTGTAAAATTTCAGACTATTACTACGTGAAAATGTTTTGCTGCCATCGGTAGTTCCACAATCCCCTGGTTGGGCTTATTTTGCTGTTTTAAGATAGCAGGAAGATTGATGGATATATTACAAAAACTGAAAAGAAATCTTACTGTAGTTTTGATGCAACAAGAGGAAATGAAATGCTACTCTAAGGCTCACATTTCACTTAAAACAAAGTGAAAATAAAAAGTTACATGGCATTTCCTATCCTTGTTTGCTCAGTCTCTCTTGATAATGTTTACCTTCATGAATTCAGACAATGGAAAAGATGTGTAAAATATTAAACAAAGATGAAAGGAAATTTAATGAGCCCTGTCCTTATAAACAATTTCAGACTTTTGTAGATGCACACTGAAAGTCCACATCATCATATTCTGACATCAGATGTTGTCACCTTCAGGCAACCTCCAGTAGAACTTTTAGAGTGCTGAACGAGCTCCCACTTTTCTCTATTCATTTGGGTATTTATATTTTGTTTATATATATGTTTATTCATCAATCCATTCATCAAGCTATAAACTCTATTCTCAATAGTGAAAGATTCAAGCTGAGGCATCCATGGTTTCTGTACTCAAGGCACATGTACATTTTACGTTTATTTCAAAGCCGTACCTGTCATCTTTACTTTATAAAGAAGAAATATTTGAAGCATTTGTATAGCACATACAGATTATCGTAGCTGATAAACATTTAGCAACACTTTTACCTCACATCAGCAAGTTATATGTTATTTCCGTATACAAACGCGCACCTCACGATTGTTATGCGATGAAACAATGAAATTTTGGTGTGTTTTATGGGTGTCGGACTTTTATATCTATATATCATCAAGGCATGTTATTTTAGCACTTTTTTTCTGTCTCTTATCTTTTTATTTTTTTATTGCAGTGTGTGTTGTATTGTGACCTGCTCTTTCCTCAGCAAAGAAGTGATTGTTCAAGTGTAGGCGGCAGTAAAGTTTGCATGCCTCAAATTCGTCTTCCAGTAGCCTTTGCTGTAGACCAACTTCTCCCTTGGTCAGTCCCATATGTGTCTGTCGTTGAGCAAGTTTAAGTTTTTGTGCAGTGTATGCTCAAATGGTGCAGAATTCAACAATTTTAGCTTTTGTTATATCATTTCTAAGATTAGGGTTATGTGTGTGTGCTACTTTTACCCGACATCGGAGGGGGGGGGGGGGGGCTAAAAACAGAATTAATACAGAAGGAGCCTACTTAAAAGGAAGAAGAATAAGAAGACAAAAAGATAAATTCAGTATCATACTTAGATCATACATAGTTCATTGTGTTTCAATCAAAATGATAGAGATGGATATCAACAATTTTAACAGTTCATTTCTTCAGTAACAAAATTTCTGATTGTATATCCTTGTGGAAAGTTTGCAGAGCTCCCAAATTGCTTTTAACAGATTTGATATGTTTTTGGACGAGGAAAGTGATACTTGTTCCATTATGACTTTTATATGGTTTTTGTTGTGAATCCAACTCGCTGAGACCCTGTATACGTGTTGTACCCAAGGCCATGCATAGGCATGAAATGATACCCCTTTCTGTGTTGCGTTTTCTGTCTCAATGTACAGTACGTTTTTGTATGCGTGTCTTGTTGGTACACTAATTTAGGACAGCAGTTTTCCCCTCCCGCTCCCACCCCCCCCCCAAAAAAAAAAGGTGTTATACTGAATTGAGCACTCTCAATGAATAAATCAATCATGTAAATGAATATAATTTCATTATGATATATTTCACACTTGCTACAGAGCATTATAACAGTAAACGAAATACACCTTATAATTATGTAAGTGAATAGGATTGCATTCTGATATATGATTTCATGTTGCCACCAAACAAGCCAGAAAACGCCAGTTATAAAGCAAACATGAGATATGTAGAAAAAAAAATGTCTGTCGCAAGGATATAAGGGATTATACTGATAAACAGGCAGAAAAGGAGATGAATGCACTGAAAAATAAAACAACAGATCACAGAGAGTGTGTGTAGTTCTTCGCATTTGTGAGGGGACCCTTCAATAGATTGAAGTCAAAGCTACAGCCACCATTAAAGTGGAAATCTTTAATAGTGCCTTTTAAAGATAAAAGCACAGGAAATATTGCTTGTTACATACGTGTAGTTCTACAATGTATTTTATACTTGGATATTAAATATTATGCAAAATTCATCTTTCTCTGCTAAGTACAAAGAAATCACTCAAGCAAAAATCTCCGCCTGTTAAATTTACTTTAAGGACCACTGTTTGAAGTCTGCGTGAACACCGAAAGGGCGTGGGCATTAAAGCTTATCTAACAGACAGAATAATGCCAAGAGTGTGTGTATGTGTGTGTTTGCGTCTGTTTGTGTCTGTAGCACTTGGTTTATACATACACTTCGTATGATATGCATGTAGGTTTATGAATGAGCTCAGTAGGGTCCTATACACTGCATCACCTGTTGAAGTACATCTGCCAAATTTTCCAGGCTACTTCACAATGGCCATCTCTCCTGCCTTATTGTGACATGGCTCGTATTAAACTGCATCTTGTTACCTTGGCATTTATCTAGATGTTAACCCAGTTTATTTCTATTCTGTTGCTTACACGCATATTCAAACCATCTCACGATCTTTCTACTTGACTCGTAATCCTTTCACATCAATGACTTTTGCCTGTAATATTATTGGATTCTGGGGAAAGAGTTTCAAAGCAGGGTTGAAAGTATATATTTTCATTCAATACATGTATATTTATTTATTGCAATGGAGACAAGACAATTCTAGCTGCAAAACATTGAGATCTCTTTCATTTACTCTGCAAGAATAGTAACAGGAAGATTAATTTTGTCACAAAATTTGAAAAGGATAGTGATTATTTTGGTTCTGACTTTGACAGATTGCAATGCCATTTCCATCTGTCACAAAGTAGAGTGATGGCACAATTTAGTTCAGTGAGTTCTTCAAATATTTACATTTTTTTTTTTTTTAAGTTGAAAACTTATTCAAAATACATATCTGTATAGATGACAAAGAATAAGGACCTGAGCTGCCATGTTCTAGGTTTGTTTGTTGGTTGTAACCCAATCCAGTGAAAGAAAAGAGTATCTGAGATTAAATTGTGTTCGGATGGAAGAGGAAATAATTTAATTACTTGACTGAATAAAAGCTATTACTTTTTTATGCCTCCACCACGAAGTGGTGCAGGAGGCATTATGTTTTCGGGTTGTCCGTCCGTCTGTCCGTCTGACCGTAATCAATTTTGTGGACAGCGTAACTAAAAAAACGTTCGAGGTATCCTACTGAAACATGGCATATATATGTATGAGTGGGCGAAGTTGAGCCTATCAACTGTAAGGTGCACATGCTCAAGGTCAAGGTCAAATGCTCAAAATTTCACTATTTCCCCCATATCCATGCAATGCCTGAAGGTATTTTCTTGAAACTTAGTTTATGTATGTACTACTAAATAAAGATTCTCTAGAGAGAGTTTCAGGTCATGAGGTCAAGAGTCAAAGGTCAAGGCAAAATGTTGAAATTGTTCGCTTTTCCCCATATCTTGCTATGGTTCAAGGTATCTTTGTGGAACTTAGTAAATATGCATGTACTGACTGGCAGTGATTATCTAGGGAATTTAGGGGTCACGGGTCAGAGGTAAGGGGTCAAAGGTCAAGGTCAACTCCTCAAATGTCACTACTTCCCTCATATTTATGCAATGACGGCAGGATTTTTCTTGAAACTTGAAATATTGGTCGTGTATGTATTACCCAAAAGATATTTTGTGAGAAGTTCCTTGCCAAAAGGTCAAAGGTCAAAAGGTCAAAGGTCAAGTGTAAGTGCTAAATTTCACTTCTTCCTCCATATCTCGAAAATAACTCAAGGTATCATCACAAAACTTCTTCTTATGCATGTTCTACCTAACAGTGATTCTCTTTGGAACTTTAAAGGCAAAGGTCAAGGGTCAAAGGCCAAGTTTAAATACTATTATTTTACCACTTAATACTGAAATTACACTTTTTCTCCATTCCTTGTAAATTACTCAATGCATAAACTTATAAAAGGGCCAGAAGTCAAGTAAAAATCCTCAAATTCCCAAATACCTGCACTCTGACAACTTAGTCATTCATCCAGTGAAACCTAGTTCAAGGAAATGAACATTCAGCACATTTGTTACAAACCTGTAATTTTAATATAAAATTGCCAATTTTGTGAAACTGTCATCACACATTGTCAAGACATTGTACTATAGACCTATTAGGAGAACCATGCATTATGGTTGATGAATACCAGTCGCCTTAGTGACATTTCTAGTCTTTTTCTCTTTTTTCTTTCATTTTTTTTTTTTTTTGGGGGGGGGGGGTGGGGGTGTTATTTTGGGTGCTTTTGTGTTTTGTTTTATTTTCATTATTTTGGGTGACAGGCATGTAGGTAAGCATTTAGTAGAAATCTTTGCAGTTGGCCAGGGAATGTGCAATGCTCAGGACTGCCACAAGTTTTCACAAGTTTTACAACAGTGCAAATTAGAGCTGCTTTATATCTACTGTACAAGTAAATCCTTGAAATAGCAAGCATTGTGTGAAGAATTATGGCGTATCCCATCAAGGTGATTGTATGCAAGATTCATTGCAAGCAGAGAGAGAGAGAGAGAGAGTGAAGGGTAGAGGGAGAGAAAGGTAGGGTGAAATTTGATTTAGAATCTTCCATATTTTTTCCACTTTTCCCTGAAAGGCAAACCTAGAAAGACATTTTCTATCACCTTTTCCTCTTGGAAAATTGATGAACTGTGTCATAAATATGTAGGAGAAATAACTAATATATCTGAATGAAAGACAATAGATTGTGAGGAGAGTTTTTATTCAACTGAATAATGTACTTTTTAGTGGAAAAATGAGCAAAGAAAATAGGATTCCACCGGGATTCGAAACCGAGACCTCCGGATCGCTAGCCTGGTGCTCTACCAACTATAGAAAGCCCTAGATCAGTGTTCGTCCTGGAAACCCTAAATTCTCAATGCTCGGATGGTCAGAAGCTATAGCAGTGTGTTTGTGTGTGATACACACACACACACACACACTTAATCTGGCATAAACCCAAAGGGTAATTCAACTTGAGGATAAATACAAGGTATCACCGAAATGATGCAGCTTTTTGAGTATAATATAAATTATATTCTTTCTGGTCAGTTCATTCTGTCTTAAAGGACAAGTTCACCTTCATAGACATGTGGGTTGAATGAATTCAGCAATATTACTAGAACACATCAGTGAGAGTGTGAGGAAAATCAGACAATTCGTTCAAAAGTTATGAATTTTTGAAGTTTCTGCTCAGTCAAGGCTGGATGAAAAGACTACTATAGCTTGTGATGTCACATGTGTACAACGATATAAAGAGAGAATAGAGAAAATTCAACATATTTCCATTTTTCTTGCATAACAAATTCAAAGAACACTTGAAGAGTTTGTTTGCAAAAACCGAAGTCCATTTTTTGAAGATTTTGAAGTACGGTCTCTGTCATAAAGTACAAAATAACACCTTTTAAATGATATATTGATGACTACATATAAAGGTACATTTTTGGTCAAAAGAAACAAAAATTTTCTTATTATTTTCTTTATTTTTCTTGACCTTTAATCGCAAATATCTCCATTTGGCAAATATGGACTTATCGGTTTTTGCAAACAAACTCTTCACTTGACTTCTCTCTTTCAGAAGGCAGGGGGAATAATATTACCCTTAACATACATCAGTAACAAGTCAAAGGAATGTGCACTTTATTCAAAAAGTAAAGTTTTGTGAATTCTCTTTTTATTTTCCTTATTGACTGATTCTGTGACGCGCTATGTGTATTTTTGGCATGGGCACAGCCATAGTGGGTGTATCAGCCGACCCCCCCTCCGCACTCCCCCACCGCTCTCCCTACATTAGCACGCGCGCAGAATGAAAAACTGCTTTAACCAATAGGCGTCTCGTACTGAGTGCGCGAATGCTTGCTTAGTGCGCGAACCTTTGTTACAAGCGCGTGATAAACATGTTGCCCGGGGGTGGGGGAGAGCAGGGGGGGTCGGCTGATACACCCACTATGGCTGCGCCCTGTGCCGTAAAATGTCTGCTGCCCTCAACGAACCCGAATCGGTCAATATCGTTGTACGAATGTGACATCATACACTGTAGTAGTCTTTTCATCCAGCAGTGACTGCGCAGATACTTAAAAAATTCATAACTTTTGAACGGATTGTCCAATTTTCCTCAAACTTTCACTGATGTGTTCTACTAATATTGCTGCATTCTCTCAATCCTTATGTATCATAGAAAGGTGGACTTGTCCTTTGATGTACTTTTTGTAAGTTTCCTTGGGCTTGTTTCATCGGACATGTTTTAACTTTGAGAGCTTGCTGCAATGTTGTAGCCAGCTTTGCTTGGCTTGTTGCCAGCACAATCTTGTACCTGAGAACAACCTCGTACGCTGTGAGACACATAGCAATAGATGGCGCCTATTTGCTGCACCTGACCCCAGCACAATGGATGTACTTTGGCACTATCTGCCATGACCTTTGCCCTTTGTCCTTTGACACACCTGCAGAGTATGTAGTTTATGCACACTTCACACCTGACTTAGAATCCTCAACCTTCAGGTCCATATTCAACTTAATGTGTAAGATCTCTCTGACTGTGTTATGTCTGTGACCAGCAGACTACTAAGTCCAGGAACTTTCTACAACAGACTACTTAGTCCAGGAACTTCCTCATACCGGATATATTACTGTCATAGATAATGTATCTGTACATTCTTAACTGTAACAGCAAAAAGATAAACAAAAATAAACAGTCAACACTTTAACAAAAACTACGTAACAAAATATATTACAAGTAAGTCCCTCAAACCAACAACAAAACAATTGACAGAAAATTGTGGACAGCTTATGAGAAAATGTTTTTTTTTTTCTTTTGCACAATTGTATTTTGTGCTAAATGGTTTAGAAGTATAAATGCAGGTTTGTTTGTTTTTTTAATTCTAAGTGCTTCAGGTTTTTAATATGCGCTGCGCTGTCGCTTTCTCATATAGCACTTTTAAATATGATTCAAGAACAAGACAGAATTTGGTTTGACATTTCCATGCATGAAAATTACAGGTTCACAGAAATCATGCAAATATAGCCAACATGAGCTAAAAGGAATGCTAGGACACATTGACTACTCTTGTAGAATTATATACAGTTCAGCTGATGAAACACAGAGCAATTCAGTCGTGCAGATAGTTTTTGAGGGTCTGAGAATTCGCACTGGCCAAAAGTAGTGCTGAATCCAGGAAAATTAGTGTACTGTGAATATTTATGCATTTACAGTACACTGACTTTAACATAGGGCCAGCGCAGCATTTTTAAAGGGGGGGGGGGGGGGGTGGGCAGTTTATATTTCTGGTGCCAATCCCATGATTAATCACCTAACAATAAAACAAAAACAAAAACAGCAACAACAAAACAAAATCCTTCAGCAGCAATTTTCTGGTACAACTTCCGGGAATCAGTGGCTTGCAAACCCCCCCCCCCCCCCAAAAAAAAAAAAAAGAAAAAAAAAGGCAAGCTTAACCACGTTTTCTAGTGTCACTTCCAGGATAGTAAAAGTGGGGGCCCCAAGTGGTTAATTAGACTCTATGTATGCTTGCCCAACCCCCAGGTGCACGGCAATGTAACATACACAAAATATGTAGGTATATCATGTTCAAATATGACCAGAAGCTGTTCAGTGACACAAAGGTGCACCGTAGTATAGAAATCACATCGGGTATAATTGGATCTAAAAAGACCCTCTGACCAATTGAACATAGCCACACACACACACACACACACACACACACACACACAAAGAAAACATAAATAATATCAGTTTTTATCCAGATATGAAGTTCCAAATTAAAGAAGATGAAGCAAAGCAGAGCATATTATGTATTCTGAAATATAAACCTTAAAAGCATATGAGGGATTCTATTTTTTTATATATTTGCAAGTCATCTATGTACAAAGGTGATGAGAAGAATGAACTTTTTTTTTTCCCTATACTAAGGAAAATATGCTTGGATATGCGTACAAGTGATATCTTATTCTATACTATCAACCCTCATTCAGAGATACATGTAAGTAGGAAAAAAAGATCATGTGCGTTAGAATTATGTATGTGACATGAAAAGAAAGACGGATCTTTTTTTAAAATCTGGATCAGAAACAGGAAAAATGGATCAGAAAAAGTCAGCCAAAAGTGAGACACCTACAAAAGTGGCGTCTTCACATTTTTTGTTGTTGTACACCTTATCTCTGTCTTTCAGGGTGAGCTAGGTAGATTTAGGCGCGGCCCCTCTTGGCGGAAAATGTTCAAAAGCAAAGAGGCCGCCGCCCACCACCGCAAAGACAAACTCCCATTGGACATGACGGCGGGGGAGTGTATGGAGGCCTACAGCCCCTCTCCAGGCTCCCCCACCCAGAGGACCATGATGTTCCCCACCCAGCGGGCCGCGCCCGTGGCCCACGGGGTGCCCGTGCTGCCCGCCTCCCCGCCCCCAAAGGGGCCCAGGATCGGTGGAGGCGGAGGGGGAGCGACAACCTCACCTAGCAATACGGGCGATCTCAGAACTTATTCCTGCTGACATAAGACCAGTGAGGGCGCTCTTACATAGTTTAGCAAAAGGTGTGTGTCATACCTGTCATTTCCATCTTTAATGTCTTTAATTTCCTATAATAGCATTATACCACAAACTGTTTAAGAGTGCATTCCTGGAAGGAGAGTAATATTAAAAATTCATCAACAACTAAAACATAAAACCAATATGCCACAGTTTGATAAGTTACAGAATGCAATTTCTGATGGACAGAACAGGGCAGGAATAATGTTGGGTTTGGCGTGGATTTCAGGTCCATGCTCGCAACTGTGAATTTGAATAGCCTGAGCGAAATTTTGCCACAGGAACTAAAGACGGACATCTTGCTTAACATCGACAGAAATGCATTGGAAGTAGTGGTTCAAGAAAAATTTGTCCACATTCGGCATTGGACTAGGGGATTTTCAATCATTTCATTTTATTTTTGTTTTATTATTATTATTTTTTTTTTACACAGAAGGGGGTTCATTTTGATTGATGTCCTTGTACGTAGCCTTGCTTGATTAACAGTCACTCCCTTTAATCGTAACTGCCACCTAACTACCCAATCAGCTTTCAAATTGTTGCATGCTTCCATAGCTCTTACCACTAGTTGCTCATTGGATTAATCTCTAAAGCCATCTAATAAGTAAAGAGCCTGACAGTGAAATTTGAATACCTGATACATGCGCAAAGTCTCGAGAGGCCTTCGGTTCTCACTAAACAATAAAGTACGCTTTAGTTTCATTTGTCAACAGAATGTAGTTTCTACTTTTGAATGGTTTGTTTTCATGATCTAAAGTCCCAGACTGATGACTCGGTCAGACCAAAAGTTAGGCAACCAGACAAGTGCAATTTTCTATTCTTGGAAAGTTCGTGGTCACTTGAACAAGTACTAGTATACTCGGGAGTCGGGACTAGTCTTCCAACGGGTTAAAATGACAGTGGTGAGATTGTGAATGCATGCACAATCCACAAAAGACTTGTTCTGCCTTGCCATTGCTCACAACGTCGGTGAATGACATACTTAATCCATGCAGGTGTGGCTTAAAATGACGAGTGTGACCATAATCTTGTGAGATTGTTTTGTGTGTATATGTTATATGGGGATGGGGGTGGGGGTAGGGGCAGTAGTTTTGAGATATGCACACATATACACACACAAATGCACACCCTTTTCAGCATCAAGTGTATGTATTGTGCAGTGATAACTTCAATTCCAAAAGATGTACGAGAGTTACATGTAAACTGTAAAGGAATGAATTTGTGGCTAAAAACAATGAAAGCATTTATCCGTAATTACAGCATAGCATAGTAGCATCATTAGTCACATGAAAATATTTTATGTTTTCTCTGCAGGTGATAACATTGCAATGTCACATTTTGTAGCTAGATACTGATTTTATTTTTTATTTTTGTTGTTGTTGTGAGTATCCAAAATGGGTCACATTTTCATATGCTGCTTTCAAGACAAAGGAGGTATTAAAATGCATTCATGCAAATTCAACCAATACCACTTTATGGCACGACACCACAGGTTATGTGCATGGTACATTATGTAAGTGTTCATCCAACAGGCATTACATTGTAAATATGTAGGTTATATAATTGCCCATGGATTTAAAAGGTCTGTAGAACATGGAGAGATCAACATCTTCATTTGCCAATTTATATTGCTACTTCTGAATTGCTAGAGAAAGTATTACAGAGCAATTTTAGGTTTGTTTTGTTTCTGTTTTTTTTTTCCACCTTGGGAACATCTTCTTGATATCATGTATAAACAGAGGCAAGTCCTGCATGTGGATGGGTACCCATAGCTTGCATTAACAGATGTGCTTCTTCCTGTAAAATGGCTTCCATCATGTGTGATTAATATGTATTTTGTTTTGTGTAACCCTATCTTTTTCACTTCCTTTATGACTGAACGTCCTTTCAGCAGATGTGCATTTCACAGATTCATCAAATTTTCTGTTGGCCCTTTCTTTTTTTCATCTGATGAAATATGTAGGACTTTATCCTCGTTTCCATTTCAATTCTGGGTACTATGGGGCTAATATTTCGATAGGGATGTAATCTGTGGTAGAGGGAATTTACCTTCTGTGATATGCAGAGAGAAAAACTGACTTACTTAATCGCACCTCTTTCCCTTCATGTCAAGACGGCACCTAAGATGAGATGTTGTGGCTTTTTATTTATGAATGTAAAAATGTTCTGGGCTAGTTGATCTAGAGTTCCTGAGGCAGCATTCAAAACAAATAGTGCAACGACAAAGAATACATTTGCTTTTTTTTTCTCCTTTCATGGATTTTTAAAGTTTTTTAGCATAAGGTACTGCTGGCCTCTCAGCCAGAATGCATTTCTGTGTAACATGCTCCTTTATGACATTTATCACATTGGTGTTGTAATAGCTTCCTTGTGCTTGTGTGTAATCCCAGCTTCATGTCGAAAAAAAAAAGTCAATTGAAAAGGGAAAGGATGTGTGTAGTGACCGCATTGTGCTGTTATGTTCAAAACCTGTATTAACGTGAAAAATGGTAATTATTTCAGCAGTTGTTGTTTTTTTTTAAAGAAAGGCTACATGTGCTGTGTTTACCTTCATTGCAACTTTCACATGTCATTGTTTTTTCCGCCGCCTACAGAACACATCACCATGGAAACAAGGACCAAGTCACCCAATCAGCTGACCACGCTTTCCCTAGCGGAACAGACTGTATATGGTAGGCCAAAATATCGGAAAGCGCAGGACGTCGTTCTGCCGTTGTTCCTCGTGACTTGCAACCTTTTTGCAGGTAGCGCTACGCGACCAACCGTTCGCCCAGATCGGCAGATAAATCTGTGGTGTGTGTTCCAATTCATTTATGGGGGGATGGTATCATTCTGCCACAGTGTCGGGGACCATTGGTGTTTGATTTACGATGACTTCCGGGTGACACAAGTGTCCGCGAGAAATTGTGCACCACTTGCAACGATGTGATGACCCATCGGTTTTGTTGATATGTCCAACCAGACAGTAAAGAGAAAAGCTGGAAAATTCCAGGCCACCAAATGCAAGAATTTTTCCTTTCCGCGCACGTAAGCAAACCCATGTTCAGAGACAGACTGCCTCTTGCCGGATGATGGCCCTGCATGACTTGAGGTCCTGCCCCACCATGATGCAGAAGAGATGACCTGTTCTTGAACGCCAACCTGACCCCCACCCCCCTTATTATTAGCAGCCAACATCAAGAGCAGCTCTGCAGATCCACGGACAATGATTCTTCTGTCTTGTCGAGCATGCCTGGCCTAACTCTCAGCAAGTCACACGGTCTCTTCAATGCCAAACTCTCACACATCCTCTTCAATTTTTTTTTGCGATGCTCTCCGATCAACTGAAACTAAAATGCTGACATGCAATGAAGTACTTAAATCACTGTATTGAAATGTTTTCTGTGTATCCTTCTACAACAAGCAGAATCTACACATTCCATTGAGGAAATAATATTTTGTTATTCGTAAGGTTCTGTCCCTTGAGTGTAAATGCTCATGAGATTCCATTGTTTTGATGTACAATTGTATGTGCACTTTGTTAAGAGAAAGGAATGAATACAAGAATCAGTGTGGTATTTTACACAGATTGCGGAGTCTGGTTTTGCTGAGAGAAGAGGAAGTAGAGAATATGTTTTAGCAGCAAAACATATTAATTCGGCTGTAGCATGGTTTAAAGGGGAACACCACTCAACTCATTTTAAATTCCAGCAGCAGATATATTGATACGGCTGTAGGTTGGCTTAAAGGGACTACAACGTAGCCCACTTGAAATCCCAAAATGAACTCAAAATGAGTTTCCCTGTCATGTTTTTATGTTGCCTCCCTAATACACACAGAGAAAAGAGACACAAAGTCATTTATGTTGATTTCTACAAAGTTTATTTGTGTTTGTAAATAGAGTACCAAAGTTATGATGTCACAATCTTTTGTTTTGAGTTTGGCTTGGAACCCGGTGCAAGCCTGGTTAGCAACAATAGTGTTTACAGACTGGGCCAGATGAGGTTTTGTAGACCCAGTTTCCATGGCGATGAATGGCTATGACATCACACTTTGATACTCTATTATAGAGAGTTTGAATCATGAATGGGAGGCAGAGATTTGAAAGAGTGAGGTAAAGAGCAGTTTTCTTGCAGAAAGATGAGGACGTATGATAAGTTATGGTGCTTGAGGGTGTCATTGATCATTAATTTTAGACTTTCTTTCCATCGTCATTGGGCTTTGCCTTCACAATCATGCAGTAGATTTTGAGTTTTCCTAGGTAGAGGACATTAATTAATATTTTCGCTAGATGCCGACATTCATCTGTGATGTGTATCAATCCTCCCATTCACATACATTGCACGTTCTGAGGTGTTGGGGTCGTATGGTACAATGAATAGGATAATGTGGTATATCCTTTGTCTGTGCTATTGTACATGTACGTAGTCACCAGTTCACGCTCATTGTCAAAACTACCTCTCCCCCTCGTAAAGACCGGGCACCGATGGTTAAAGCTGCAAGCAGCCAGTCCGTCACAGATCAGCCTGCATGGAGTGAGTTCATTGACCTCCGTGTCCCCAGAGTGCTCTTTTGCAACATTATCCCTACAAGTACCGAGGAGAATTCACTTGAAAAAATCATCATCTTTTTCCTCATCAAATTGGCAACCCTCATTATAAGTGCATATCCCTTGTTGGAACATGATAAGATGAAACAGGTTAAAATAATTCAATTAACTTAGCATAAACTTTCATCTTTAAAAATGTGTTGCCAATTTAGCAATCACTTTAAAAAATATTTTCTCAAATCTGTGAAAGTTCTGCAACAGAATCAAACATGGTATTTTCTTGAATACTTCTTTTCTTAATTCTATATCATCTATACTTTGTTCTTGTGAGTGGCAATATTTTTAAAACCCATTTGCTAATGAAATTAAAGAAAATGGCCAGTCACGTAAATTGTTATCCCAATATCTCATTTGCATCATTATTCTTTGCTAAAAGTCAAGATTCTTTCTTGTTTCCCCCACTAATAAATTCTTATATGATATCATGTCTGTCTCTCATCAAACTGATCATACCAATGACATAAAAATAATGAGAAAAACCATAACAAAAAATGCAAACAAGAGACTTAAAAAAGATTGAAAAAAGGGAGAAGAGATTTTTGCATTAAGTCTTATACCCTAAAAGGAAGGAAACAAAATATATGATACTTGCTCCGATTGTTCGATGCAAAAAGGTCAGGATGAGGTTAGTGCCAAGTGGTAGAGATGACTTCCTTCCGTTGATGCAATGCTCGTGGTTGTTGCAGAATGTGCCATGTGTCGGGAAGAAAATCGTTGTCTTTATTTGTCGAAACATCAGGGAACCCGTAGGGACCGAGAGCAACTCACAGTAGAAAAAAAAAAGAAGAAGTTAGACTATTAACAGTGTACGTGTGTTTTCTGCTCTGACTGAAGATGCAAATATTGATATAATGAGCAGGAATTTAGAGAGAAAGAGAGAGAGAGTGAGAAAGGGTGAGTGAGAGTAGATATATACAGTATGTAGAATGTGAATCACGTTTATTACTTAAACCGAATTCACGCGACGAAATTTCTCTCAAGTATTGTGTACATAAAACTATATAAACGTAATGATATACACTCTATGTATATGATGTACAGCATATCGCAAACGTAGCTAGTAGAGAGAGTGAGAGAGAGAGAGAGAGAGAGATAGGTTGGCGATCCCCAGTTAAAGAAGATTTAAGACTTTTACAAGCCAAATGTGTAATGTACTTTTTTTTTTCTATCGAAGTCTAGGGATCGACTTTGAGATGCTGGAGGATGAAGTTTACGTTGTCTATGCAAATAATAGGACAGGGGAGAAGAGAGAGGATATAAGGTGTGAATCAAATGAAGTGTATGTGGATTGAAGAGCTGAAAAAGCCAGCGATCCTGTCAAAGTTGTTGTTGTTTTTTTTTTTGTTTTTTTTAGATGCAAGTACTCCCGTTGCCAACAAGAAAGTCGGCTCTGGGAGGTGTGGTTAAGATACACAGGTGATAAAGATTGCAAGATATTTTATGTTGTCATAGTGCTGTGGTGAACATGAATCTCTATTTCTTTTTTCTTTAAATCATTCTTGTGTTGCAAGGTAGTAAAAGTGTTACCTTTTTTTTTTTATATCGCATTGTCTGAATTATGTTTTTGATTTCTCAAGTTACACCCAGTACCAGAGGGAATGCAAAAGTGTTGATTATGGATTTCAATTTTGAGATGTTGTATAGTCAATCCCCCCCCCCCTCATAAAGGACACAAAAACAGAGACAGGAAAACAAAAAATCATACCAGCTGCCATAATTGTCACAAATATTATGGGCACACAAGTTATTCCCTCAGTCCCACCTACCTACATCTTTGTGGGTTTGGGAGATCAGTACAGCCTCTTACCCCAGCTGCAGGGAGTATTAAAGTGATATCAAGTGATATGAAATGACTTTTCTGGGTAAACTTTCGCTGACGACAGAAAATTGTTATTTTAATAGAGACAGACTGTTCAGTTTGTGAATTGTAAGCTGAAGATGTGATAATATTATGATCCTGTGGATTTTCGAAGAAGAGATTGCAAAAAAAAAAATTGATAAAGAGATGAATAAATAGATCTATATAAAAAGGGGGAAAACTGACATCAAAAGATAAAACATATTCAGCAACCATAGTGTTTTTTATGATGGCATAATTCTTTGTCACTCTGTGTATGGTGTTAAACACATTGCTATCTTCCTTGTGAATTTGTTCAGTATACCTGGTATAACTATGTTCAAAACGAAAAAAAAAATCTTTGTTTGATTTCAAATATTTGTCTTTAGATTTTGTATGTTGTCTTTTAGTACAAAAGAATGAAGGGAGAACCACACCTAAACAAAAGGTTATGTTTTGTATTTTTTGTTATTTTTTTGTTTTTTGTTTAAACATTGTGGATATGTGAGGGAACTTTGGTCTGATTTAGCAGAATATACTGTTTATCATTTCTGGCACAGTTTGATTCGTAATACTCATTGTAAGATCCTTCCATAACATGTTAATGATTTATTGTGCCCCATGTTTATAATACATGTGAGTAGGATTGCTAATGCCTTCCTTGTTCCTAATGTGCTCTTTACCCTTTTCTCCTTTTTTATTTCTTGGAGGGTTTGACTCAGATTCTGACTCTCAAATAAACTATCTTATTTAGTGAAACGTCCCATCGGACTGAAGAAATGTCATGTTAATGCATCATTTTCAACACACAAAGGGTGCTCAATTTATGAAGGCAGAATTAGCATTTTTGAAACACTGATTCTAAATGCCATTCATTGGAATGCTGTTTATGCTCAATTCTTTCAAGCTCCATAAAGAGCGGATTTTGCAAACATGCACTGCGCATTGTTGAAAAACTATAAATTCCTCTTGCAGCAAGCTGATCAGCATACATGATTTTGCATACTGCTTTCCCAATAAATGTGATTAGAAAGATTTTAAATGTAACTTTTCGTGCATTCTGAAACATTTTAATATCATAGTGAGTCAGGATGCAAGGGTGTTTTTTCACTTATCACATTTCAAAACACTGATTGTGGCCCCAAAAGTTAAGCAGAAACCACCCAAAGTGATGTCATGCCCCTGCAAGCACGATAACTGTAAATTTAGTTCAGGATGCTGCTCTGTCTTTATCACATTTTTTCTTTTTGTTTAAAAACAGATTCTTAAAACCAAGATGATAATGCCCAACACAGGAATAAAACATACATTATCAATATTTATGTATATTATTTTAGCAAATTTTGTCCACAACCTGAGTGGGTGCATTGTCCAGCTTTATCAAACCTTAGTGTTTGTATGAAAAATTTGTTTGTGTTTGGAATTATTTTATCTGTGTTCACAAGCAGTGTCTTTAGTTTGTAATGGTAACACCAATGTATTTGTCTAATTAGTCCAAAATATATGTACACCAATTTTTCAGATTCTAAGAAATAGCATTGAAACTATATACCTTCTATTTTGTATCCTTATTGAAGAAACATATTCATTTAAAGAAATATACCTCAGTGGAGTCAAATATATGCATTATGCTCAGTTCCTGTGAGTGCAAGAGATATACATTCCTCTTCTAATTTTTCAAACGAAATAACAGCTGTTGTTTGTGCCTGTTTGTCGAACAAAAAAGAAAGAAATTGTGAGAGTATACTGTACCAAATTACTGCTGGTCTCTTGTTCAACAATACTGTGTTAACTAAAAAGAGAAAGTACAGCAACAAAGACAGGGATGTTTAGTCTTCGTCCAGAAGGCTTGCATTTTATTGTCAATGAAATCTGATACCACTCAATGTGTGGGAGGGTCATTCAAGATGAAGACTCCATGGTGAGGGGATACCATGCAATGGTAAGGCTGCCTGACTTGGATTTATGTGGGAATCTCCGTAATAAATCTGTATCACAGATCTCTTATGTTCAAGTACACACACAGCCAAAGAACCTCAACTGGAATTGAATATTACCAGAGAGCGTTTACTTTGAATACTTTGATGTCCATGTTTGCAGCCGAGCAATTCTATTCTAGCATTCCTGGGCTAGTCGGGGTTTTTTTTTTAACCCGTTGAGGATGAACTGATTTTTGTTACAACACGCATTTCCCATAGAGACTTGCCGGAGTATATTCGGGACTTGTCCTCGGTGGGTTAATAACACCGATGGGCAGCGAATAGATTGATAAAATTGGGTCAACCATTCCTCCCCGAACACTGCTGGGTCTTTAAGCCATACTCTGCAAGATTCCTAAATCCGCACTGAGTCTGCACAATGCCTTCCAGTTTCCTGTGAGCAAAGGGTTAAGTATGTCATGATTGTAAACGGAAAGTTTTCGTCCAACCTATCAGATTTTGTGCTCTCCATTGTTTTGTGGTGTAACCCTGTATTTTACTCTTTTTTTTTGTCATGATTTTCTGAAAACTGGAATTGTTACTAAAAGAGTATTTCTTACAAAATCAAGTAACATCATACTAAAGAATGACTTTGTGAAGTCTTGTGTGTTGATGTAAAGAATGTTTGCCCTCTATAACCCCTATCCCCGCAAAATATATCACAGCTTGCTGCTAAAAAGCCAGTAAAATTATTTTCTTCAGATTAAGGATGGACCCAGGCAAGAAACTAAAATTATGCAGTTCATTTAATTTGTAAACGTTGCTGAATGTTGTTTTATATTTATTTTCTTTTCTTTTAGGGGGATGGGTGGGATTGTGTTCAAGTAATTGTCCTCTGTTTTTTTCTTACTTTGAGATGTGACTCATTTTGTCGCAAAGTCCGTAGTTGAGCATGTTTCAAACTGATTTTGTGGGATCGAGAACTATACATAGTGGTGCATGTACCATTCTCTGCTCCACCCTACCACCTCCACTTTCTGGTTTGTGTGCCGCCATATAGGGTTGACAAAAATCCCTAGAGACAGTGATATATTAAATATGTGGTCCTTCAGTCAAGCCACAAAATCCACGGACTAGTGAAAGATCTTTGAGTGTGAATGTCCCTGACTTTTCTGTTGATTCGAAAAATATGTTATCGTCACAAACACAGGGACCTTCACAGGCATTCTCTACTTTGATGAATTATTCATGAACCTGTGTATGAAAGAAGTATACGTTATGCATTTTGATATTTCATATAGTTGTAGTACAAGAAATTAATTTTGAACGTGTGAGAGAGATAAAAAAAAGGAGTGATTATATATTCAATGAGATCATTCTGGGATTGTCTCTATATCAGAAGCGCATTGGTAACAGGAAGATTAAAAGAAATCATCTCAGAGTGTATATTTTATGGGTACATTACAAGTAGTACAATATTTGTCCAGGTATAGATGATTAATTTTGCTTTCTTTTATTTGTGTCTTTTTTTTTCTGTTGTACTGATAGTTTTGCTTGATGTTAGTTGTATGTAGTGTAATGCAAAATGATTTTCAATGCCAGAGTGGACTTCACCCTGTGACATGAAAGTTCACAAGAGGAGAAACTGTTGCGTAGTCAAAGACAGTGTACAGATGATAAAGAGGATAATTGAAAATTGATTCCTTCAGAAATCTGCTATGATTACTATGATACAATAACTGACGATGTTGATAAAAGAAGGGTTATTTGTTTTATGTACCAGATACACTCTGTATGTTACAGGACTGAAAATAGAGAGTGAGAGAAAGCAAAGCAAAAGAAAAAAAAAGGAGAAAGATAACCAAATAAACTACCTAAGTTATTCTTTATCAAGCCTTGTGTATTATTGTGTATTTTTCCTCCTTATTATGTCCTTGCGTGAAAAGGATATTGATCTGCGTCACGTGCGTGTGATGAGCTAAACAGTGGCTATACATTTCGGAGCTTTAATGTACCCTGTCAAGGGAATGTAACAGAAATGAAAATAAAAATCATGGTAAAATGTACTAAGTCTTTGTAGCAAAGAGTTTTACGTTCTTTGTAGGCTTGTCCCTTATAGATATTACATACAATTGAGGTCCCGTGTGTGAGAAAGTCACAACTCGTGCACGTAAAAGATCTCGCTTCATTCATTCATCACAAAGAGCAGGGTGCATAACTCAGGAAAGTGGTCCCGCCTCACATTCAACTATAGACCCCATGAAAGACCAGCTAGTGCAGCTAAATATGGGCTATCCAGCCATCTCAAATGGAAAATTAAGCAAAAAACAATATTACATGGTATCTGGATGCGTTTTGTTCTTAACGTTTCCTTCCAAATCAACATTGAAAGATTGACAGAAGAAAAAGAGAGATAAAGAGATACAATATTATAGAGACAGACAAGGATATAAGCAAACAACAAAAGGAAGCACATTTCAAGAGAGGCGTGTCTATCGTCATTAGTCGTCATGTGTACGATTGACAATCTTATAGTTATCTCAATGACACCCGATTGTGGGCTATATCTGTTTTTGCTCAGCTGAAACGTGTATCACAGTTTAACACTTTTCACAGACACATCTGCAATGTGTGAAAGAATTCCTTTTGCTATTTATTTCAGGAATGTGCTTGTTGATGGGCTTGTTCGCGACACTAAGCATGATATGGTTTCATTATCATTGATGAATGCTTCGCTTTTGTGACGTCAATGTAGTGTTGATGCATGCGTTTTGAAGATATTTCTTTATGGGTATAATCTAGGGATTTAGGTCCTTTCCTGAAACTGTAATTTATCAAGTTTGTTTGTATTGTTCTGATAATTGTTGGGACATAAACACTGGACTCTGCTCTGCCAGCCGCTGCATAATTAGGCTATACATGTATTTTAAGAAATGACATTGCGTGACATTTAATTTTCCCACAATCACCTTTACAGTGTGTCAGGCGCATATTCAAGAGGGTTTGACATTGCTAAGCGAAACAAAGCCACTTCACTTCGAAGGTTCCATTACGAATATTTTGTATTTTGAATTGTGTAGCACAACAATTACTGTAGCACCAATGGCTGCAGAATAATATCAGCGCATAATAGGTCCTACTTTAATTGGCGTTGTGCTTATCACAATGACATTTAACGACGATATAACATTGTCTAGGGGAAAAAAATGGTTGTGTTTGTAGATGCGAACGAGCTCTCTTAGTCAAGTAGTTTTGCATGCTTGTTCTGGAGACCCAAGAATACTAATTAACTATTGTGTTCTGCTACGAGATGTACATGACAGTACGAGAATGGCGGAATAATGCCTTTGCGGTTTTTTTCCACCATTTTTTTTTTAAATTGTCAGCCGTTTGCAAGCTGTTTTGATCACATCACTGCAAAAAAAAAAAAAAAAAAAAAAAAAAAAAAAAAAAAAAATCGGGTGTTAAATATGAAACACCAAGTCGGTGTTAAATTGCCGGTGCTCATTTGTGGTGTGAAAGTAACACCTACGGGTGTCATTTCAAAACGTAAAACTAATTTTTAGATATTAAATTAGTTAATGTTTTCTTGTTGATTTTGACCTTCAATAAGATTTGATTTGATAACAATCAGTTTGAGCCCTTAAATTCTACTTTCAAATACAGTATTTTATTAAGAATATATGCGCTCTTCGAGTCTCATTGTTGAGAAAAAAATATCCATGAATAATTTGTAGTATGAATTTCCTTCTTTTTTTTTGGGGGGGGGGTTTCTTTTCTCTGAAGGAAGGGGCTATCGTAAAAATATGATAACACTGTATAATCACAGCTTCTACAATAATTTATGATAACCGTTCGTTTCTGTTGATACATTTTATTAGGTGATCCGAGTATCCTCTCGGATCACCTTCTGTATCTGTACGGATTCTTTGTTCTTCTTCTTAGGTGATCCGAGTATCCTCTCGGATCACCTTCTGTATCTGTACTGATTCTTTGTTAGGTGATCCGAGTATCCTCTCGGATCACCTTCTGTATCTGTACGGATTCTTTGTTCTTTCTTTCTGGACAAAATTTGTGCATCTACTTACTCAGAAAGTTCTCAGAGTATCAATTTCTAACTCATACCATATATGTATCATGTCCCAAAGACGACAAATCTAAAATATCATTGTGATTGGTCAATCGTGACGTCACTATGACGTCATTATATGAAAACACATTCTCAATCATATCTCATTAATGGAATGGAGTTTTTCAATGAAATTTACGTCACATATATTTCAAGTTAGGCGCATTCTACTCATGTTCTCAAAATTCATATTTTTCCTTAAAACGTGCGCGTACGTGCGCGTTGAAATATTTGTATGCTCCAATCGGGCTCAAATTTTTTTTGCACACGTTTCAGACCATTTAGAGCATTTTTTGAAAAATTGAAAAAATTGGACGGACGCGTACGCGCGCGCGCATATACGCACGTACAGCTCATATGCAATAGAAATTTCCACTTTTTTTTACATAGATCGGATGCCTGAAATGTCAAGGAATATTTCTACCAAGTTTCAAGTCAATCCGACCCTAAATGACGTCATACGGGCCCGTCAAAGTTGAAATTCCGCGCGCGCGTCAATGGCGATATACAGTGCAACAATGCCAAAAAACCGCCAATTTTAAATCCGAGTTTACTCGCCAGGATGGACGGTGACCCCCCATTTTCTTTACATATTTTGAAAGCTGATGAGTTGTACATGTCATTTCATGGGTTGGCAATGCTGAAAAAATGATTAAAAGATATCAAATTTCTTAATAAAGTAAAAAAAGTAAATTTTCAAAATGACGTCATCAAATTTCAAGTTCACTCGAGCGTATCTCACTTATCCTTGGCCAATTCTCACACAAATTTCAGTATGTTGTAGCTTATTAAATGCTTTGTCATTAATAAAATAACAGCATTTTGATTTGATGATGGCATCACTTCGTAAAAATGGATTCAAAGTAATCTTGTCAAATTTGACCATTTTACGTGTTATCTCTATGGGAGTTCAGTTTTTCTGGAAATGAAAATTGACATGACTATCTTTCTTGGGCACTATCTCACCTATGCTTCGGTGAATTTCTCCCAAATTTTAGTATGTTGTAGCTGAGACTTTGGGCTATCGTAAGTGTGCCCTCCATTTTTACATACGACGCCGGCATCACGTCAAAAAATTTGGTTGAAATTAAAGCTTATCTTCGATGTATTGAGATATTTCTTCCTTTCTGCAACTTTCTTTGCAATAACTCAAGAAAGACAGCTCCTATCACCCCAATATTTTGCACATGCTTAGTTCATGTTACGTACATTATTTCATAAAATAACAACTACTTGATCGGACACCATCTTGGGTATGTAAATTAGGGTCAAAGGTCATAAATATTTCATCCTGTATCTTAGTAAATACATGTCCTATCTTTCCCATATTTTGCACACGTAAAGACCATGTTACAAGGATCATTTCACAAAATAACCACTTTTTGCTCAGATGCCATCTTGTCTGTGCAAAGTGGGGTCAAAGGTCATATATACTTTTTTTCTGTATCTTCGTTATGACGTGTTATCTCTATGGGAGGGAATTTTTCTAGATGTGAAAGTTGACATGATTGTCTTTATCGAGCACTAGCTCACTTACCCTGCGGTGAATTTCTCCCAGATTTTAATATGTTGTAGCTGAGACTTTGTGCTATCAGAAATATGCTTTTGTTTTTTCATATGATGTCTGGATCATGCTAAAAAAACTTGGTTGAAATTAAAGCTTATCTTCGATGTATTGAGATATTTCTTCCTTTCTGCAACTTTCTTTGCAATAACTCAAGAAAGACAGCTCCTATCACCCCAATATTTTGCACATGCTTAGTTCATGTTACGTACATTATTTCATAAAATAACAACTACTTGATCGGACACCATCTTGGGTATGTAAATTAGGGTCAAAGGTCATAAATGGTTCATCCTGTATCTAAGTGAATACATGTTCTATCTCTCCCATATTTTGCACACGCAAAGATCATGTTACAAGAATCATTTCACAAAATAACCACTCTTTGCTCAGATGCCATCTTGTCTGTGCAAAGTGGGGTCAAAAGGTCATATGTACTTCTTTCTGTTTCTTCGTTATGACGTGTTATCTCTATGGGAGGGGATTTTTGTAGATGTGAAAATTGACATGATTGTCTTTATCGAGCACTAGCTCACTTATGCTTTGGTGAATTTCTCCCAGATTTTAATATGTTGTAGCTGAGACTTTGGGCTATCGAAAATATGTCCTTCATTGTTCATACGATGTCGGGATCACGTCCAAAAACTTGGTTGAAATTAAAGCTGATCTTCGATGTATTGAGATATTTCTTTCTTTCAGCAACTTTCTTTACAATAACTCAAGAAAAACAGGCCTTATCACCCCCATATTTTGCACATGTTTAGTTCATGTCACGTACATTATTTCATACAATTACAACTACTTGATCAGACGTCATCTTGGGTATGCAAATTAGGGTCAAAGGTCATAAATGTATCATCCTGTATCTTGGTGAATACATGTCCTATCTTTCCCATATTTTGCACACGTAAAGACCATGTTACAAGGATCATTTCACAAAATAACCACTTTTTGCTCAGATGCCATCTTGTCTGTGCAAAGTTGGGTCAAAGGTCAAATATACTTCATTCTGTATCTTCGTTAGTGTATACGGAATTGTGTACCATAGATGGCAGGTCTGACTCCCTTTTCTAAATGAGAATCCAAACATCACACGGCCAATGTCCACTAAACACAGATGAAACCGGTATGGTCATGCCTATTGGGATCAGGAGACTCAAATCGTTGATTTACGAACAGATCGGATCACCTAATTTGTCAGTCTTGACAAATTCCGAGTCTAGTTCTTCTTTTTATTTTCCTTTATTTCTAACCAAAATTTGTGCAGCGGTTAGCTCAGAAAGTGCATTGCCTATCAATGTCAAACTTATACCATATATGTATCATGTCCCAAAGACGACAGATCAAGTAAAATCATAGTGATCAGTCGACCGTGACGTCACTATGACGTCATTATATGAAAACACATTTTCATTCATATCTCACTAATGGAATAGAATTTTGCAATGAAATTCAGGTCACATACATTTCAAGTTATGCGCATTTTACTCATATTCTCAAAATTCATATTTTCTCTTAAAACGTGCGCGTACGCGCGCGTTGAAATATTTGTATGCTCAAATCGAGCTCAAATTTTTTTTGCACACGTTTCAGACCATTTGGAGCATTTTTTGAAAAATTGAAAAAATTGGACGGACGCGTACGCGCGCGCACATATTCGCACACACAGCTCATATGCAATGGAAATTTCCCGTTTTTTTACACTTATCGGATGCCTAAAATGTCAAGGAATGTTTCTACCAAGTTTCAAGCCAATCCGGCTCAATATGACGTCATACGGACCCGTCAAAGTTGAAATTCCGCGCGCGCGTCAATGACGATATACAGTGCAACGATGCCAAAAAAACGCCAATTTTAAATCCGATTTTACTCGTCAGGATGGACGGTGACCCCCCATTTTCTTTACATATTCTGAAAGCTGATGAGTTGGACATGTTATTTCATGGGTTGGCGATGCTGGCAAAATGATTAAAAGATATCAAATTTCTTAATAAAGTAAAAAAAGTAAATTTTCAAAATGACGTCATCAAATTTCGAGTTCACTCGAGCGTATCTCACTTATCCTTTGCCCATTTTCACCCAAATTTCAGTATGTTGTAGCTTATTAAATGATCTTTCATTAAAATAATTACAACATTTTGATTGGATGACGGCATCACCTCGTAAAAATGGATTGAAAGTAATATTGTCATATTTGACCAGTTTACGTGTTATCTCTATGGGAGAGCAGTTTTTCTGGCAGTGAAAATTGACATGACTCTCTTTTTCGAGCACTAGCTCACTTATGCTTCGGTGAATTTCTCCCAGATTTTAGTATGTTGTAGCTGAGACTTTGGGCTATCTTGAGTGTGCCCTCTATTTTTTCATACGATGTCGGCATCACGTCGAAAAACTTCGTTGAAAATGGCACGAGGCTTCGATGCAGCGTCATTTTGCTTAATACACAGGGCCTATGGAGAATGAAATAGGTCATTGCGTAGCGCATCCGACTCGTAATCCTAAGGTCCCTGGTTCGAGGCTCACTCCTGCCAATATTTTTTTTTAAATTTTTTTAAAACACTTTTTTCTTCTTTTTCTTTAGTTAATCTTAATCTCCCTTTCCTTACTTAATCTTTTTCTGATTTTTTTATGCTTCTCCTTCAAATTTCTATAAAATAACAATTTTTTCTTTATTTTTCTTTCTTTCTACTACTTTCTGTGCAATAGATGAACAACAACAATGGCTATCAATCCCATATTTTGCACATGTCTAGTACATGTCACGTACATTATTTCATAATATAACAACTACTTGATCGGACACCATCTTGGGTATGTAAATTAGGGTCAAAGGTCATAAATGTTTCATCCTGTATCTTGGTGAATACATGTCCTATCTTTCCCATATTTTGCACACTCAAAGACCATGTTACAAGAATCATTTCACAAAATAAATACTTTTGGCTCAGATGCCATCTTGGGGGTGCAAAGTGGGGTCAAAGGTCAAACATACTTCATTCTGCATCTTTGATAGTGTATACGGAATTCAGTACCCAAGATGGTAGGTCTGACTCCCTTTTCAAAATGAGAATCCAAACATCACACGACAAATGTCCCTAATCTCAGGTGAAAACTCGAATCATTGATTTTAAAAAAAAAATCGGATCACCTAATTTGTCAGCCTTGACAAATTCCGAGTCTAGTTCTTCTTCTTTCTTTATTTCTGGACAAAAGTTGTGTATCTACTTACTCAGAAAGTACTCACAGTGTCAACTTCAAACTCATACCATATATGTATCATGTCCCAAAGATGACAAATTTTCTGTATCATTGTGATTGGTCGACCGTGACGTCACTATGACGTCATTATATGAAAACACATTCTCAATCATATCTCATTAATGGAATAGAGTTTCTCAATGAAATTTATGTCACATATATTTCAAGTTATGCGCATTCTACTCATATTCTCAAAATTCATATTTTCTCTTAAAACGTGCGCGTACGCGCGCGTTGAAATATTTGTATGCTCAAATCGAGCTCAAATTTTTTTTGGACACGTTTCAGACCATTTGGAGCATTTTTTGAAAAATTTGAAAAATTGGACGGACGCGTACGCGCGCGCACATATACGCACGCACAGCTCATATTCAATGGAAATTTCCCATTTTTTCACACTTATTGGATGCCTGAAATGTCAAGGAATATTTCTACCAGGTTTCAAGTCAATCCGACTCAATATGACGTCATACGGACCCGTCAAATTTGAAATTCCGCGCGCGCGTCAATGGCGATATACAGTCCAACAATGCCAAAAAATCGCCAATTTTGAATCCGATTTTACTCGTCAGGATGGACGGTGACCCCCCGTTTTTTTTACATATTCTGAAAGCTGATGAGTTGTACATGTCAATTCATGGGTTGGCGATGCTGGAAAAATGATTAAAAGATATCAAATTTCTTAATACAATTAAAAAAGTAAATTTTCAAAATGACGTCATCAAATTTCAAGTTCACTCGAGCGTATCTCACTTATCCTTTGCAAATTTTCACCCAGATTTCAGTATGTTGTAGCTTATTCAATACTCTTTCATAAATGTAATAACAACATTTTGATTGGATGACGGTATCACCTCGTAAAAATGGATTGAATGTAATCTTGTCAAATTTGACCAGTTTACGTGTTATCTCTATGGGAGTGCAGTTTTTCTGGAAATGAAAATTGACATGACTGTCTTTTTCGAGCACTAGCTCACTTATGCTTCGGTGAATTTCTCCCAGATTTTGATATGTTGTAGCTGAGACTTTGCGCTATCGTAAATGTGCCCTTCGTTTTTTCATACGGTGTCGGGATCATGTCCAAAAACTTGGTTGAAATTAAAGCTTATCTTCGATGTATTGAGATATTCCTTTCTTTATGCAACTTTCTTTACAATAACTCAAGAAAAACAAGCTCTATCAGCCCAATATTTTGCACATGTTTAGTTCATGTCACGTACATTATTTCATAAAATAACAACTACTTGATCAGACGTCATCTTGGGTATGTAAATTAGGGTCAAAGGTCATAAATGTATCATCTTGTATCTTGGTGAATACATGTCCTATCTTTTCCATATTTTGCACACGTAACGACCATGTTACAAGGATTATTTCACAAAATAACCACTTTTAGCTCAGATGCCATCTTGGCTGTGCAAAGTGGGGTCAAAGGTCATATGTACTTCTTTCTTTATCTTCGTTATGACGTGTTATCTCTATGGGAGGGAATTTTTGTAGATGTGAAAATTGACATGATTGTCTTTATCGAGCACTAGCTCACTTATGCTTCGGTGAATTTCTCCCAGATTTTAATATGTTGTAGCTGAGACTTTGGGCTATCAAAATTGTGTCCTCTGTTTTTCATACAATGTCGGGATCACATCCAAAAACTTGGTTGAAATTAAAGCTGATCTTCGATGTATTGAGATATTTCTTTCTTTCTGCAACTTTCTTTACAATAACTCAAGAAAAACAGGCCTTATCACCCCCATATTTTGCACATGTTTAGTTCATGTCACGTACATTATTTCATACAATTACAACTACTTGATCAGACATCATCTTGGGTATGTAAATTAGGGTCAAAGGTCATAAATGTATCATCCTGTATCTTGGTGAATACATGTCCTATCTTTCCCATATTTTGCACACGCGTAAAGACCATGTTACAAGGATCATTTCACAAAATAACCACTTTTTGCTCAGATGCCATCTTGTCTGTGCAAAGTGAGGTCAAAGGTCAAATATACTTCATTCCGTATCTTCGTTAGTGTATACGGAATTGTGTACCATAGATGGCAGGTCTGACTCCCTTTTCTAAATGAGAATCCAAACATCACACGGCCAATGTCCACTAAACACAGATGAAACCGGTATGGTCATGCCTATTGGGATCAGGAGACTCAAATCGTTGATTTACGAACAGATCGGATCACCTAATTTGTCAGTCTTGACAAATTCCGAGTCTAGTTATCTTTCGAAGTGTGCGAATATGTATTTAAATTGTTTTACCGGGGTCTTCAGTGTTCTACTCACAAAAGGAAGCCACCCTGTGAAAATAAAACAAATCGGTAGACTAATAAATTAAATGAAAAAAATGAATTCAAAGAATAGCATTGGTAAATCAAATGCATACAAAAAAAAAATTCTTTCATCTCTGCTTAGAAGCATAACAAACTTCTATCAGATCTTAGAAATATATTCTGCAATCAATATTCGCTAACACTGAATTTTAAGAGTGTTAGGAAAACATGTATTGTATTGAACAGTTTCTTATCCGGACTTCTCATTATGAAGTTGACACAATTTATGGGAATTTTGAAGCAACTGAAAATATGCTCGCAGAGGTCTGTGGGGCTAGTGGCTTGGAACCAGCAATGATGGTATTTTAAGCTGTTTAACCTCATAATTTGCTAATTACGAAAATTTCAATATGAATCACCTGTAATCTAAATAGCAATTCTTGTCACTGAAGTAGTTCAACCGCTTTAGCAAGATTTTTTTCTTCATCTCAAGCATATTTACGAATGAATACAACGCAGATTTGCATACTTGAACTACTAAGTTATTTGTTGCCGAAGGTATAATTTCTGGTAACATTCTGGAAATTATGGTCACATCTTGCAGGATGAATCATATCACCTTTTAACATGGAGTTTATCTCCATGATGCTTAAATTTTCTGGTCTCTGCGATTTTTTTTTTTTTTTTTGTTTGATGACAAATCAATGTTTGTATCGAAACAACATCAATTATTATCAAATGCATCAATCATCGAGATGAATATGAAAGAGAAGTGTTAAAAAGATATTCAGGTATATCGATAATTTGATAATGATTTGTTGAAGTCCATAACACCGGCACTCATCAAAATGAAACACGAAGAAACAAACGACATTTGAATTATATAACACGGTTGGGATAAACTACAGTATAGTAAGCCTATATATAAAAAAAAAAATAAGATGAAAAACATATATGTGCCGGTTTTTATGACGGGCGGCTAAATATTTTTTTTTTCGGCTAACAAAATTCTAATTTAAAGATTTTAGAGGCCAGAAAGGGCACCAAAGAAAAGGAAAAAGTGTGTCTTTGTATTTGTGTATAATGTGCATATATTTATGCAAAATAGAGAGAACAAATTGCATACATTGTTATTCATGTAGCATTAAATGAGGTAGACACACTGATCTCTTTCCTATATATCTTATGAGTTTTTAAGGAATTAATGTATAAACTGTTATATCATAAGATTTCGTACATTACGTAAAGTTTATTAAATTCTATGATTATGGAAGACGAAATACACCATACAAATTCACATTCATGGGGCTACACACGCAAAATAGTTTACAGTCATTATGGGTTTGCCGATGTATGGTGTATTAGTATCGGCATAATCAAGTCAAGATACCTTCCGTCCAATTACCCAATACAATATGGAATGCTATTTAGACTAAATACATTTATGATTCCGATAAAAGCTTAATGTTAGATTCAAGCTTTGTATATTAAGTCTGTATGATCAAGAACAAGAGGTTATTTCAGCAACTTTATGTGTGAGAGTTCTCGCGTTGGTAGCATTTGGGAGTGAAAATTGAAAGATGCGAGGTTAAATTGCTTTGTATGAAAAACGTACAATCATGGCTATTTTATGCTACCATCGGGTATTGGCGGACTAATGAAAATCATTGACCGTTTCTGTGGGCCTGTCCATCTGCTCGGATTGCTTTACACTTTTACCTTGCCTTACAGAACATCGCTCCTTACCCGATTAATATTCCTTGTTCGGATCACCTTGTGTGTTTGTTACATCGCCGGATTCGTAGAGTGGGTTGACAACCACTTCATCGTCCTCGGCGAAAAAGTCGTAATCGTACAGGTGAAGATCGATGTCATCAAGCTCTTTATCCTCATCCCCAAAGGCTGTTTCTTGCGATTGATACGGGATTCTTTCGTAAAGGTGAGGGTACTGCACAGATGCACCCTTCTCTGCGGCATCCCGGAGTGCTCCTCTTGGGGAATTAGCAGGGATGGTTTCGTAAAGGTGACACTGCTGATTAAGAGATCCACTCGCCGCGGCTCCATCGCCAACTGGGTCCCACTTATTCCTGCAACCTTTGACTGGGCACGCATGTCTCATGTTCTTGTGTCTGCTAATCAGGCAAACGATGATCGTTACGACTGCTATCACGCTGATGATGATGATGATGACTTCATTTGATGGCCAAGAAGGGGGAGATGGTGAAGTAGGCCTACCCGGAAATGAAGGATCACAATAAGCTAGGGATGGCAGAGTAGATGAATATGCTTGTGATGCGGATGGTGACGGAAGTATACCACACAAGATTGGAGTGACATTCGAAAAGGGTTCAAGTGTAATATTCAGTGAACGAAATATGGGCACGGGTTGTTCCAGTTGGTACGTAAATAAACCACCAGACATTTTAACTTTGACTTTCGGATGCAGGCTAATTGGTTTAACTTCCCAATCATACTCTTCACTAAGTAGACCCGTGATGTTACAGTTTACAGTGTTGACTATTAGGTGTTTGTGGCGTGCGTTACAGAAACAAGTGCATCCAAACACACGAACATGAAACATTGCCGTCTTAATATAACCCGTGCCATTGCCTGATATTGAACATATATAGTTGCCCGAGTCTCTGTAGGAGATATCATTGAAAGACAGGTGCAGGGAACCAATTCCGTTCACATCGTGTACGTATAAGCTGCTGGTATAGTCATTTATTATTTGATGAGTTGACATCGTTTCATCTAATGTCGAGTAAAAAGCAATATAGTTGCTGTCCTGCCCATTATCCATTTGGTGGTCTGTTTTTAAAAACCGAAAGCTGTCTGTTCCTTCACGACCATTGCACTCCAATGTCAAATTATCGCCTGCGTTGACATGTACATTAACAACGTCCTCTCCATCACACAGCATGCAGACCTCAGAGAACACCACAGAAAACAACACAAGAAGAAGAATATTCCAATGTAACTTGAAAATGACATGAAGGGACTTCATCATGCCGCTTCACACTCTCCGCGACTGATATAAACAAGATCAATATCGTTTAGTTGTTGTTGTTTTTTGCGAGTAGTTATTGTTCATTGACGTATTACCCAAGAGACCTAAATCCACTCCATATAAACTGTCTCATCAAATGGATGCATTGAGATGAAGAATTCATCGTGATGCTATAATTCCGAGTACAAGAATATAATAGAAATCATTTCCTTTTCGTTTCTATCCGTTGCAATCATGGCAATATCTCTATGAAACGTAATAGCAAAAATCAGTTATGAAGTTTGTGATAAGCTCTCAGCGAGTCTTGATCGTGAACTCCTGTTCAAAACTTCTTTACGCACTGGTGGTACTTCTGAATGATTCGTTCACAGAGAAAAACGTGGGAGCATTAACAGTCTTACATTGTGACGAAGCATCAAGTATACACGTACTGCACATATATTGTCTTCAATGTGTTTAACTGCCAGTCGCTTTCCAATTTCGAAATGTTCAACCCCTGGATGAATTCCCCGTGCATTGCAAACCCAGTTAAATTTGGATCGTGAGGCGACTGAATAGAAACAAACAGACTCTTTCCCAGATCGAGCATTTACGAACATGAGTACTTACGATTGAGGAAAGAGTAGATAGTTTTGATATCAAAGCTCCATCATTACTAACGATTGTACTCAGTTTTCCTTTACATAAAATAACCTCTTTAAATCGAATGCGAGAAAAAAAAAATCACATCATATACTTTTGCAGACTACTTCAAGGCTTCCATACTGGAGGAAGACAAAAGGAATATCTTCTTAACAAAAAGTGAGAGTCCCATAAACTTTCAACTAGGTTTGTTTTATCGTTGTTGTTTTCAACCGTCTCAAAGAGTTGATTCGATTCTCACACCCTCAAAACCAAACTGACATGGACAAACTTTACCCTAAAGCATGCACGTTAACTAATCTCTTAACCCTTCCTATTCCAGGGACTTTGGACAGTGTGTACAATGCTATGGGATTTTCTGATCCGATCGGTACTAAAATCACGTGCACAAAGGGTTAGTGTCTTAAACAATTTAGCTATACATGCTGTGTACAAATAAATCATCGCCAATTGTCACGAAATATTCTCTTCGAAGCCTACAGCTTTCGCTTTCACGTCAAGCGGTCATGATGCATTAGTTTCAAATGGCCAAGGTATTGTATAGTGAAGAGCAGCCACATCAGTCAATATATCCCGATAGTTCCTCTCTCTCTCTCTCTCTCTCTCTCTCTCTCTCTCTATATATATATATATATATATATATATATATATATATATAGTTATTATGTATATATATATATAATTATATATATATATATATGAGTACAATGAGTACAATGCATTCATTCTTTATTGGCGAAATAATGCATTATTGGTTCATTTCTTGATTCTTCGCTACAATAATATATATATATATATATATATATATATATATATATATATAGCAATAATAAAGTCACAACAGAAGAATGCAGGGAATGCATTAATAGCCAATCTTGATTTAATGAATAATCCGAATTTTCGAGGATCCTTCCTCTTCTTCAGTGCACTGTCATCCCTGAAGAAGAGGAAGGATCCTCGAAAATTCGGATTATTCATTAAATCAAGATTGGCTATTAATGCATTCCCTGCATTCCTCTGTTGTGACTTTATTATTGCTATTTCTAGTACTGCCAATACGCGGAACAACTACTATATATATATATATATATATATATATATATATATATATATATATATATTATATATATATAAATTAGTCCAAGAGCTTTAGGCCAAATTAGGCTTAAACCTGGACATTTCTGGTATTGCATTACTCATATTGCATTACAGTACGTGTGTGCGTCAATATCTCTCTACGTGATTGTATTTGATTGAGTTCTTCATATTTCAAAACACGTATTTAGACACTTGAATTTTGTATTGGGTTGCCTGGTTGAAGGGTTCTAAGAATTTTAAGAAATGGCGGCAGTTTTGGACGCCACCTTGGAATACGGTACTTAAGTGCGTAGATGTATGTTAAAATGTATTATACTGAGTTCTTTTTATTTCAAAACACATATTTAGACACTTAAATTTTGTAGTGGGTTGCCTAGTAGAAAGGTTATACGAATTTTAGGGAATGGCGGTCATTTTGGATGCCATCTTAGTTTGCGGTACTTGCGGCCGTCATTGAGTTCCTCATGCTTCAAAACATGTATTTAGACACGATAACGGTACTTGTGTGCGTCAATATTTGTTGTTATAGAATGGGTAGCGAGAATCCTGCGATATGATTGGTCGAGAGCTGTGTGTTCATTTTTACTGGCCGCACCGCTGAGTCACAGTGGTAAACATGTTATCGCGCACTTAGCAAGAGTACGCGTACTTGTAACAAAGGTTCGCGCACTTAAGCAAGCGTTCGCGCACTCAGCTTGGCCATGCATCCAGTAAAAACTGATGCATGGCTGGCCATGCATCCAGTAAAAACGGTAAGTACGGCGATGCATGCCCTTTACGGCAAGCCAAAAGAAAATGCATCCAGTAATTTTTTCATCGGGTAACACGATAGAAAACTGGGTTTTTGACAAGAAAATTACCCATTCTATAAATCAAATGACGCACATGTCTTTTCGTGCGTCAGTCGGAATATAGTGTGCATGCGGTAACTATGGAATTTAGCCTAAACCCACTCGGCTTCGCCTCGTGGGTTAAGCATTCCATAGTTACCTTATGCACACAATTCCGACTGACGCACTCAGACCTGTGCGTCATTTGTATAATGTGTATTCTATTGAGTATGTCATGCTTCTAAACATTAATCTAGACATTTAAATTGTGTTTTGGATACCTCGATAAAAAGTTATGAATTTGAGGAAATGGCGGCCATTTTGGACGCCATCATGGATTACTGAAAACGCTCAAAGAGGATTTATAATGATTTTTAGTATGTTATTCTAGTCACATTCCTGGAGCTTCCCTGAAAAGAAAAAAAAATCAGCTCTTGACCAGAAATGTCCGGGTTAACACTAATACTCTTGGCCTATATATATATATATGTATATATATATATATATATATATATATATATATATATATATATAACAAAGCTGCAACAAAGTTCATGCTGTATTCACCAACGGTTTATTTCTTCACACAAATTTTCGAGCGTCTCGCCGCCCTTTCTCAAGTGTTGATACTGAGAAAACAATAACAAAATTAAGCCATAACAATATATTGCAACCGTGTTACCAAGGATGCGCGCTTTAAAGGGAATGAAAACCCAAAGAGCAATGTGGATTGAGTGAAAGCAGCAACATTTGTAGAACACATCAGTGAAAGTTTGGGGAAAATCGGACGATCGATGCAAAAGTTATGAATTTTAAAAGTTTTGGTGTTGGAACCGCTGGATGAGGAGACTACTAGAGGATATGACGTATGAGTGGACAACAATACAAAGAAAATATAAAGGAAATTCAACAAAAATTCACTTTTCTAGAATTATGAAAGAGCAATGGACCAACCGCTTTCAGAAAGCAGGGGGAATAATTGCTACCCTTAACATATGTCAATATCAAGTTGATGGAATTTGTGATTTTCATTAAAAATGGATTTTTGTAGAATTTTCTTTATATTTTCTTGGTATTGTTGTCCACTCATACGTCATAACCTCTAGTAGTCTCCTCAGCCAGCGGTTCCAACACCAAAACTTTAAAAATTCATAACTTTTGCATTGATTGTCCGATTTTCTTCAAACTTTCACTGATGTGTTCTACTAATATTGCTGCCTTCACTCAGTCCACATTGCTCTTGGGGTTTATCTTCCCTTTAACGCATCAATGCTAGGCATCCTAACACCCAGCGCGCATCCTGGCAACAGTGCAATGTTACGTCATAATGAAATGACAATGAGTATAAAGCATACATGAAAAAACTTGGCACGACTGATACAGAAGTAATTCCTCTGAATACGCAGCTGCGGTGGTAATGTAAAAGCAGTGCATTATTTCTTTCAAAATTCAACATAAACACAAATTAACTTTAATTTTAGTGTATAGATAATCTTTACATAATCTGAAATTATCATGATTAATATAAAGGAGCGTCAGCATTATATCCTTTTATCCATTTCTTGGAACCAGTCTTTCTTTTTCCACTCCGAGACGTATTGTGACGTATCTATTTAATCAAAAGAAGAAAAATATGATTTCTTCACATATTTCATATTCATGCTATAGTCTCAGATTATTTAAAGACTATCTACTCACCAGAATTTGGAAGTTAATGAATGTGTATGCTGAAGTTTGAAAGGAATAGTAAACTGCTTGCACATATTTTGCATAACCATCAGTGTGACGATTCAGTTTGAATTTAATAAATCGAATGTTTACATTAATCATGATAATTTCAGCCCAAAATCGCTATGAGTAGGACCACGATGACGATGAAGATTACGATCGCGGCAATTGAGATCACGGCTGAATCGGTTTCCTCGTTGCTGTAATGAGTTGGTGGTAGTGGAAGTATACCACACGAGCACGGATATGACGAAGTATCAGGAAAATCAAAACCAGTTAGGATTGACGGAGAACTCTGAAAAGGCGATGATGTTGATGGTACCGTATATATGCCACACCAGATCGGAGTGACATCCGAAAAGGGTTCAAGTGTGATTTTCAGTGAAAGTGTTGTTCAGATGAAACCCTAAATGAACCCCTACATAATTTCTCTCTAACCTCCGGATGGAGACTACGAACCCTAACTGTCCAGTCATACTCTTCGCTTCATAGCCCAGTAATGTTACAGATCACGGAGTTGAAGTTCAGGTTTTTGTGGCTTATGCGTGCATCAACGAAACAACTGCACCCAAACACGCGAACATGAAACGTTTTCGTCTTTGTATATCCCTTATTGCTATTCGCGATTGAACATGTATATTTACTGGAGTCGCTGTAGGAAATGTTAGTGAAAGACAGGTGCAGGGAACCAGTTCCGTTCACATCTTCTACGTATAAGCTGCTGATATGGTTATTTATGATTTCATGAGTTGAAAACCTTTAATCTAATGTCGAGTAAAAAGAGAAATAGTCATCTGCATTATTCATTTGACGGCCCCTTCTGGAAAACCGAAAGCTGTGTGTTTCATTATAGCCGTTGCACTCCAACGTCAAACTATCCCCTTCGCTGACAGACGTCCTCTCCATTGCACAACATGCAGACCTCTGAGAACACCAGCGATAATAACACAAGAAGAAAAATATTCCAATGTAACTTGCATATGACATTAAGTGACTTCATCTTGCCGTTTCCTTTCTGTCCTCGACAGATACAAATGATACCAATATTGTTCAGTCTTATGGATATGGTGAATGTAATTGTTCATTAATAGGGAGCTTTAAATAGATTTTAGACGCGCGGACGTTCAAAGAGAAAAAAAAACACGATCTGAGCGTGCGCAGTAGCGCGGATCAAGTTACTGCGCACACTCAGATCATGTTTTTTTTTTTTTTTTCTCTTTGAACGTCCGCGCGTCTAAAATCTAAAGCTCCCTAATGTAGCACCCAAGAGACGTTAACCCACACCATGTAAGCAGTCTCATCAAACAGATGTACAGAGCATGAAGATGGACAATTCGTCCTGATGCTATAATTCCGAGTACTGAGAATTAAATACGAATCACTTCCTCATAGAAACACAACAGCAAAAATCAGTTAGTGAGCCTTGATAATGAGCACTTTTTTCAGAAGTCCTTTGCTCTCTGTTCTTACTTCTGAATGATTTGTTTTAAGAGAGAAATGAAGGAGCAACTTTCTAACATTGCGACGAAGCGTCAAGTATTATAGATCTATTGTCTCGATTGTGTATATCCACGAAGTCTACCATGCAGTTGCCTCCCAAATTACGATATTTTCAACCCCTGGATAAATGTTCAATGCATAGCAAACCCATAACTTTGTTGCATCGTGAGGCAACAGTAACTGACAATAAAGGAACAAAAACTTTCCCAGGTCTATCATTCACGAGCATGAGTACTTACTATTGAGGAAACAACAACTGGTTTTGATATCAACGCTCCATTGCTACTGGCGATTGTACTTAGTTTTCCTTTACATAAAGTAACCTCTGTAAATGGAATGTGAAAAAAAAAAGGATTCATATCATATACTTTTGCCAACTACTTTTCAGGCTTCCATACTGGAGGAATACAAATAGAAAATAACCTAAACCAAAAAATAAAAATAAAAATAGAGACCCATCTTTAAAATTGTAAAAGGGTTGGTTCAAATCTCACACCCTCAAAATCAAACTGACATGGACAAACTTTACCCGAAAGCCTGCACTCTGTGATCTCTTAGTGCCCGAAACAATCTAACTTAACAGGCAAGTGTACAAATAGTAGCCAATTTTAACGATATTGTCTTTGAACTTCTGTTTTTCAACCTACAACTTTCACAATAACGTTGAACGGTTTTGATTTATCAATTTCAAATAGCCGAGAGAGTTCATTTTATAGTGCAGCTACATCCAACCAAATATCCTCCTTATAGTTCCCTATGTCTATCTGTCTGTCTGTCTGTTTCTCTCTCTCCATTTATATAAGATATTAGTCCAGGCTAGGCTCCATAGAAAGTGCACCTAACCTTGTTTTTTGATATATACAATGTTTTTTGATGGTTTCTTGTCAATTCGAGGGTGCTGATTCCAAATCCGATTGTGGCCACTCGCGTAACCTTGAGCATTTTCGGCAAAGCGCAAAAATCCAAAATGGCCGCCAGATATGCTAATTTGGCCATGATAATCCCAGTTATGTCAATTTTATGACAAATTATTCCATCAAAGTTTTTTAAATTCTTGTTCCTTGAGTAATTCTACTTGCACATACAAGATTTTTTTTTTTCATTTGAAGGGGTACATTTAGTATTTTAAGCTTATTTTCAATTCAAAATGGCCGCCAATCCTATACTCATGTACTATATGAATGGCAAAAAGTATGCATAGAAACAGAAGACGAATTTTCAGTCACATACCTACGATTTTATCAAGTTTTGCATGTGCAATACAAATCTGATGAGTGCCACTAGCAAAACAAGCAAGGAAACAAGGAAACAAACTGAAAGTTTATTGTCTTTAGGCTTATTATATTCTTTTTAATACAAAACTTCAAAATGGATGCCACTCATATACCCCTGCACAATATGAACGGCAGAGCGTGTGAAATAATTTTTTTTTCTGTCACTCAGGTACTCTGTTTACCAATTTGTGTGCTGATTATAAATCATTGTTACTAACAAAGGCTGTTTTATTTTTTGATGCAAACATCCAAATTTTCTTCCTCAATCTGAATTTTTCCCTATAGGTATTTGGAAAAATCCACCAAAACTTGAATTGACGCCAAGATCAAGATCTTTTATCAGGAATTATTAGACATGAACATTTGATACTTACTTTCCTTGAGATGTTCAACATCAAAATATTCATCCTGATTTACTGAATTAAAAGGCTGAATCCTAGATGATGACAAAAATGAAATTTCCAATTAACTGCCCTGTTCTACATTATCTAAAAGCGATATTAAACAAATTTTTTAGTCCCCTCATCCGAGAAAGAACATGATGCAGGGGAAAGTGGAAAAAGGGACCACCTCACTTCCTGTTGTCAAATCTCTGAAATGAAAACAATGTACCAAAATTTTTAATGTTAACCCAGATGAATTACATATGGTCGATGAAATTTACCACCGTTTTTTTTTAGGAGTGAATGTGTTTGAGTATAGGCCTATGATGTCGAGGGAGACTCTGAGATCTGTACAGTGCTTCCTCATTCTGAAAGCAGTGTTCTAACAACTTCACACTGCTTGTCTTTAATCTTCAGCATTTGCAGATTCAGGATTGCTCTCGGTAACCAGACCAGCTGTGTTAGGACTCTGAATGATGGCCTCCTTAATGGTGGCTGCAAACTAACTCCACTAGAGGTCTTTTTAACGTATGTGGTGACATTACATTCACTTCACGTAGGAAGTTTGCAGATGATCTTGACTTTACGTCTCATAGAAAGTCCTTGGATGACATGAGCCGAGTACTGACCCATCTCAAGACAATAGTGGAGTACTTCATCTTCTGGAGACTTTGCCCCAACCTTTATTAGATTATCATCAGACCCATGCCTTCCATCTTAGTAACCATCTTGCCAACGCTATGTTCAAGGTAGCCCTCTCTGGCAAGCCTTCCAAGCATAGGCTGAGGAAGTCCACCCTCCTTCACTGGCACTCGATCACTCTCCCTCACACTGGAAGGAAAGGATGGCCAGTGTCACCAGTGCCATCAACGCATACCCTGACATTGCAAACACGATAGCATGGGGGGGGGGGGGATTTCATGAAGCGTTTTGTCTGACAAATTTGTCTGACAAATTTGCTCTCAGCCAATCAGATGCAAGGATTTAATAGCTTATAACAGTTTGTCAAAAAGAAAAGATCTGACAAAACACTTCATGAAATGCCCCCTTGAACAACCTGCCATCAATGCGCCTGAAATCCCACAAGCCTAGATTTCCCTACTGTAACTTGAAAGCTTTGACCCCAAAACAGATTGGGGCAGATGCTGGTCTGATGTCATCTCTGATACCACCCAAGTTACCTACAACACTGTCTCTGGCCTGGCAACAAAGCCACAGGGCTTCAACGGGTGGTGATCAAGCAAGTCTTCATGTTTCATCCTGTTTCTATGACAAGTAATCGCCCTCTGACCCCTGAGGAAGTGCTGAACACCACCAGATGTGGTTGCAATTAAAACAATTGCAGGACTAATACGTATCTTTAGCCTGAGAATTCTGCAAATTTGGGGCTAATGTCGCCTGCTGCTAAACATACAATTAAAGGGTTCTTTAAAGACAATAAAAATAACAGTTTTAGTTTTAAGACAAGACTGAATGAGATCATGATTTAAAAGTTTATATTATCAACACTTGGGAACTGTGAGAGAACTAAAAGAGGTATCTCACATTGCTCCTTGGTTGATGTTTATTGAACAGTTTGTACGGTATTGCATTAGGACAGTTCCGTTTATGCCTTCAACAGTTTTTATTGTTTTAATTCAAGATGAAAATCAGGTTTGGTCGATAATATCAAGGCGGCACTTCTAAATTAAATCATATCGAAATGATGGAGGTTATGATCCATTTCGAACTCGCCTCAGGACTGCTCCCCCCCCCCCTCCCAACTCCTTGCTGGGAAAAAAAAAAATCTACAATGTAAAGGGTTTTTAGTTGTGTCATTAATGTCCGACGTGTTTTTGTCCGCAACCATGTATCTCTGCACTTACTGTGTAGGATTTTTCTGTACTTTGTTAATATGATTTTAGGGGAATGCATATATTACAAGCTTTCTAGCTTCCCCTCCATTTTCAACATTATTTGATAAATACCATGTATCTAGGCTCCTTAATATATTGTGTAAGTATTACATTTTTTTTACTCAACCGGCATGTAGAATATGATGGTATATTGATTCCTTGCGAGACGTTTACTGAACTTATATTGTTAAGACTTTTGTTGAGACAAAATGAAATATATAAGAAATTGTGTTCAACGTCGTAAGGTTTATGAATATCAAATGCTCATATATGTAGGCCCCCTGTATATTGTAAGTGACACCCAACATATTGCACATGCAACACTTCATGATATCGTAGGTACGGGACTGGAAATACAGTAAATTTGTTCTATATTTCCATGCATATGTTTTGCCATTCATATAGTACATAAGCATAGGAATGGCGGCCATTTTGAATAAAAAAATGAGCTTTAAATGTTAAATGAACCTATATGAAATGAAAATTCGTTTGCAAATGCAGATGGAGTAACTCCAGGAACAGAAATGTACAAAGTTTGGTGGAATAATTGGTCATATAATGCACATTATTGTGTTTATCACGGCCGAATTAGCATATCTGGCGGCCATTTTGGATTTTTGCATTTTGCCGAAAATGCTCAAGGTTACGCGAGTGGCATCAATCGGATTTGGAATCAGCACCCTCGAATTGACAAGAAACCATCAAAAAAACATTGTATATATCAAAAAAACAAGGTTGGGTGCCTTCTAGCCTGGACTGTATATATAATTTTCTCCTGTCACGCATATCACTATACGTAAATGGAAAAAATAATGGAAAGCAATAATAATGATAATAATAGTAATAGCAATGATGAAGATCTTTGAAGCGCAAATTACAAAGAAATTCTAAGCACGATAGTGGTAGATTGAGAATCATTCAGAAAACGCCACACGTTATATCTTTATTGTTATTCTTATCATTGTATTTTTTATTCGCTTCATACAAGCACATTCTAGATACAACAAGATATTTCTTTAAAAATAATATGCAAATGCAAAAGTACAAACATAACGTACTCAACAAAAAAGCACCCACATAAGTTATAAAGTAAAAGAATTAAGGTCATATACATTGAAAAAGGGATGCAATTGGAAGATGCCTTCAAAGACGAAAGAGATAGAAAGAGAAAAACCATGATGAATTCGGAACATAGATTCTTTTTCAAACACGCACGAAAAAGGCAATAATAAACACACATGCAAACATGTATCGATTACAATTAAAACTACATTTCAATGTTATTGCTGCAGCAGCTTATGAAGAAAGAATAAACAAGCCAAACTTCATAACATAAACTTCACACATCTTGTATTTTCATACAAGTAAACTCTGGCATGCCTATACATTAACATGTTCGGATGAAATGCTTATCTAAGTGTATACATGCTAATGACTAATCAGACCCGACCTCACTAATTCCAATAGATCGTCACGTGATTGACTTCGGGGACATTAAGTACTTATACAGCAGAATGTAACTCTTTGTGACTTAAAATTTGTTCGTTTTGTCGTTTTTCGTGATTTCTGAATCCATTAAAGGTACTTGAGAGACATCATGTCGTACAACTGCACATGATGGTGGACGTCATCTGTTGTTTTTTTCTTTTCCATTTTCAATAGTGTTTATTGCTTTTCTTATAGGCCTACACAACTGTCTATGATATACTTACACGTATGTATAACAGGTGACTTTAGCTGTAATCAAGTTTGACATGGCTAAATCGAATAAAGTTTCACGTGAGTCCGTCTGGGATATTGTGTACTTTAAGAGACCATTACTTTTTTGGTCAAAAGCTTTCGCTTAATGTTTTCTCTTTTTTTTTTTGCAATTGCTAAAGCCTTTAAGTTATTTGACGAACTTTGTGTCGTTCAATAAGATATTATACAGACATAGGCTCTAGTGTAATCTGGTTTTGGACAGTAACCCATTACTGCTTTTCAAGCTGATTGTCTGCGATTCTTGGAACATAATGATGCTAAAGAGATTCTCCTTCCTCTGCGCCATGCAACGAATCCATCTCAAGTCTGTCTACTGTCTGAGTGTATTACTAGTAGTCTGGGACCATGTACAGCTCTGTGTGACAGAAGACTTTGTTTTATTGCGTTTTGCTAATTGCAGAATCCGCTAAAGTTATATTTTGATCTTCGAGTCTTACAAGTACAGGTGGAATCATTTAGTGTTTTCTCTTGTCATTTGTCACATGGCCTTCTAGCTGACTGATCTACAATTTATATGTGGCTTCGTTGATCTAAAGATGCCAGGGAGATTCCCCTTCCTCAGCGCTACGCAATGTGTCCATCTCAAGGCTTTATGTTGTCTGATCTTGCAAGATGGTTCGTGGTTCTTGATCCTGAACAATACGCCAGTCAAATATCGCTATCAGTATAAGACTACGATGACGATGTAGATTGCAACCGCAGTAATTGTGATCACGCAGAAACACTCTGAATCAGTTTCCTCGACGATGCAGGAGTCGATGGTAATGGAGCAGGGGCGGATCCAGGAATTCTGTAAAAAAAAAGGGGGGGGGGGGCGTGAACAATATTTCTGGTGCCACTTTCGGGTTTCATTTCATTGTTTTTCTTTTTGTCTTTTTTTAACGAAAAATAAAGGGGGTGCGTGCGCCGGTTGCGCCCTCCTCTGGATCGGCCACCGTGGAGTGAGGGTTGGAAATCCTGTTGCTGATGGTGACTGAAGTATATCACACCAGATTGGAGTGACGTTCGAAAAGGGTTCAAGTGTAATGTGCAATGAACGAAATATGGACGAGTGTTGTTCCAGTTGGTACGTAACTTAGCCACCAGACATTTTCACCTTGACTTTCGGATGTAGGCTAGTAGGATAAATTTCCCAAGCATACTCGTCACTAGGTAGACCCGTGATGTTAAAGCTTACGGTATTGACTTTTAGGTGTTTGTGGCCTGATGGGCGTGCGTCAAAGAAACAAGTGCATCCAAACACACGAAAATGAACTATTGTTGTCTTAATATAACCCGTGGCATTACTAGATATTGAACATGTGTAGTTGCCCAAGTCTCTGTAGGAGATATTGGTGAAAGACAGGTGCAGGGAACCAATTCCGTTCATATCTTCTACGTATAAGCTGCTGGTATGGTTATTTATTATTTGATGACTTGACATCGTTTCATCTATTGTCGAGTCAAAAGCAATAGTTGCTGTCCTGTCCATTATCCATCTGGTGGTTTGTTTTTAAAAGCCGAAAGCTGTCTGTTCCTTCACGACCATTGCACTCCAATGTCAAATTATCGCCTGCGTTGACATGTACATTAACAACGTCCTCTCCATCACACATATGTAGACCTCAGAGAACACCACAGAAAACAACACAAGAAGAAAAATATTCCAATACAAGGACTTCATCATGCCGTTGCACTTCTCTCCGCGACTGATATAAAAAAGATCAATATTGTTAAGTTTTTTTATTTTTTTTTTTGCGAGTAGTTATTATTCATTGACGTATTACCCAAGAGACCTAAGCCCACTCCATATAAACTGTCTCATCATATGGATGCATTGAGATGAGCGATTCATCGCGATGCTATAATTCCGAGTGCGAGAATGTAATTGAAATCATTTCCTTTTCGTTTCTATCCGTTGCAATCATGGTGATATCTCAAATAAACGCATCAGTAAAAATCAGTTATGAAGTTTGTGATAAGATGTCAGCGAGTCTTGATCATGAACTCCTGTTCAGAACTTCTTTAGGCACTGGTGGTACTTTAAGATGATTCGTTCACAGAGAAAAACGAGGGCACTGGTGGGAGTATCAATAGTCTAACATTGTGACGAAGCATCGAGTACCGCAAATCTATTATTGTCTTTGACAATGTGTTTAACTGACAGTCGCTTTCCAATAATGAGATGTTCAACCCCTGATTGATCAATGTCCCATGCAAAGCAAACCCAGTTACTTTTTGGATCGTGGGGCGACTGAAAGAAACAAACTAAAAATCCATTTCGGGTCAAGCATTTATGATCATGAGTGATTACTATTGAGAAAACAAGAGTTGGTTTTGATATCAATGCTTCATCATTCCTGACGATTGCACTCAGTTTTCATTTACATAAAGTAACCTCTCAAAATCATATGTGAAAATAGAATTCATATCATATACTTTTGCAGACTATTTCATTCTTCCATACTGGGGGAATACAAAAAGAATATCTTCTAAAGAAAAAAAAGTGAGGAAACATAAACTTTAGATTTTTTTTTTTGTTTGTTTTCAACCGTCTCAAAGAGTTGATTCCAATCTCACACTCTCAAAACCAAAGTGACATGGACAAACTTTGCCCGAAAGCCTGCACGCTAGGATCTCTTAACCCCTTTTGTGTCAGGGACTTTGGACAGTGTGTACAATGTAATGGGGTGTTCTAAAAGCACGTGCACAAAGGTTTACTGTCCGAAACAATTTAGCTATACATGTCGCCAGTTGTCACGAAATATTCTCTTCGAACTCCTCTTTCTCAGCCTACAGCTTTCACTTTCACATCAAGCGGTCATGATGCATTAGTTTTAAATGGCAAAGATGTTTTATAGCGAAGAGCAGCGACGTCAAACAATATTTCCCAAAAGTTCCCTCTCTAGGCCTCTTCCTCTCTCTCTCTCTCTCTCTCTCTCTGTTGTCTTTGTATGCCAGTGTTATCTCTTATAGTCCTATTTATATATCAATTTGTTCTCTGTATTGGGCTTTTGATATCAAGGTATGTCGTTTTTGTTTTGTTGTTTTTTTTTTTTAGAAGGTCCAACATTAAGGCAAGGGCTGTCTGTTCAATAGGTCCATCCACTTTTATACAGTATGTATTTGTACTCCTAGGGGATTTATTACAATGTTTTGTTATGTCAATGATGTATCATCATTCCTTGCTGCTGCTATAGTTTAACAAAGTTTCGTTATTAATTTGCCTCTTTTAATATGAATGTATATGTTTTGTCGAAAATTTTGAATAAATTTCTATTGAATTGACCTGAATCTTAATGAACTCGTATCATAATAATGCATGTCTACAAATAATTATTAAAAGTAATCTCTTAATGTTGTGAAGAAATCAATATCGTCTGCTTCGAGGCAGTATGGTTAAAATCAAACAGTTAGAAATTTGCATATAGGTGATTCTTCAACTTATGCAAAGAATATGCCAATACCCTGCCAAAACTGGAATACCCCATCTACGGCGAATCAACGCCAGTCTAATGAGTCTGAGAAATGGAATTTAGAAGAATTAGGAAATATAAAATGGGAAGTTGTTTACACAGGTATATCTGGAAACTTGTTAAAAGTCAAAGGATGGAATACAATTATATTGATGGTTAAACATAATTGTTATCATCACATCGTTGACGTTGTTTTTTTTTTCTCTATTGCTTCTACCTTTTCCACATCATCTCCATGAAATATGGTTAGGATGTATTATTATTGTATGATAAATAAAATGGCAACTTACACGGCAGAATTATTCAAGTGTTATAAACCTGAGGGCTGAAGGCACGAGGAGGGTGGGGGGAGGGTGAGGGGGAGGGCATGTTAGTGTTATGTGGCTGTGTCTGTGTGCATGTGTTTATGTTTTCTCGCAAATGGCCTTTTCTTTCTCTCTCTCTCTCTCTCTCTCTCTCTCTCTTTCGAGAAGCAATGAAATATGCCCGGTTTTTTTAAAGGAAATTATCGATCAAGTTCCTGTTTTGCGGGCTTTTGCGAGAATATGTGTAAAAACAAAAACAAAAAGCGGATTTCGTTGTCTTTTTCTGGTTAAAAGAGTTGCAATGTAAGTTTGACATTAGTTTGTACAATGTTGGTATTACTGCATGTTGTCCTTATATAGTGTAAGTTGATGTTATTTTGTAGTATGTTTGTGTATAGCGCAGTCTGTATTTGTATGATGTCTTGTTTTTGTTCTGTGATAGTTTCTGATTCTTGTGACATGAAATTGAACGAAATTCGAATAAAGAATTACTTAAAAATAGTATTGTTGCTAACAGTCTACATTTATATTTGCCTTACGCTTTGATTTTCTTCAGGAACTCTTGGTATTGCTGGTAGTTTTACATAATGTTGGTCCTCGATGTGCATTTAACATTGGATGTAGGTACCCTATTATATCACAAAGGAGAAACTGAACAGTTTTTACGAGGTATCACGGTCCGCGCCATCGAAGACCAGGAACCTTCGTGTCACATACCTAACCCTCACACATCATCTTATGGACAATCTGTGATGTTATTCATCGGTTTGTGAATTTGAAACAACACAAAAACCAAACACACACGCAAACAATTAACCCCGCCCCCTACACACACACTCACAAACACACGACAATAGTACAACAAAATATTACTGAGCTTCCATTTTGGTATTGATTTTACGACACCCGCTTTCACCAACACTTACTATTAGTGTGTGTTGTAAACAATGATAATAGTACAGCAAGAATCGTCAAGCTTAATAATTAACATAAGAGAGAGGTTGATTTCATCTAAAATTGTGATGATCTACAATGTATGTTTTACTCTTTTTTTTTCTATATAAGGACGTATTCTCTAAATTATAGGTTGATCATAGTATTAATGACAGAAACGAGTCATTAAGTTATCTTTTCCCCCTTTGTTATTCAGAGTTGGCAGGCATTTGATCTTATCTGTGGCCTAGGAGAAACTGTGAGGGATATTTTGTGTAATATCTCCTTACGTGTGTCCTATCTGGCATGGACTCAAACGGATGTGCCTAAAATTTAGAATAAAAATGTTCTGCTTGGTAGGGTTCAGGGACTTTGACCGATCTTTCACATTCCGTTATCTGTTCTTAAATTTCCACATGCAGTTGGGACCCGCGTTATTGTTTCATGGACCTTCTGGAAATTCTATACCTTCCTCATGATCCATTTTCCACCACCTTTGACCATCCACTCTTTTATTGCTTGGGCATTAATTCAATGTAAGTTAGTATAACTGACACAATGAAGTAGCTTACCATAAATCCATAGCATCTTGGACTCATGTGACCACTGACACGACTCTGATTGAGAACAAAGGTTAAAATGTTCACTCTGTTTGTACGTGTGATCGATAAGGTCTGTCTGTCTCAGTGTTAAGCACAAAGTCCAAATGGTACAGAGTATGAATTATGTATATTCATCACGTCTAATCAATATTACCAAGACCTCATTTTTGTGAATGCCTTAACGTTTTACATACTTGCGCTTGGAGACTTCTACATTGTATAGATATGTCACGCTGTAGACGTAGTTGTGGCGTATTTCTTACACATACACAAATGCAAAAGTATTTCTGTGAATTATGTACATAATTTATTATTTACGTAATTTTAAATAGGTAAGTGTCATCTTACTAGAGTATATTGGTGATAAGTTTGTATACTTTACTTCCTTTTTTATTTTTTTTTTGCAGATAGCAATCAAATAAAATGTCTTAAAAACAAAGCACACTAACACAAACAAACAAACAAACAAGAGGTATATCGATTATTATTTTCAATGCAGACAGACAAACTTTGTTGTTCATAAATATTCTCCCCTCGCTTCATGCAATATGGACAAAACATTAATCTAAGATAACCAATGTCAAAATAAGCCAATCATTCGTGATGACAGTATGAATTTTAACAAATTTAATGAAATTTGATAAACTATTCAAGACAAACAAGGTTAATCACAAATATCTACCCAAGCTCAAACAATGGTACATTTACCTTTTATCATAAACTGCATCAGTTGTACTCTTCCGATTCTTATCAAGATTCCAATTTGTAATTAACTTCAAACTCATACACAACGAAGATAAAAGCACACTAGAGAAAGAATTATAATTGTTTAACTTTTGTTTGTTTATCCCTTTTTTAGCCCCCTGAATTTCGTATAGCAGTGCATAATTATATATATATATATATATATATATATATATATATATATATATATACATATATATATATATATATATATATATATATACATATATATATACATATATATATATATATATATATACATATATACACACATATATATATATATATATATATATATATATATATATATATAGGGCATAGTAATAATGGGTGATGCTTGTTATTCCGAAGGTCCATTATTCCAAAACACACAAATTACGCATTCCACCATATTCCTTGATCTCCAAATGAAATTGGGTTCGTTGATCTAGCATCTGTAGTTTTATTCCGGATGTTTGTTACTCAGAAGTTTCGCTGTTCTGAAGGATATATTATTTGGAATTTCGAACATTGTTTCATAGTCGGATTAATAAACCTTCGGAAACCGTGGAAGTACAAGAACATCCGACACACACATGGATATATCTGTGCCTGGGAGCAAGATTAAAACTAACGTATTTTAGAGAGTGGTATATTTACTCTTGTGTATTTCTTGTATAGCGCAAAGTGTCCATACACTGCGTGCCCTTTTTGAATTTTCTTTTCTTTTCCCCGCCGCGCAGTTATAACGCTATCACCGAAAAAAACACTGCGTCGTACTGTTGTATCTGTCGCAGTGGTTCCAAGTTTCAAGTTTCTTTATTTCACCAAAGCAAGGAACATATCAAAAACAATAATAGATATCAATATTCAGATATGATTACAAACACATCAGTAAGACAGTGAAAAGGAACAAATATACGTAAATAGATTGACAATTACACGTACATATGTTAACAGTTATGCTATAGTAGGTAGCAGCCAGACAGGAGATGCCCCCTTTTTTTTTAGCTGACCTAGAATAATTCATTCAATTTCAATTATATATAATGTGTTCCAAGAAAAATAAAAACAGAACAGGATAAGACAAGACAAAGCAAGACATAAAATAACAATAACAAAATACAGGATATCTCGAAACATAGGTGATACAAAATATACTCCTGACCTTGATAAATTTGGCTGTAATTATGGAGAAGAGCTTTGTTGTAACCAGATTTAAAAATATTCAAAGAGTTAGCATTACAAATTGCACAGGGGAGAGAGTTCCAGAGAGTAGGAACAATGTAAATTAAAGATCTTTGATAAAAAGAAGTACGAGATAGAGGTAGGTGAAAATCATTGGCTGATCGCGTGCTATGATTACAAACTTGATTATTAAAAGTGAACAAAATCTAAGGGAGTCTTTGGTAATAAACGATTTTTACACAAATACAAAAAACAAAAATCCAGCTTGGTATTTTGTACATATCATGCAAACGCAATATCTTCAGGGATAAGAACAGTGGTGGGTGTGGGCAAGAAAAGAGGCATGGGAAATTATTCGTATTGCACGTTTTTGAAGCACTGAAAGTCTTTGAATATAACATTCGTGAGCATTGCCCCAAACATTTATTCCATAATACAAAAGAGGTAGAATTAAGGCATTATAAATGGATTTTAAAACAGACTTTGGAAGAAAACTAAGTTTGTATATTACACCAACATTTTTTGATGATTTTTATTACAAACAAAATTAATATGATTCGACCAATTCAATTTATTATCTACATGAACTCCAAGGAATTTCAGTGACGATGTCTGCAAAATTTGAGAACCACACATGTTAATGAATACAGTGTCGATGTTACATTTTTTTTTATTTGTAAATAATTATCATAAAATTAGTTTTTGATATACTGATTGATAATTTGTTAGCTCGCAGTTAATTTGTAACCTAGTGCAATTCCTTATTGAAGACCTCTTGCAGAGAATCAATAATCATGAGACAAAAATGTACTTGTATCGTCTGCAAATAAAATACATTGTAAAATATTAGAAACATTGGGTAAATCATTTATTGTATACAAAAGAAATAGAATAGGCCCAGGGATCGATCCCTGGGGCACTCCGAATCTTATGTTTTTGTAATCTGATATATATATATTCTTATCAATGGATACGAACTACTTACGATTGCACAAATAACTTTTCAAAAGTTTTAAAGTGACAAGACGAAATCCATGTAGACTTAATTTTGCTGCAAGAATATTATGATAATCCGTGTCAGATGCTTTGCTGAGGTCTAAAGATAAGCCAAGTAAAATTTTTCCGCTATCTATTGCACAGACCACCTTATGAATAAAATCAATCAAAGCATAAGATGTGGAGTGTCCCGGTCTAAATCCATACTGATACTGGTTTAGAAGATTACATAAACAATACCAGCACTAACTGGAAGATACATGTGGTGCTTTTGTCAATTTTTAAATATATTGTCTTCCATACTTTTTTATGGTGATATAAGCATATTACAAAGTAAAGTAATAGAAATTGTACCGAAAGACACTACTATCGTAAAGTTTGCACAAAATAAGCACAAAATTGATGAGGCATTACGAATTACATTAAACTGTAAAGATTTAACGTTATTATTGTCATCAACGTGAAAGCCAGGACCTGGTTCCCTGTTACCTTATATGACAGTATTTCCCCAATGCATTCAATAAAAGATGTGTGTTTGCGTGTGTGTGTGTGTGTGTGCCTGCGTGTGTGTGTGTGTGCGTGCGAGTGTGTGATCTTGCAGTGGAGTCCTCCAAAGAGGGTCATTCCTAGATAGTAGTGATAAATACCCACATTCATATTTATACGGCAGGCGAGCTAAGCATTAAAAACAAAAATGATCCATGAGTCATACACATAATATGACATATACACTCTTAGACTCATTCGGCTAAAAGCTAGACAGCAGGTAAAACAGACCAATGAACTACACACCATACGTTATTTCTAACAAATGATGTCCAGCTCGTGGACGGTCCTTTTTGCATGTAAACGTGTCCAATCCTTTGGGCCTTATTTTCCCAGTGCCTAACTCGTGGTCTTTATTTGCGTAGTGTCTGGCTTGTGCATATTGTAGCTCGTGGGTGTCATTCACTTCAGTGTCGAGTTTGTGGACTGTTTGATAAATGAGCTATATAACCCGTACGTGGGTGTCGGACCTCGTAACCTGCACCACTCGAAAGCTAGTTTAACCAGTTTGAAACGTGTTCATAACGGGAATAGGCAGGAAACACAATGGCGCATATGTGGCAGTTATCTCAACAATGACACTTCATCATAACTAGGTATGCTTGGCCATGCACCGATCTGCAGACTGAATACTCTTCAATTATTGTACAGATAACACTTCCCTAATCTAGGTTGGCCTTTGGTCGCGGGAAAAGAAAGCAGCAACAAATTCCCAAATAGGAGTATGTACACGTCGTAAAAGATCATTATGCAAACACAATACGAGCAAACAGGCAAGTTCACTCCTCATTGAACATTGGACTACGTCTCCTACGAACAAACAGTGCCAACAGAATGTTGTATGGTACATAATCTGGAAATATGAAAATCTTAACAACTTAAGCATAGCAAGCACACGGCTGTGTCGCGGCCAGGAGCGTTGCATTTACTTCCACGCGCTCACAGACGAATTGCTTTTGTCCAGCAAGGGTTTATTACCTGGGATGTATTCCACTATTTTCATTTTTATCATGATTATCATGATTGCCTGAGATTATTTAGGACATTACAGTCCAAACGTTTATTCAACTTATTTCTTAATGAATCAGGTCAGTCTCTGAGACTACCAGCGATGGATAGAATATACGACTTCGTTCTCCTTTTGACACTGACTGCTTCTATGTTCTGTGACCAAAATATAAAAGGTAAGTGCAACTTTGTTTTCGTGAATCTGCACTCAATTTAATCGTTTCCGAGTAATTATCACTGTAATAGGTTGGATCAAAACGTTAGAACGGTCAAGAAAATTACAAAATTCTAAGAATGTCTTAAAATCACTGTTATGAACAGAGTTGTGTGTTATTACTGTTAAATCTCTTTTACTTAAACTGTTTGAAATTTAGCCAAATAAAGACACAACCTCGTGACTTAAAAACTAAACTAAATTTCCTTCAGTTCAACGTATCAAATTCAACTTGAACAATTAGTGTGTTCACTTAAATTCTTTACCAGGTATCAGTCCCAGATATAGGCCCACAGCAATCTATTCAAAGTTACATGTTTATCACGTTTGGGACACAAGAATGTGGGAAAGAGGGACAATCCTTAACCGGTGAATATCATTAGCACAAGCGGCTAATAATTATAAGGGGAGGGATTACAGTAGAATGTTATCCAATGGTTTTCAGGTAAACATTCGTAATGTCTTGAATGAAGAATTATGACATTATTGACTTTAATTAGGATTTACCTGTTACCATTTCAATAACGTCACGATTTTTCTTTTTGTTCAGGACAATATTTTGACTTTTTATTGAGGAAACTGTTGGCTGATTTCAAATCATGCAAGTGTAGAATGGTAACATGACCATGTGCTTATGGTGCCATTTGTGTCGTATTATTCTTACATCTTATCTCTATTATCACCTTGAATAAATGGAGAGAAGAAAACAATTGTTATATAAGGAAGAAAGATTTGCGGTGACACCATGTGTATGTAGTCCCTAATAGGATCGTTGTTAGGCAGAAGAGCCTAGAAAGAGGAAAAATGAAGAGGGAAGCGACATATGGGGGTTATGAGGAGGGCAAAAACCGAAGAGTGGGGGACAGTAATAGGCTAGAGGTTGAAGTTGCACTAGTGGAGACGGTAGAGAAAGGAACACAGAGAGTGGTATTGAAAGGAAGAATAGTGTGAGAATCAAGTAAGATTTTCGGACATCGTTAGAAGGGGAAAGATGAAATAGAAGGGAAGAGGAAGAGGAAGAGGATGGAGTTGAATGTTGGAGAATCATGGAGATAGGAGAGAGAAGTGAAGATTCATGAAACCAAGAGAAGAACGAAGTCGGCGAACAGTGTGGCTATGGAATGCGGAATCAATGGAGAAAGGACGAATAATCCCTCGAACGAAGGGTAAGTTGAGGAGAGATGAAAATATGTTGAGAGAAGGGAGAGAGAGAGAAAGAGGGGGGGGGGGGGGTGGGGACAAAGAAAAGAAAAGAAGAAAAGAACATATTGAAATTCAAGACGTAAATTAGAGGGAGCTAGTGTGGATCCTAGAATTAAATGCTGCGGAGGAGAAAAAAATGGAGAGGAAAATGGATGACAGTTAAATCCTGAAAAGGTTCCTGTGGGAGAAATGCAAAGATGAGAAATTAAAATAAGGTTAAAGTGTAGACCTGAGGAGAGAAGACAAGAGAAATAACCTGTAAAGAAATGTGTCAATACTAGTGGTTCTGAAAAAGACCGTTGGGTTGTATGGAAGAAAGAAATAAAAAGGAAAAGAAGACAGAAGAGAACAGAACAGAAAAGAAAGAAAAGATAAGAAAAGATAAGTAGCGTAGAAACAGACAAAAGTGTAAGAGAGAGAGAGAGAGAGGAAAGAGAAATGAAACACTGAGTAAAGGTACTAGTGAAAGTAGAGCAAGAAGTCTAGTTATAAGAATAACTAGGAGATTGAACCGAGGAAATTGACGTTTCGGGCAGCTTGACTGTCTTTCGTCAGAAGGGCAGTTGTCCTTTCTCCATTGATTCCGCATTCCATAGCCACACTGTTCGCCGACTTCGTTCTTCTCTTGGTTTCATGAATCTTCACTGCTCTCCCCTATCTCCATGATTCTCCAACATTCAACTCCTTCCTCTTCCTCTTCCCTTCTATTTCATCTTTCCCCTTCTAACGATGTCCGAACATCTTACTGGATTCTCACACTATTCTTCCTTACCACTCTCTGTGTTCCTTTCTCTATCGTCTCCACTAGTGCAACTTCAACTTCTAGCCCATTACTTTCCCCCACTCTTCACTTTTTGCCCTCCTCACAACCCCCATATCGCTTCCCTCTTCAGTTCTCCTCTTTCTAGGCTCTTCTGCCAAACAACGATCCGGTTAAGGACTACATACACATGGTGTTACCGCAAATCTTTCTCCCTCATTTACATCACCATGCAAACCTTCAAACAAAACATAATTGTTATAAATGTTTAGTAGGACAACATCGATTATTTTTATTCAAGGTAAGATTAACTATTAGTTTCCATTCTTTCCGGCAAAAATGTCTTAACTTCATCTTAGAAATAAGACTCAACTCATCCAAAGTTTTAAACCTTAAGTTACGTACGGGGAGGCAATTTCTCATTTGTATAGCCTTTACATTTAAATGATTGAAAGCGTAGTAAGGACATTGAGTGAACAACTTTCTGCTAGTTGTACCACACAAACAAGGGTACCAAAATTATAGTAATAATAAAATAAAAAAAAATCTGTCATATCTCTTTGCCACACCTTCCCCATTTTCTCCGAGGGGGATGGAGACAGGCATCAAGCATGCAACAAGTTTAGAGTAGAAAGCCCTACTGTATGTATGAAGTTCAATGCATGCATACAATCACGAGAAATCAAATTTAATTTTTGCCGTCTAGCGTTAATTGTAGGCACTGCCCCCAACGTTCAAGGATGGAAAGGGGAAGACATCCTATTGCGGTGTGACATCAAGGAGGAACCTCTCGTTGTGCAGTGGGTCAAGGAGAGCTTTTTAAATCCCGAACAGAAGACGCGTAAGGCTGAATATTTCAATGAAAATTTTGAGAGCTTGGAGATACGGTTTGGTATCGACAAGAACTTCAGCCTTGTCATCAGCAGGTTGGAGGTGCTAGATGAGGGTCGTTACTATTGTCAGGTGCTGCTGAAGAATTCCCAAAGTTTTGGAAATTCCACCATCATGACAATTAGCTGTAAGTAACATCTGTCTTTATTCATGTCATAATTAGCGGGGAGGGAAAAAGATTGTTATGAATTAGGTTACCGGTAAATATAAAAAAAGAAGACCCTTTAGACACTCAAGCTAACTGAAAAGAAGGAGACGAAAGAACGATATGCCAATGATAGTTCGCCACAATATTCTAGAGTCAGGTCGACTTATAACAGCCAAAATCAAGAGTAATCATGGTGATGGATAACTGAGACTAATTGCAATCAAACCTTTTGCTTGAAGGAAATACAACATGACACATAGATTGTATTAATGTTGTTAGTCAGAGCATGTTTACATATTGCTAATTTTTTCATAAGCACATTTAACCCTCCATTTAGTTTCTTTTTGACAAAGCATGCTAATACATTATTTATTTGATTTGCTACAACGACGTATCTGAGACTGTTTTCATACCACAAGTTTCACAGCAAACAGATAAATCAAGACAGTATATAGAGACAACTTTGTATATACATGTATATATATATATATATATATATATATATATATATATATATATATATATTATATATAATGATTTTGTGTCAGGAAGATTTACATTTAAAACTATTTTCAGCAAATGGATATTGTCTTTTTCTTTTCTCTTTTTTTTTTGGGGGGGGGGGGCACTCGTTCACACTGTGGTGTCATAGCAACTGTCCTATTTGACAATACCGTTTTTGCCTTAACATAAAATAGATGTAGACTGACGACAGTTAGTGTGTGAACTTCATGTATAAATCAGTCATGAATAATGTTTTGATACAAACTATATTAAGGTCTTTTTTCCTGAAAACAGTAATTTCTATAAAGGGGTTATCATAGCAACCGCCAAGTTTAAAATAAAGTAGGCCTAAGACTTTTGATGATCGTATATTCTATGACAAAGACATTTTACCTTGTAGAAGACATACACAGACAGGTTTGGTCTTACATGTTTGTTATTTACTAGCTTTGGAACTACACTATGAATAATGATTTCTCTTGCCGTTTCATTTTGTTACGCTGTTCCTTATTTCCTCACCTATGAATTTTGAGGTATATTAACAGTGATTTGGGTATCAATTCATAAAGCTGTACAGGTGTAATTATCCTAAATTTTAAATTCAAATGTAAAGAGGTGAGTTTTGTTTATTCTTTGTTATCATCCAATTGTCCCAATCATGCTTCTTCATTGTTCAGGTTGTAGTCTCATTTGGAAAATAGCAAATTCAAAGAAAAAAAAAACAAATGAAAAGCGAAAACTACTCTTTGTTATCATGTCATGTCAGTTATTTGTCGAGTAAAGATTAGGATATGTATATAACATATGCGTCATTTCATAATAATTTTCTTATTTTCTTAGCGATGGCATCAGGACATACGATTGAAGAATGTGCTGATATAAGTCCATCTCGTCGTAGCCGGTGTACATATCAATCTCCCTCCAACGCCCCTTCTTTAAATCTTACGTGTGTCGTGAGTGGATTCAAACCTAACATTTCCATGCTATGGACCGAGGAGTCGGGAAAGATAATGAATTCCGTGGTTTCACAACAGAACACACTTTCTGATGGCACATACGAGAGGTTCGAGACAATGACTGTTTCAGCCAAACACGGGACAGAGCAAACCTTTATTTGCGCGGCTAACGGTGACTCGCTGAATGGAACGTCGACCCGAGAAATCACAGTTTTGCCTTCATCAGGTTTTGTGAAATATTGCCAATTCTATGTTTCTGAATAATGACTGCCAAACAATTGATATTACTTAAACAAATGTTCTTTATAAAGGTTTATAAGGGGGAAATATAATTTGCTCATTTATATTTCAAGCAAAGTAACCATTCCGCACAAAATGTGTCCATTTTACTGGTCCCAATTTACTATAAAAAGAAAAGATGCATTCAAGCGAAATTTCAATCAATTCAATGAATAAAATGTAGGAGAATATGCAGAAGAGAACGAATACGAACAAGAAGAAGAAAAAAAAAGAAGAAGAAACTTACGACAATTGACAGGGGTGCGCGTCACCTGTTAGTCCGACACCAACGAGCTATACAGCACACGAGTCGCACAGTCCGTGATATCGACACTGCTAGGAAGTATATGAAGGTCCATAATGAGTTTAGGTGATAAAAATAGATCCACGAGTCCGATTCCTATAACTGTCATAATTATGCATTGTGGGTCTCATGAACCGCTTTCTTGTTTTTTGTAATGTTACTTTTTGTGCCTGTGAAGTGTCGGACTCGCAGGCCTTGTTTGCCTAGTGCCGGACTCTTGACCTTTTTACCTATTGATGTCAAGCTAACAGACTGTATGCCTCGTGAGCTGTGTGACTCATGTAATGGATCTTTCATCAATCTCGAGCTCGTTGGGTGTTGGTCTCGTAGGATGACTAAATTAGAATTGTGTCCTTTGAATAATTTGTTTTGTCATCATAATCATGATAATATGTGACCGTGCGTCACAAATCAACAAAAGTCGCACCCCTTGATTTCACATAAGAACTCAAAAAACGTAGAACAGGTCAACCAAGTCGATTTTAAGTTTTTTATACTTTTTCAAGAGCTAGTCTTTGTCTTATTCTGAAGTTTTGGATCATACAATGAATGAAAAAAGTGTTTTCGAGCGGTTTTTCTACAACCATTCCTTGTAGAGTAGTGTGATCAGGTACGTCTTACAGGTCACTTTTAATTTCTTGAAAATCCTTTGCACACTCTTCACTTTTCCAGCTCTAATAACTAAAAAAAAAAAAAAAGCAAAAACATATATGCTTCTGCTTTGAAAGTTTGCATTGTTCATGAACAGAACGTGCTAATGGAGCATGATCAATCACAGCTTAATCTGATAATTCCTTCACTGTTGTTGTTCTGGTGGTTTAAATCCTGTGTTTTGTACCTTTCATTTTATGGCAGCACGGCTTGATAAAGATTAAGAGCTTGAATAGACCATGTACAGAGCCCCTTTTCTCAATTTATGATTTTCCAGAGTGTGTGCTTTCTTTCTACTATTAAGATAGGTTAGGAGAGTCCATTTGAATTGAGTTATACATCAGCTTAAAGTCTGCTCTTTCAGAATCTTCCCTTAACTAAAAATCCATATCTGGTGACTTTTGGTTTTGTGATGCAGGGTCAGGTAATCAACCACTTCGTTTTCCCTATCAAACATAAACTCACACACACACACACACACACACACACACACACACAACCATATACTGAAATATTAACATTGTGTCGCATATCTAAGTATTCATATGTGTTTACTGTCTTCTAAATGGAGTTATTACGAATGAAAAAGTGTCTCATTTGTGTCCATGTCACATTTCAGGAAAACGTGTTAATTCGGGCCTCATCACTGGACTCACCATTTGTGTGCCTGTAACCGTAGTCATCCTATTTGTCTTTGTTGGGAAATACCTGCAAAGCAAACATCCGGATTTCCTTCCGCGAAAAGGTATTGGTTTATTTTCTTTAAGGTTAGATATTAATTGCATTCATTGCGTTAATGATTATGTGTGTCTTTGTGTGTGGGCGCGCTCGCGTGTGTGTATAGGTATTTCTTTGGTTTTATATTTTCGTATTCCACAAAAATAGAATTATTACAAATATTTGTCAACATTACGGAGACCGAAAAATTGTTCAATGTAATCAGAACTTGCAAATCTATTGTTAACGATGATTACTCTATATGTCAAATAGAAGAAATGATATTATTCGTGAAGGGTAATTGCATCAGACCACACATCGAAAGCGTATTATGCTTGAAAAAATGTTGGCCTGAGAATCTGGTAGTGAAAAGAGAGGAAACAAGAAAGGTGTTGAAAATAAGTTGTGCACCTGATATACAGCATATGAACATCTTCATTTATAGTGATGCTCTTGTTGTTATTGATGATGATTATATTTCAGGATGTGGCTGGAATCCCTGCTGGCGAAGACCAAACATACCAGAGAGATTTCACGAGGAAGAAGAATTGATGCTGAGTGAGAAAAACATGAAGATAATCTCAACCCCATTCGTTGTCTTTAAAAATGCATTATTCCATTATGCACAGTGACTTTTATAATTATGTTCAACATTATGAAACCTCATCTCTTTTAATTACATTTTTGAACAATGATACAGCTGTATTGTGTAACACAGTAAGTGGGAAGAACGATCAATCGTTTTCCAGCCCACCCCCCCCCGCTCTCTCTCTCTCTCTTTCTCTCTCTCTCTCTCTCTCTCTCTCCATCCCTGTCTGTGTATACAGGTTATTCCTACATGCGTACGGGTATGTTTATACACTCATATATTTATAATATCAATAATTATGTTATGTCTTTGTTTTTTTTTCTCTCTTCTAAGAACCACCATCGCTTACAAAGGCCCAAGTACAGCAATGCAAAGACGATCTGAAGGCATTTTACCGTGTGTCACGACGCAAGGTCACGGTGGATCCATTCGACTTTATGGAACGTGTTGAATTGGATGATATTTACACGAATTTCAGTATAATAGACCAAAATAGCAAACGTAAGACACCGATAACGTACGACGATCTCCTGACAAACAATGAGAATGGAAATCTTTCAAAGCGACTTCTAATCCAGGGTGAGGGAGGTGTCGGTAAAACAACGCTTTGCGCTAAGATTGCCTGGGACTGGTGCAAAGGAAGGATTCTCCAGGATCTGGACATGGTACTCCTAATACCTCTTAGAGATATCAAGAACACAACAAGTATTGGTTGTATTGTCAAAACGTATCTCTCTCATTCAAATACGGCAACAAAGAAGAGGATAGATGACTATATTTTGATAAATGGGAGTAAGATTCTCATTATATTTGACGGTTTCGACGAGTTTGACGAAAAATTAAGTAGAACGAGTAGCAGTGAGGTCATTCGCATTCTAGTATCAGAGCAATACAATTCATGCAAAGTAATTGTGACAACACGTCCTTGGAGGACAAATGAATTCATGATGGACAAGAGTCTTGCCGAAACTTACACTTTTCTAAGTGTGGAAGGATTTAACGAGGAGAATTTATCAACTTATATCAGGAGATACTTTCGGATTAGAGAGAAGGACAATCTTGCAGAAAGTTTGATCAGTTTTATGCAGGAAAATGATTTCATCTGGTCGAACATGGCCCCGTTTCCTATTTACTGTGCAATGCTTTGTCTCCTGTGGAACGACTTCAGTGAAGAAAGACGAAGAGAAATGCAAAAATTGCGCACTTTCTCCCAGATTTTTGGAGAAATGATCTCTTTCCTGAAAGAACACTACGCATCAAAAATATGTAAAAATCTACAGAATAAGAAAATTGTTGAACATTTAAGCGAAGCTGGTAGGGCAATTCGAGAAATAAGTGAGATAGCGTTAGAGGGTTTATTTGACAGGAATCTCTCATTTCCTGACGAACAATTCAGAGAGTGTCGTGATGCCATGGTCACATGCTGCAGAGTGGGTGTTTTGACTATAGAAAAAGATGTCATCACAAGGGAACGTCGGCGCGATGTCAACATTTCATCTTTGGTTACATCAACTGTTTCTTTTCCCCACAAACTGTTTCAAGAATACATTGCAGGGGTATATATTAAGTATTTATTCGATAATGATCGTGCTAAGTACGACGAGGTGAAAAACAAACTTCTTAGTCGACCTGAGGAGTTCCGCTACGTACTCTACTTCACCTCGGCTTCAGGGAATGAACTCGGCCTGGGTATTATTAAGGGTCTGGTGAAGTCTTATGATCATCACTGGAAGCTTTGCGTTGACATTGGGTTTGAGTGTCACACTGAGGAGGCTGCAAGGGCAGTGGGAGAACGATGGCATGAATACAAACTATACTCCTCAACACCAGAGCACACATTGTCAGGAGTGGTGTTCATGGTGCGCTGTAACCAAGTGGTGAGTGACACAACTTGAATATTGATATGAAATATTTTAGAAAATATCATATCGAACGAAATAAGATTCCTTGTGTGTGTGTGTGTGTGTGTGTGTGTGTGTGTGTGTGTGTGTGTGTGGTGGCTCCCATGTGTGAGTGCATAATCTATATAACCTCAACAGCTGTACTCAAATTTGGTTTTCAGAACTGGAACAGGTCCTATGAATTTGGGAAATTGTTTTGAAATACAAAATTCTGTACATTTGTGTTAAACGTGTAGGTATGTCATATCAAATGATTGCATTCCTCGCATGATGCAGTTGTCATGTTATAACTTGCTGTGTGAGTTTAATCTGAATCGCTATGCCACTCATTTCATGTCTTGTTATTATTCAGAACGTTTGGTGGTAAATTGTATAAAAACATTTATGATCGTGGCTTTTAGAAAAAAAAAAGTTATGAGGAGTCTAGCGATTCTAGCAATGTATTGTTATGGCAAAATAATTCGACTCCATGGAGTCAGACCCATTCGCGACAGTTCCGTTGTCAAACTGCCCTTAGTAGTAATCATCCAAGTTTGGTTATACTAAAGAAGCGGTGTATCTAAGGGAGATGTCAAACTGGTTATCGTGTATAGAACGTACCTATGTGTTTGGGCATATATCCACTTAGGGCACATAACACGAATACTGATGCAATCATATTCATTGCCCCTCTGCCTTTCTCATAATATATCTAATTGAAAACGCATTATTTCTTTCACAAGTTGTGATGAACGAATTGACGATATTAATAGAACGTGTATCAAATGATCCTCTTTGCTCTGTGAGGTCCAAACCTCCTATCAACTGCGAGTACTTTATCAACCTTCTTCTTCTTCTGTGTATAATTGCTTGTCTCTATCGTCAATTCATGTTCGTTCTATTAGCAATCGCTAGATATAAACCTGATGGAGTGCGGAAAAACTGTGTCACGTGACTTGGCGGAGGGCATGTGTTCCAGCAGTGTACTCCGTAAAGTACGACTATGGGACTCACAATTTCACGTGGAATTCTACAAGATCCTCCGGGCAGAGGCTTCAAACTGTCTGGTAAGAACTTATATGCATTACCACGATCTACAACACGTATGCCTCTTTTATGTACAGACTACAGATGAAATGTTACTAAGATATTTCATAGAGGCAATACATTAACTGGATGACAATGAAAAATGTACAGAAAAAAAAAAAACTCTTAGAAAGACAATTTTTTTTTTCCTTGCAGAAAAATCTTTTCAAACAAAGACTCCAAGGTACATCTGAAAGTATATGTACTAATCATGTTTTCTATCGTAGATGTTATATTTACTGCCATTAAGTATGATGATTACTTACGGTAGTGAATGACGAAGCCATCTTTCATCCCCTGACTGAACTGGTTTGGTATTTACACTCCTATGTATAAAAGGAGAGTACATTATACTGCTTCCAAGAAAGTTGTTATTACTGTTATCTCAACATAATCATATTAGTGTGTTGATTAAGTAAACAATAATGTAGCTTCATCTTATGTCTATAGCTTTAAAATGACTGCAAATTACATCATTACCATATTGTTTGTGTTTGCTTGTTTTATTTATTTTTTTTGTATTTTCCATCTGAGAAGATGGCTGGATAGCCCATATTCAGCTACGTTAATCTGGTCTTCCATGGGGTCCAATTGGTAGTCTACAATCCAACTCTACAACGATCTTTTTTTACTCTTGTTCAATTATTCCTTCTTCCAAAGTTCACACCATTTCATAAATCTCTCTCTCTCTTTAGTTTCACATTTCGACTACGTTATTCTGTAATATTCCCAGGAATCAAACATTGTACACATTATGTTTTTTTTTCTTTTGATAGGAAGGGATAAGGCAAAGGATATCGTTACTGAAACACAGACACACAGACACACATAAATGTGTCGGGTTAAGAAACAAAGACTTTGGCAAATTCAATTCAATTCAATTCAATTCATTCATGATAAAAGGAAAAACTACACAAAACTAATGATGATATGTTAATTTTGGCTTGAAATAAACGATGTATCTTTTTTTTTTTTTACTCAAATAAAGAAAGATCCCTACAGCAAATTAGTTTTTAAAACGACCAGCGACGTCACTGTCTGTAGCTATCTCACATCTAAAATGAGTGTATTAGGCCTATTAAAACAATTATCATATAGACCGGGAAAATCGTTATGATAAGATGCTCGGGATCATGATTTTTTTTTTTCTGTCGTATATTGAAATCTTGCAATACAAAAGACTGCACGCTACGTTTGCGTCTACGCAGTGTTTGTGCCTCATAATAAATGCAACTTTTAGGATAAAATGGAATAGAGTAAAGATACTTAAAGATATTTTAACCTAGAATGACACTGGACGACTCTGTGTGCGAAAATGTGATAGGTATTTATAATCACTTCCTCGATGGCAAAGACCCCCAAAAAGCAAGCTTTTGAGCAGTAATTTGCATTCGTAAGTCACAACTCATTATTTGAATCTATACGGAATCAATATACCGTAACGCGAAGGCTACTCAGGTGTCTTTGACTCTACGAGGACGTCGAGTCATACAGTAACAATGATACACCTTCCTATCATCTGTCAAACCGTATATTCTCTCCAGGCTTTACATTGTTTTATGCTGCTGTCATTTCCGAGTAGTCATGCATAATGTTACCTTTGGTAGAAGAATTCCATGTCGCATAGCATCGCTCAATAATGTAACTCAATACTAGACGTTGTGATTTTTTTTCGTTCGTTTGTTTGTTTTTCTGTTAAGTAATGAATCCTTCTTATTTACGCTAGAAACTGGTTATTATCATTTCGATGTGTTCCACTGCGAAGATCGTAACAAATACACAACTTAGTGGATTCTATTTCGTTGTCAGCTTCCAATGAGTACAAGTTCACTAATTTGTAACATATCGTAACGTGTATAACTCCTCTGCAATGGTCTTTTTTTTTTGCGTGTTCAAATATTTCTTCTTGCGATTTTCACACCATTCATTAATCTCTCTTTTTTATTTCCACATTTCGATTCCGTTATTTTCTTCAGATTGAAGATCTTTACTTACGTCTTAATGATGAGGATATCAAAAAGCTCTCCTCAGTGGGAGAAGACTTTGCCCAATGGGTGTTCGCTATGCCACGTCTTTCCAAGTTCAGACTGGAATGCGCCTACTTGGCAGATAGTTTCCTCTCAACAGCCGCCACCTTAGAATCACCATGTCAGGTATGTACATGTAGTATTTGAATTTAATTGATATGAGTGATGCAGTGTTGGGATAGGACTGATCTTTTTTTTTTTCGATATAGATGATAAAGAGTCTGTATTGTAGGGTAGTGTAGTGACTCCTTTAGCGAATCAATCCTATTTTACTTGATATTGACATTACTTTTGTAACTCCAGTCCTCCAAAGTCAGCGTTATGAAATCCAATGTATAAACGAAAGAATAGGTATGAACGCTTTTCATGCAGTGACAAAAGTATGGAAATCAAGTGCAATTCGTTTTTTTTTTCCGTTATCCGGTTGTGCTGTACACATTCTTTTCTTTACTAATGATACTATGTTTCTCTCAGACAAGTTTCATTGTGGAATTTTTGCCATGAGACAAACATTACACAAGCAAGGGGTGGGGGAGAGAGAGAGAGAGAGAGAGAGGGAGGGAGGGAGATTGAAAGTGAGGTCAGTGACGGCTCCCTTAATGCAGTAACGTTGTGCAGGTGGCGCTGTCTATTCCCAGGATTTTTTTTTTTCTTTTAATAGGAAGGGAAAAGAAAAATGATATCGTTACTAAAACACAGACACACAGACACACATATATGTGTCGGGTTAACAAAGACTTAAGCAAATTCAATTTAATCTATTTCATTTCATTTTATAATAAATGAAAAGCTAAACAAAACCGATTTATGTTAATTTTGGCTTCAAATAAGCAAATGTATGTTCTTTTACTCAAATAGAAAATTAATCGTTTTGTTAAGTATAAATAAATGACATTATAGTCATAATAGATAAATAGGTAGATATTTTTTGAGTGATTTAAATGTTTGCATGCAGTGGACGTACTAGAGTGCACGGACCTCGGTTTCAATGTACCATTCGTTCACAAAATGTGTGTGTGTAAGTTCATTGTGCCCATAGTGATGCAAACACATAACTTATGTCAGGAGCTTTGATCTTTACAGCAAATTAGTTTAAAAACAACCAACGACGTCACTGGTTGTAGCTATTTCAGTTCAGTTCAGTTCAGTTCAGTTTTTATTTCTGCATTTCAAAATCAATACAAATCCACAAATCAACAAAATACTTACATAGTCATTTACACAGCTAATATTCGTATCGTTTGGATCTTACATACATTTTTTTTTTTTATTCAAGAACGAATATCATATATGAAAGGAAGCAATAGGAGATGATAAAAATGAAATGCAGGGGACCATCATCATAAGCTAAGCTTGACGAGGAAGATGGCCCCAGGTAAAGAGATACATAAGGAAAATCTTGCCACTCACTGAGTGGGGGGTAATTGTGCAAAGGGCACAAAGAAGAAATACATAAAGAAAATCTTGCCACTCACTGAGTGGGAAGTAATTGTGCGAAGGGCGTGCGGTGCAGTGCGGTGTGCATTGTGTTGGGATGAATCTTGGTTTGTACGTTGAGTGTTATTTTGTGTATCAGTGTGATGAGGTGAATATTACTTCAGTTATGGCCGTGAACTCATTGTTTAGGGTGTTTGTTGATCAGGTGGTATGAATATTTATGTGTCAGAAGTATACTGGATTATGAGGGTGTTTTTTAGTTCTCGTTTGAAAATGTTCAACGACGTACGTTGTTTTAAATTAGGCGGTAAAGAATTCCAAATATCTGGTCCATTGTGCTTTAAAGATTTTTGAGCTAAAATGATTCTGGGGTTTTCGAGATGGTAATCGGACGACTGACGTGTTGGATATGAATGAACGGTGAAATTTGGAGTGAAGAAGCCATCAAAAATTTTTGGAAGACAATTAAATGTATATTTATACATAAAAACAGCAGTTTGAAAGGTGTGAAGATCCTCAATTTTTAATGTTTTGAGTTGATGAAATAGGGGATTGGATGGGGATAAGTAACGGGAATTGGTAATCAAACGTACAGCACGTTTTTGGAGAGTAAGAATTGGATTAATTTTAGTTGAGCCACAGTTTCCCCAAACGATGTTGCAGTATGTGATATGTGGTAAGATCAATGCATTGTATAGAATAGTCAGGGAATTTTGAGAAATGAAGTTTTTCAGTCGATATAAAATTCCTACAGTTCTTGAGACAGACGTGTGGATATTATGAATGTGATCGTTCCAAGTTAAACTCGAGTCAATTGTGATTCCTAAGAATTTAGTAGATCTTACTTCAGTTAAAGATAATCCATCAATATTGATATTATAACTGCTGTTAATGTTCTGTGAAGCAGTAGGTTTGAAACGTATAAAATTTGTTTTAGAGACATTAAGGGATAATTTATTACATATAAACCATCGGGAGACTTTGTCTATTTCCGTGTTCAGAGTATTAAACAGTGTTTCGAGGTTCTCATGGGAGTAAAAAATATTAGTATCATCCGCAAAAAGTATAAATTTAAGAGTTTTTGATGTATTTATTATATCGTTAATATATACAAGGAACAGTAGGGGGCCAAGAATTGATCCCTGGGGAACACCACATACAATATTAGAATTCGGAGATTTAGATGACTTAAATAGTACATATTGCTTTCTGTTGGATAAATAATCAATAATCCAAGAAAGTGCTAAACCACGAATACCATATCTTTTTAATTTGTAAATTAATATATCATGATCTATGGTATCAAAAGCCTTTGATAAATCCATGAAAATTCCTATAAAATGTTTTTTATTTGCAAAAGATTCAGTAATCTTATCTAACAATTGAATTATAGCTAAATCGGTGGAATGGCCCTTTCTAAATCCAAACTGATTAGGTATAAGTAGGTCATTTACATGAAGAAAAATGTACAGGCGTTTATGAATAATTTTTTCCAGAATTTTAGAAATACTAGGTAATAACGATATTGGTCTATAATTTGTTAAAAGAGAAGGGTCGTCTTTTCTTTTGAAAATTGGAACTACTTTCGCAATTTTTAATGATTTTGAGCATATTCCAGAAGACAGTGAAAGATTGAAAATGTAAGATAAAGGTGTGGTTATTTGTTTGATGATTTTCTTCAGTATATAAACACTTATTTCATCATGGCCACTAGATCTACTTGGCTTTAATCTGTTAACAATCTCCAGTATTTCTTCCTCATCTGTTGGGGTAAAGAAAAGGGATTTGTCGCAGTTTGGTGGAAGAAATTCAGTAAAGTTTGAATGAACATGTTTGTTTTTTATTTTTGAAGCTAATTGGGGGCCAATATTTACGAAGTATGAGTTAAAAGCATCAGATATTTCATCAGGGTTTATGAGTTCTTTGTTGTCATTATAAAAAACGGACGATGTTTCCTTATTATTTTTACCTGTTATTTCATATATAGTTTCCCATAAGCCATTTACGTTATCCTTTTGATTATCAAACTTATCGGAATAATACATTTTACGAGAAATACGAATCAAATTACTGAGTATATTTCTATACTTTTTGTAATCTGTAAAATATTTTGTATTGTGGTTAGTAATCGCCAGTTTATACAATTTATTACGGGTTTTTATTGAATTGATGATTCCCTTTGTAATCCAAGGATGTTTGTTCTTTCTGCGTGTTTTTTTCTTAACTAAAGGAATGTTTTTTTGATAATAATATAAAAGTTTATCTAAGAAAATATCATAAGCTTTATCGGCGTTATTTTGAAGATACACTTCTTGCCATTCTTCCTTCACTAAATCAAGATTAAGTAATTCAATATTCTCGTCTGATTCTTTTCTGTACATTATCGGCCTGGGTTTTGAAATACTTTTGACGTTTTCAGAATAACGAAGAATAATGAATATCGGTAAATGATCAGATATATCATAATATAAGATACCATTAATGAATTTATATACAGAAAAGTTATTAGAAAAAATATTATCCAACAAGGTTTTAGATGTTTGGGATATTCTTGTTGGGTTATCAATATGGGAATGGAAAGCATATGAAAAAAGAATAGTTTTTAATTTTACCGCTAAAGTATCTATTTTCGTCATGTCAATATTATAGTCGCCCATAATATAAATTTCCTTATTTTCTTGTGTAATCGTGTTGAGGCATTCATCAAAATTTTCTAAAAACATTTCGGTTTTATAATTTGGTGGCCTGTATATAACACCAATTATCTTATTTTTCATTTTATCATTAATGATTTCCACAAACAGGCTTTCACAACCTTCAATATCAATATCAGTTCTTATTTTTACTCGCAATTCGTTATATATATATAGGGCTACCCCTCCCCCTCTACCTCTCTTACGATCAGAGCGAAATATTTTATATCTATCAAGGCTAAACAAATTTGGAGACGTGTGCCCTAGCCAAGTTTCAGTTATACCGATTGCGGAAAAGGGAAAATTTTGTAAAGAAAGAAGAAGTAATTCAAATGAATCAAAATTTTTGTTTAAGCTTCTAGCATTCCAGTGGAATAAGCTAAAATCTTTGATGGGGTTATAATTAGTGTCATCATTCCTATTTGTGGAATTGCTACAGGAATTATTAACATGACTTGCAGTGGAATCAAGTGAAGATTGGAACATATTATTGAAATCCGAAATAGTGTAGTATTTACTGTGATTACTTATGATACCCTGGTCAGGATGATCGTTGTTATGAGTCATGAGGATTTGAGTGCAAAGTTGAGAATGGTTGTTCTGGGGCCATGTATTTTGTGTAGTACGTTGCAATGTCTGTGCGTGAATGTAAATGTGAGTGTGTGCATGTGTGGGGGTGTGCAGTGCATGTGCGTTGATAATAACAATAATGATACTGATACATTTTTACGTTATACAATAGAACAAATGTTACATCATATAGTCTCGCTAAATTTATGTCTACAAAAGTAAATGGAATCCTCCTACACTTAACGTTGGTGAGGTAAATTCGTATGCGTAATATGAAATAACAATGATTATAAAAGAAGACAAGGCGCTTCTATGGTAATAACAGAGATAGAATTACTCCAATAATAGCATACGAACGAGGTGTTCTAACAGTTATGGTATAAAAAAAAATTAGATTGGTTGTTTTACAGAGTCATGCTGACAAGCCCCTTCGAACGTCTATGCATTTACGTAGAGATAGTTTGTGAAGGTGAGACATGAAAGAGGAATGTACATCTGGAGAAAAATTCTTGTGTCAAACTACAATGAAAGGGTTCACAAGTTTACAAGAGTGCAAACGGAACATTCTTGAGTGATTTATAACTGTGCACGGACACAGTCTTGACAAAAATAAAGAATTTTTATGTTATACAATAGAACAAATGTTACATCATCTTTATGATGTAACAAATGTTACATCATAAAGAAGCGTTTAAGGCCTAAATATTAATCATAATATATTATAGACCGGTAAAACTCTTTTTATTGAGATGCTCGGGATCATGAGTTTTGTTTCTCGTACAGTACACTGTATATTGAAATTTTGGAATCCTAAACACTGCACTGTACGTGTGCGACTTCACAATGCTAATGCGGCACAATGAATCCGACTTTTAGGATAAAAATTATGGATATAGAGTAAAGATACTTCAGGACATTTCAACCTAGAATGACACTGGAGGACTCCGTGTGAAAAAATGTGATAGGTACAGTGGCGTATCTAGCGGGGGGGGGGGGGGGCAAGGGGGGCACGTGCCCCGGGCGCCACTCTTTGGGGGCGCCGAAAACAAAAAAAAAAAGGAAAAAAAGAAAAAAAAAACGAAGAAGAAAAAGAAAAAAAGAAGGACAAGAAGAAGAAGAAGAAGACAAAGAAGAAGAAGAAGAAGAAGAAGAAGAAGAAGAAGAAAAAAAAAAAAAAAACTCGCCCGGACCGGGAAGGAGGGAGAATGGGGGTGGGGGTGGGGGTGGGGGTGGGGGGGGGGGGAGAAAACCAAATCAAACAAGATGAAAAAAAATGACAATGTTTATTGTGTTCACACACTTTGTTGGTATAGATCGTTATCTAAAAGGCCGTCACCATTAATTTTCTTGATTAGAATTGTAAGATTTAATAAACAAAAAATGACAAGAATTCCATGTTTTGCAAGCTGAAATTTCGGCTCGCTCGTTGCACTCGCTCGCCAAAATTCATATAAAGAGAAAAAAGAAGATACGAACAAAACGTGATGATGACACGGACAAAATGACAATGTATATTGTGTTCACACATGCCATCGTTAGAAGGCAAAATGTTACACGGAGCAGCGGCTGCAATTTTATTTCTTTCGTTCTGAAGCGATCGCCCATTGGATCAAACGAGGGCGCCAAAGGTGTCGAACATACAGGAGGGGGGGGGGGGGCGCAAAAAACCAAATCAAACAAGATAAGAACAAAACGTATAATGATGATGCGGGTATATACAAAAAAAAAAATTCGGCTCAATCGCGCGTACTAATTTAAACTTTTTTTTTTCAAGTCCTCAGTTTGTTGGTACAGATCATTATCTATAAGGCCGTCACCATTAATTTTCTTGATTAGAATTGTAAGATTTAATAAGCAAAAAATGACAAGAATTCCATGTTTTGTAAGCTGAAATACAAACATTTTCGGCTCTCTCGCTGCGCTCGCTCGGCTGCGCTCGCTCGCCAAAATTTATCACACACACAAAAAATAAGAACAAAACGTGATGATGACGTGGAACTATACAAAAATTTTCGGATCTCTCGCTGCGCTCGCTCGCCAAAATCCATCTAAATTTATTACATTTAAATCATCCTCATCTATAAGGCCGTCACTATATCTTTATTAGAATTGTAAAATTTAATAAGCAAAAAATGACAACAATTCCATGTTTTGTAAGCTGAATACAGAAATTTTCGGCTCGCTTGCTGCGCTCGCTCGCTAAAATTATCCACAAAAAAAAAAGAGATAAGAACAAAACGTGATGATGGCGCGGAAATATACAAATTTCGGCTCACTCGTGCGTACTAATTTGGAGTATTTTTTCAAGTCCTCAGTTTGTTGGTATAAATCGTTATCTATAAGGCCGTCACTATATCTTGATTAGAATTGTAAGATTTAATAAGCAAAAAATGACAAGAATTCCATCTTTTGTAAGCTGAAATACAAAAATTTTCGGCTCTCTCGCTGCGCTCGCTCGCTAAAATTTCTCAAAAAAAAAAAAGAGAGATAAGAACAAAACGTGATGATGTCGCGGAAATACACAAATTTCGGCTCACTCGTGCGTACTAATTTGGAGTATTTTTTCAAGTCCTCAGTTTGATGGTTTAAATCGTTATCTATAAGGCTGTCACCATTAATTTTCTTGATTAGAATTGTGAGATTTAATAAGCAAAAAATGACAAGAATCCCATGTTTTGTAAGCTGAAATAGAAACATTTTCGGCTCGCTCGCTGCGCGCGCTCGCTAAAATTTATCACACACACACACACACACACACACACACACAAAATAAGAACAAAACGTGATGATGACGCGGAAATATACAAAAATTTTCGCCTCGCTCGCTGCGATCGCTCGCCAGAATTTATTTAAACTTATTACATTTAAATCACCCTCAAAAGACCCCTTTTAAGTCCTTGAAAAGGCATATCATGTAGACTTTTTTTTTTTTAATCCCTACCGGGATGGGGTTGGGGTTGAACACTTTTTTTTTTTCAGAAATTAGGGGCGCAATTTTCGCGCTTGCCCCGGGCGCCGTTTTCCCTAGATACGCCACTGGATAGGTATTTGTGATCACTTCCTTGCTGGCAAAGACCCCAAAAAGCAAGGCGGTGGAGCAGTAAATTTCATTCGCAAGTCACAACTCATTATTTGAATCTAAACGGAAACAATATACCGTAACGCGAAGGGTGCTCATGTGTCTATGACTCTACGAGGACGTCGAGTCATACAGTTACAATGATGTTTGTTTTTCTTTTAAGTGATGAATCCTTCTCATTTATGCGAGAAACTGATAGCTATTATTGCGATGTGTATCACCGCGAAGATAGTAGCACATAACAACTTAGTGGACTATATTTCTTTGTCTGCTGCCACATATTCAAACTGAACCAATTTGTAGCATAGTAACGTGTATACGAGACCTGAACAATACCTTTATGGTCTCTTTCCTTCGTGTTCAATTACTTCTTCTTCCCATTTTCACACCATTTTCTTAATCTCTCTTTTCTAGTTTTACATTTCGATTCCGTTATTTTCTTTTTCAGATTGAAGATGTGTATTTCCGTTTTAGAAGCCATAATAATGATATCCTAAATGAGTCGGTTGGAAAAAACTTGGCCCGGTTGGTGTGTGCCATGCCACGTCTTTCGAATTTCACCCTGTGGTGGCCCTGCTTGCCCGATAGTTTCCTCTCAACAGCCGCCACCTTAGCATCATCTTGCCAGGTATGTATAGTCTTTCACTATTATGTAGTGTTGGGAGACGACTTTTTTTTTTCGAGAAATGAAAACGAGCCTGACAATTGCAGGACAATGTAGTGACTTTTAGCAAATCAGTCCTGTTTACTTGATATTGACATAACACTATTTGTAAGTCCAGTCCTCCTCAACATTATGGCATTCAATGTATAAACGAAAGCACAGGTAAGAACGCTTTTCATGCAGTGACCAATGTATGGAAATCGAGTGCAATGCGTTTCTTCTGTTATCAGGTTGGGCTTTACACAGTCTTTTCTTTACAGGCGATAAAATGTTTCTCTCCGATAAGTGTGATTACAGACACCACTAACGACACCTCCAGACTTTAAATTTGGATTGTAGCTTGCAAGACAAGGTTTTAATGGAGACCATTTGTACATGCCATTTTCGACAGTACAACACATCATCCGTTTCCATATCAGTAGCCATATCAGTTTTTGCAACAAATTATCAGGTAGCATATACCATGGTAATAAACAAATCAGTACCCCCTATGATAAGGTTACATATGCCATCGTCATAGACATAACACAACACCTTATCAGGTTGCATAATACCATAATATTAGACATATCAATAAACACATCAGAATACATAAACCATGGCCATACTCTTGTCAATGGTAAAATCATTTCACAATAAAATATGTGTATCGATTGCAACTCATGTCATAACGGTACTGTACACGTACTGCCTTATCCTCACTCCTGGAAGGACCCGGGATTTTTCTTTAACTTTCTTTCTCATCGTATACATGCATCCATCCGCACTAAGCATGCATGGCCATCCATGCTAACTCGCCGATGCTTTCTGCATAAGGGCCACCTACAGACAAGCACCCTCCGAATCCCCCCCCTTGCCTGCTAAGGGTGTATATGAAGACCCCACTGCATAGAACAGGCGAGCCGCCAACGACACCCCAAGCGAAGGTTCAAGAGATCCCTATAAGCCCCCTGCATCTAATGGCGCGCGGCGCCATTCACAGGCGGGACGCGTACGTGACCCTTCCCGCTATACATAATGATTCACAATAGTGAAAGATGCAAAATCTGGCCAATATTTCACTTCAAATTTATTCAAACAAATTCCACAACATGAAACCTTCCCGTGAGTTCCGCGTGTGTTGCGTTTTGTTTGTTTGTTTGTTTTGTTTTGTTTTGTTCTTTTTTTAATACTCTGTGGCCGATTGTATCAAACAATGTCGAATGCAACCTCCTTCTAAAAAAAAACTCAATATACACATCTAATCCTCAGTTATGCATGTACTGTTTACTAATCATAAATACTAGTATTACTACTAATTTCACTCTAACATCGAGCTAATTCCTTTAACAATGTCTAATCAAATCAAAACCAGCCTCGAGGCCCCAGGATTCTTGGAAACAATTTCCTTTTCGATACAATTACTTAACTGCCAAATTCTAGAATCATAACCAACAAAACTGTACTGTCCACACAATCACTTACACCCTTAACATCGGAATCCCTTTGTATCTATGTATGCGCCTGAGACCTGCAAGTCAAACAATCAAATTGCAGCAAAGCTTCACTACATAAACCTTTCTCATAAATTATAACGGCAGTCTTTAGTATCATCCCGAACTACAACTCATCCAGCATAGCAGCGCGAGAGCTCGGTTGCACGAACGGTGCCGCCGCCGTCATTAGCCAGAGCTCACTGTCCACCCTGGCCCATGACCGTGTGGGTTCATGTTGTTGGCGTAGGCGGAATTGTGTGTCATATGTCCGCCATCCATAGTCCCCAAACCTAGCAGCAGTACGCACAATATCCGTATACTTAAGCTCACGGGCCCTAAGTACGTGCTTTTCGGCGTAAATGGGTGCAAAAACCAAAAAGGCGCTCGTCCATTGCTCAATGGAAGTGATGCGCGGGGCACTGCGCTGTGGCTGCAGCTCCACGGTACCCGAGCCAGACATCGCTAACCATGATCGAATCATCCCCTTGGGCTGGTGCATTGTTTTAACAGACACCCTAACTCTAGATATTCACCCCTCCAATTTTTTTTTTTCCTTAAGCGATAAAGGGACAGTAGAGCCCAACTCATCCCTTGCCATTGCCAATAACGAGGGGGTATCATGCTCCCGCACAACTTCCCCCTGAAGGCCCGGCCACTGCAGGGCCCCTTGTCTGCCTCTCATCACCCGCATCCGGTTTGTTGGAATGTGCCCCTTCTGCCCGCCCCGTCGCCGATGCCGACCTTCTATTTCTAGGCCTACCCCGAGCTGACGGCGACCGGGCTCTGATGGCTGGGTCCAGCTCCAGGGCTCGCCCCGCCCCAGACTCCGACTTCGCACGTTTCCCCTTCTGCTTGGGCATTCCGAACTTGAATGAAATGGCTACGAATGAAATAGCTATGCAGAACCACGAGCTACACCAATGACCCGATCTCCATGAAAACCAAGTGCAGAATGAAGGGAGTATGCATTCCGTTCCCACGCCCGACCGCTACGTGGGAACCGTAACTCGAGGGCGCGCAAACCCGAATCTAATTTTGGACATAACCGGAAAGTGGTCCGTTTGAAGTCAACAAAATTGTAATATATTGTATATGCGCGCTAACTATTTACGCCTCGCCAAGGCTGACCACCTGTCGGCGGCCCCAATGAAGTAAAAGGTTAGCTGCCGTCTGTAAACCCATTTTAACAACTATGGCTTTTAAAGGGAATTATTGAATTTTGGCCATAAATCAAACATTGCACAAGCAGGCAGAGAGGAGTGAGGGAAGTTGGGGAGAGAGAGGGAGAGAGAGAGAGAGAGAAAGATAAAAAGGGAGAGAAGGGGAGGGATACATATATATAATAGAGAGAGAGAGAGAGAGAAAGAGAGGGGGAGTGATTGAAAGAGAGTTCAGTGGGAAATCCCTAAATGCGGTAACATTGTGCAGGTGCCTGGCGCCGTACTAGTCCCAGGAATTAAACATTGTACACAATATTTTTTTTTTCTTTTAACAGGAAGGGATAAGGCAAAGGATATCGTTACTGAAACACAGACACACAGACACACATACATGTGTCGGGTTAACACACAAAGACTTGGCAAATTGAATTGAATTGAATTGAATTCATTCATAATAAAAGAAAGAACTACACAAAACTAACGATGATATGTTAATTCTGACTTGAAATAAAAAAAAAACGTTTTTTTTTCCAACTAAAATAAAGAAAGATCCTTACAACAGATTAGTTTTTAAAACAACCAGCGACGTCACTGGCTGTAGCTATCTCGCTTCTAAAAGGAGTGTATTAGACCTATTAAAACAATTATCATATAGACCGGGGAAAACCGTTTTGATAAGATTTTTTTTTTTTTGTCGTATATTGAAATCCCAAAGACTGCACGCTACGAGTGTCGAGTGCGTCTACGCAATGTTTGTGCCTCATAATAGATCACACTTTTAGGATAAAATTGAATAGAGTAAAGATATTTAAAGACATTCTCACCTAGAATGACACTGGACGACTATGTGTGCGAAAATGTGATAGGTAATTGTGATCACTTCCTCGATGGCAAAGACCCCAAAAAGCAAGGCGGTGGAGCAGTAAATTGCATTCGTAAGTCACAACTCATTATTTGAATCTAGACGGAAACAATAAACCGTAAGGCGAAGGGTACGAATGTGTCTATGACTCTACGAGGACGTCGAGTCATACAGTAACAATGATACACCTTCCTATCATCTGTCAAACGGTTTATTCTCTCCAGGCTTTACATCGTAAAATTTGTTATGCTGCTGTCATTGACGATTAATCATAGAGAATGTTACCTTTGCTACAAGAATCCCATGTCGCTCAATAATGTAACTCAATACTAGACGTTGTGATTTTTGTTTGTTTGTTTGTTTTTCTTTTAAGTGATGGATCCTACTTATTTAAGCTAGAAACTGGTTATTATTATTTCGATGTGTTCCACTACGAAGATCGTAACAAATGCACAACTTAGTAGATTCTATTTCGTTGTCAGCTTCCAAAGAGTATAAGTTCCCTAATTTGTAACATATCGTAACGTGTATGACACTGCCACAATGGTCTCTTTTTTGCGTGTTCAAATACTTCTTCTTACGATTTTCACACCATTCATTAATCTCTCTTTTTTATTTCCACAATTCGATTCCGTTATTTTCTTCAGATTGAAGATCTGGACTTAAGTCTTCATGATGATGATAATATAAAGCTCTCCTCGGTGGGAGAAGACTTTGCCCAATGGGTGTGTACTATGCCACGTCTTTCCAAGTTCAGACTGGTATGCGCCTACTTGACCGATAGTTTCCTCTCAACAGCCGCCACCTTATCATCATCATGTCAGGTATATATGTAGTATTTGAATATATTGATATGAGTGAAGCATTGTTGTGAGAGAACTGATTTTTTTTTTCTTTTTCGATATGGATGAAAAAGAGTCTGTATTGTAGGGTAGTGTAGTGACTCCTTTAGCAAATCAATCCCATTTTACTTGACATAACTTTATTTGTAACTCCAGTCCTCCAAAGTCAGCAATAATTATGAAATTCAATGTATAAACGAAAGAATAGACCATGAACGCTTTTCATGCAGTGACAAAAGTATGGAAATCAAGTGCAACTTTACTAACAATACAATGTTTCTCTCAGACAAGTTTCATTGAGGGATTTTTGCCATTAGACAAACATTGCACAATCAAGGGGGGAGAAAGGGAGGGAGGGAGAGGGAGATTTAAAGTGAGGTCAGTGACGGCTCTCTTAATGCGGTAACTTTGTGCAGGTGGGCCCAGGCGCTGTACTATTCCAAGGAAGTTTTTTTTTTTCTTTTAATAGGAAGGGAGAAGAAAAATGATATCGTTACCAAAACACAGACACACAGACACACATACATGTGTCGGGTTAACAAGCAAAGACTTTAGCAAATTCAATTCAATTTATTTCATTTGATTTATAATTCAATTCAATTCAATTCAATTCAATTCATTTATTTTCATTCTTCCCTTTTCAACAAAACAAAACGCATAATAAATTTGGAATTACATCATAAACATAAACATTCGACTTTGTAAAAGATTAATGATACAGATAAACAAAAGAATGCATACTGGCAAAAAAAAAAGTACAAAGTTATGGTGACAAAAAAAAAGTACAAGGTTATGCTTCAGTTAAGAAAAAGAGAACTGAGAGGTCCACTAAAAAGCAAGCCTGTATGTTGTGAACCACTCAAAAATGAACAAACTTATGAATTACTTATTTACAAATACTTATCAGAGACATAATTTACGATAGATTGGAACAAGACAGGAGAAAAAAAAAAGACATGAAACGACTTGACAAAAAAGACGGAAAGAATGGTGAGAGAGAACGGGGAAAAAAAGAGAATGCCTACACGCTGAACTAGGGAAATAGAACAGGGGTGATTGAAAATGTGCTTGAGAGGGCTGGTACTGCACGCAGCTGTGCAAGGATTTAATGGCTATTATATAATAATCTACGTAATCCATTACGTAATAATGACGTCAGTAATCGAAAGATTGGTGGATGGATGATGAACCATCCATTCATAATAAATGAAAGAACTAAACAAAACGAATGATTTATGTTAATTTTGGCTTCAAATAAGCAAATGCATTTTTATTTTACTCAAATAGAAAAGGAAACGTTTTGTTCATTGTTCATTGTGGCCATTATGATGCAAATACATAGCTTAAGTCAGTAGATTTGATCTTTACAGCAAATTAGTTTTAAAAACAACAAACGACGTCACTGGCTGTAGCTATTTCACGTCTTAAAGGAGCGTATAAGGCCTAAATGCTAATCATGATATATTATAGAGCTGTTAAACTCTTTTTAATAGGATGCTCGGGATCATGAGTTTGTTGGTTTTTTTTTTCCTCGTACAGTACACTGTGTATTGAAATCTTGGAATCCCAAAAAACACTGGAAGCTACTTGTGCGACTTCACAATGCTAATGCGGCACAATGAATCCTTCTTTACGATAAAATGGAATAGAGTAAAGATACTAAAAGATATTCTGACGGAAATGCCACTTGAGGACTCTGTTTGCGACAATGAGATTGGTATTTGTGATCACTTCCTCGCTGGCAAAAACTAAAAAAAAAAAAAAGCAAGGCGGTGGAGCAGCAATTTGCATTCGTAAGTCACAACTCATAATTTGAATCTAGACTGAAGCAATATACCGCGAAGGCTACTCATGTGTCTATGACTCTATGAGGACGTCGAGTCATACAGTAACAATGATACACCTTCCTATCATCTGTCAAACGGTTTATTCTCTCCAGGCTTTACATTGTTTCATGCAGATGCCATTGACGATTGACGATTGAGATTGTTTGTTTGTTTGTTTTTCTTTTAAGTTGTGAATCCTACTTATTTACGCTAGAAACTGGTTATTATTATTCAGATTTTCGATGTGTTCCACTGCGAAGATCGTAACAAATACACAACTTAGTGGATTCTATTTCGTTGTCAGCTTCCAAAGAGTATAAGTTCACCAATTTGTGACAGATAGTAACGTGAATAACACCTCTACAATGGTATTTTTTTTTTGCGCGTTCAAATATTTCTTCTTGCGATTTTCACACCATTCATTAATATCTTTTTTATTTCCACATTTCGATTCTGTTCTTTTCTTCAGATTGAAGATCTGGACTTACGTCTTTATGATGATGATGATACCCTAAAACTCTCCTCGGTGGGAGAAGACTTTGCCCAATGGGTGTGTACTATGCCACGTCTTTCCAAGTTCACACTGGTATGCGCCTACTTGACCGATAGTTTCCTCTCAACAGCCGCCACCTTAGCATCATCATGTCAGGTATGTACATGTAGTATTTGAATATAATTGATATGAATGATGCAGTGTTGGGACAGGACTGATTTTTTTTTTCGATATACATGTAGATGAAAAAGAGTCTGTATTGTAGGGTAGTGTAGGGTAGTAGCGAATCAATCCTATTTTACTTGATACTGACATAACTTTATTTGTAACTCCAGTCCTCCAAAGTCAGCATTATGCAATTCAATGTGTAAACGAAGGGATAGGTATGAACGCTTTTCATGCAATGACAAAAATATGGAAATGAAGTGCAATGAGTTTTTTTTTCTTCCGTTATCCGGTTGTGCTTTACACATTATTTTTCTTTACTAATGATACAATATTTCTATCAGACAGGTTTCATTGTGGAATTTTTGCCATGAAACAAACAGTGCACAAGCAGGGGGGGGGGGAGACAGAGAGAGAGAGAGAGAGAGAGAGAGAAAGGGAGGGAGGGAGAGGGAGATTGAAAGAGAGGTCAGTGAGGGCTCCCTATAAAATGCGGTAACATTGTGCAGGTGGCGCAGTACTATTCCCAGGAATTTAATTTTTTCTCTCTCTCCCTTTTAATAGGAAGGGAGAAGAAAAATTATATCGTTACTAAAACACAGACACACAGACACACATACATGTGTCGGGTTAACAAACAAAGACTTTAGCAAATTCAATTCAATTTATTTCATTTCATTTATAATAAATGAAAGAACTAAACAAAACTAATGATTTATGTTAATGTTGACTTCAAAAAAGGAAATTTATTTTTTTTATTCAAATAGAAAAGTAATCGTTTTGTTAAAGGGACTATACAGTACTAGTTGAGGTAAGGATTCATGTTTTGAACATTCCTAAGTGAGATAATGAAAAGCCTCTTATGAAATATGAAAGAGGATGTAATTTTAAGAAGGATTCAACGTTTATTTGATGAAAATTGGTTTTCAAATGGCTGAGATATCCAAAAAAGTGCTAATAATAAAAGGCGACATGCCCCAACTTTATTAGTAACTCTTTGTTTCACCTTGTTTTTGGATATCTCAGCCATTTCAAAACCGATTTTTATTGAATAAACTTTTGATACCCCTTAGAACTGCATGCTCTTTGACATCTCATAGAGTGGTTTCTGAATATCTCACAAAACGTTAAAAGCTAAATCTTCACCTCGACCATAACTGTACACACCCTTTAAGTATAAATAAATGACATTATAATTATATTTGATAAACAGGTAGATATTTTTGAGTGATTTAAATGTTTGCATGCAGTAGATGTACGAGAGTGCACGTACCTCGGTTTCAATGTACCATTCGTTCACAAAATGTATGTGTGTTTGTTTGTTTGTGTGTGTGTGTGTGTGTGTGTGCGTATAAGTTCATTGTGCCCATATGATACAAATAATATTATATAGCTTATGTCAGGAGCTTTGATCTTTACAGCAAATTAGTTTTAAAAACAACCAACGACGTCACTGGCTGTAGCTATTTCTATTTTGACCCTTCCCAGGCCCAAGGGGGGGGGGGCACATTGTGCCCCCCCCCCATATAACTTTGTTATTGTTCGATGTTTCATCGTCATATTTGGCACATGGGTAGAGCAACTCGCATACTTGAATTGTTTTTAAGGTCACTCATAGAGGGCGCTATTCACCAAAATATAAAGAAATACACAGGAAATATGCTGAAAACATGATTTTTCTGTACAATTTCTTTATCGCCAATATATGTGTTTTATTATAAACCAATATTTTTTCATATTTGCCACAAATGATGTGCAAGACAAAGCTTATTATTTGTTAGGGTTGAAATTTCTCAAGGTCACCACATGGGGGCGCTATTCATAACAAAATAAAGAAATACATTATTAGACCTGTCATGTATTGTTTGGGATAGGTACGTGCATAGTTATCAGATTGATAATGTGATGAAAAAATGATATTAGAGGTATAACTTGGGTGAAGGAATCAAAATGACACAAAATACAATGGTTTGTTGTTGTTTTAAAGAACGAAAGGAGAGAGAGAGAAAATGGGGCCCTATACAAATAATTTGCCCCAGACAGCACTTAACATAAAACAAACATTATAAATCTTATAGAGATATAAACAAGAATATTAAATATATACCAAGTCTCCACGAGGGAGTTCATATTGTCTCCACGAGGGAGCTCATATTGTCTCCATAAAGGAGCTCATTACGTCTCCACGAGGGAGCTCATATTATGATATTGATGAATACCTCATATTCTTCAAACTCAAATAACTACACAATACACGCGCGCGTGTACCGCACACTAACTCATCCACGTGCACACACTCAAACACACACACATACACCTCCAACCACGCACACACATACCAATATCATGGTTCAACCCAATGTAATATACGGTATTTACATAGAACACACATACAATGATATGTTTTACAAAATAGATAAGATTACTATGGCTGTATCATTATTTCGAGAAAAAAAATACAGTGTTTATATCAAGGAGCTCTGAGCGTCACAGCAATGATTTGGGAAAAAAAATCAGAGGCGTTGATACAGGAAAATATATTTTTGCAGCAAACGACGGAGAAATGTTATACATAATTATATAATCGTGGTTTCTATGATGTATGAGTATACCTGCGGGCTTCAAGCCAAGAAAAGAAAGTGATTTGAATATGTGGTATTTATGGTTTGAAGAGCAGTTTGATGTTGCGCTGAAGGGAGGGCGGTCTTGGGACATGAGCTGTGAAGGGAGAGGTCAATATTGGGATGTTCAATGGACCAAGGGGGACTGGGATAAACGTGGATAGGTTGCAGCTTTAGAAAAGTGTCCGTAAGCGGCTTGATTCGGAGAGCGAAAGGAAGTTTGTTTTGTGGCCATTTATTCGATGAGAATTGCCAGCAGTTGACAATGGCTTTTCGGACGGGGTGAAGTGGGGACAGTGTGTATATATATACAGCCTCAGTAAATAAAGGCGGCCCTTTCGCGGCGTATATGGAGTGGTGGTTCGTTACATTCTACTTGAAGTGCATGCAGGGCAGTGGATGATAACGCGCCGGTGCATATTCGAAGGGCATGGCCCTGTACGCTATCTAGTTTGCTTGAAAGGAGCGGGGATAAAGAACCATAGATTTCACAGGCGTAGTCGAGGTGAGGGCGGACTAGAGACCGGTAGAGTAAGAGAAGGGTTTGAGTATCGGCGCCAGAGTTTGAGCCGGTAAGCGAACGAAGGAGGTTTAGCCGTTTGTTGCATTTCATTAGGATGTCTTGAACATGAGGGGACCATGACAAGGAGAAATCAAGGGTAACCCCTATAGTAGGGGGCCTAAGGGCTCAAAATGGGTTGTTTGGTTCAGATTCTTCCAAAAGCACCAAACTTGGCTCATAGGTCCCTTGTACCATACTCTTTCGATTTTTGATGGGCGCCAAGACTAAAAACCCTTGGGGCCGCCATATTGGTGAAATCCAATATGGCCGCCATCCGGGTTAAAGGTCAACTGCAGTTACAAATTGAAAAGATTGATTAATGTTATGAATCCCATGTGGAAGATTTAACGGGGTTAGAGAATGTGATTCCAAATATCATTTCTGCAATTCAAGGTCACCATCACCTCTCAAGGTCACTTTCAAGGTCAAATAAGGGTCAAATCAGGCATTTTGTGCATTTTTCGAAATGGCGTCTGTGAGCATTCAACTGCAATTCACTGGTACCCCTATTTTGTCCCATTTGTCATCTCTTCCATACTCCTTCAATGGTCAATTAGGGCCAAGAGCGGTTCCATCCCCCTACATATCAATAGTGATTATGACAAATAAATGAAAAAAATATTATATATATATATATATATATATATATATATTGCAATCTTTGAGCACAGAAAACGGGCTTCCATCGGCTTCGTTTTCTGTTCTCATTTTCTTTGCTCAAAGATTTCACTATTTATCAATTGTTTCTGGTCAGTTTTTCTTTTCTTTGTTTCAATATATATATATATATATATATATATATATATATATATATATGAAGACGATGAAGACAAACAAGTTGACATAATGCATTAGAATCCAACTTCATTTATTTGTAAACCAAATTTTCGACCCTTGCACGGATCTTCCTCAGGGTAACAGTGATATTTGTATTTGAAGCTCAGCACAGAAATATAATAATAATAACAAAGAAACGCGCCTGGTTGTTAGCTTAGAGTTTGAGCTAGCAACCAACACGCACGGTTGTTAGCTCAAAATTTGCGCTATCTTCATGAGTGCAAAATCCTTAAACTCAGTTATGACGTAACAATGTATCATAAAATGCATAAGAAGTAAGACATAGACATTTTCAAATCAAACTGATCGTTTACCAGCCGCGCAAAATACATACCAACACGCACGGTTGTTAGCTCATAATTTGCGCTATCTTCATGAGTGCAAAATACTTAAGCTCAATTATGATGTAACAATGTATCATAAAATGCATAAGAAACTCTAAGCTAACAACCAGGCGCGTTTCTTTGTTATTATAATTATATTTCTGTGCTGAGCTTCAAATACAAATATCACTGTTACCCTGAGGAAGATCCGTGCAAGGGTCGAAAATTTGGTTTACAAATAAATGAAGTTGGATTCTAATGCATTATGTCAACTTGTTTGTCTTCATCGTCTTCATGCTCTCATTCCAACACGCGGATAATAATACCATTATATATATATATATATATATATATATATATATATATATATATCATATATATACATGCTTAAATACGGCCGCCATCCTATTCCAAGGTGCCAAATCAGGGTGCAATGGCAAAGAGGGTAGTAAATACGCCTAATCTTATTTTGTCTTCGTTTTTCCTTCTGACGAGATAGCTGGAAAGCCCGTATGCAACTACAACTGTAGCTGGTCAGTCGTATGTACTTAGGGTGGACCACTTTACCGGTTTATGCACCTTGAGTTTTCCGATAACGGAATGCCGATTCGGGATCTTTTCATGTGTCTGGGTTTGTGATTCTTTCAAACAAGGGACTTCCACTTTTTATATCCAAGTGATGAGGTGCAAAGTGTTGTGCCTCTACTAGAGGGGACGGTATGACAACACACACCATTGCTCAGCTAGACTTGAAATAAGTGGGATTCGAACCCGCGCCGGAACACAAGTCTTTTAGACCGCAAGCCATACGCTATTGAGCCACCTCGTCACCTTTCACGGTCAATATTATATAACTTTCCAGCTGGCAAGCGATGTGATTCTCCTCCTGCTGAAATTGGTGTATGCCTGATCTCCCTTGACAAGACAGCGTCTGCTTCTTCAGTGAAGGAAGCAATGGCCGAAGCTTTCAGAGAATCGAGCTCCTCAATCCAGGTCAGACCAGTATTCTAGGGGCAGTTAACTAAATTCGATCATTAAAATCCTATAATGGCAGTATCCTATCAGAGTAGGTGAAGACAATTCAGCTGAAGGTTTTTTCTTATTTTTTTTTTGTTCTCTTTTTATCAAACGAAACCGTTTCTTTGCTGAAGCGCAAATGACTAAAGGGAAACTGAACACCTATTAATGCTGTATGGGATACTGATCCTGATGAAAATAATCTTAACATTTTTGCGCAGCAACACTGTGCAGTCCTCTGACAAGAGATGGTGATGGCATCACTCAAATCTCAAATTATGATTGGAAGAGCGTAGCGGCTTCCTGAAAATTAATATTGAAAATTAAAGAACTGCCCTCATTCAGCGCACAGATATCCAAGAATAAAGGGGACGGACAACTCATCCAGAGCAAATGATTCGAGACGGAAATATCAAACAGGAATTGTGATCTCACAACCCTTCAGTTTTCCAACAACTTAGATGCGATCTACGCAAAGATATCCTTACAAAGGATGACATAATGTTGTCTGAAAGCATTTTCTGAAAACAGTATACAATCGCACGGATGAGCATAACATCACATTTTCGGTAGTGTGCTTTTTTTTTAATCCCTTTGATCTGAGGGAGTTACGGTGGGTCGTGGTATTGAAAAGATAAAGGCCTTTTTCAGCTCTTTCCTGTACAGCATACCTCTCTTCCAGAGCCCAACATCAGGCACTGACAGGGTGCGACATTACTTCAGACTTGCTTTGATGTGGCATGCAAAATGCCTATTAAGCAGTATGAGTCAGCAAACCAGAGCTCACTGACACATTAACTACTTCAATAATAGTGCTCATGTCCAGCAAGAACTGATGAGCAACAAGGTTTATGGGGCAGCCAGCGTCAACGAGGGTAGGCATCATCTCGTCATAACGTGGGAGCAGATCATCAGAAACCACCCTATCTGCTTAAGCGGCGCTGTATCAACATTTCGAAGATGAGTGCTGCTGCAAGTGAGTTTCTACTGGAATCATGACAGCATGGGTCATGATGTGATCCCTGACTTCAGGGAGTGGAGTTGAACAAAACGTTGTTGGAGGAAAGATGGCACAGGTACATGGCAATTACTATACTATCAGCCACTCTCCGCAGTAGTGCTTCAGTACCAAATTTCATTCTTCTACACCACAGCTGTTTCCAAGGCATGCATTGAGAGGTGGAAAACATGGAAATTGAAAAAAAAAATAATGAAATGAAATGAATGAATGAATGAATGAATGAATGTGACAATGCACAATGTAGAGCAGGTGTCAGACGAGCTATGGTCAATAGTTTGATATTGCTGCAAACTTAAAGTGCGGGGGGGGGAGGGGATTGAGGGCCTATCTGACGGGAGGAGACATTGTCGCAATGCCAGCGTCTCGAAGAAATTATTTTCGCTGTCACAACTAACGCGATTTCCAGGGCGACGTCCAAGACGCATTCAAACAAAGGGACAACTTATTTGCTTGGAAGTCACGGGGATGTTGGCACGGCTTTTGCAGTCGCAGGGACTTATCAGAGACGTCTTTTCTCCGCGACTTCTCCCTTTCGTCGCCATTATGTTATTACGGTATCCACAAGAAGCGGCGACATCTCGAAGATGTTGCAGACAAATTTAGTCCCCACAACATGGCCATAGTGATGGAGACTTCGCAGAGACGTCTCGGAGACAAGCTTGAAGACGGAAATAGCTAGTCTCTGCAAAAATCGAAAATGTTCCATTCTCCTGCGAATCCTGGGGATTGGGGTCGTCTCCAGGAGACGTGCGTCGTAGAGATGTTGCGGAGAGTAGAGTTGCAACCTATAGTTTTCAGACCAACGAGATACCAACTTATAAAGTCTTGTGATATCATACCAATTTGCATCCTAGCACTTTGGAGAGAATCTTAATAGACCCTAGAAGGTGTCATGAAAGTTGCATTATAGCATATCTAATCTGTACCCTGTTAATGGTGTCACTGTGGCACCTGTGAAATATGCTTGTTCCCTACATGGCGTCACCAGGACCGTCTTGTTCTCTGAACGGCATATTTAGCTGTGGAGGCCCATAAAATTTCCTATAAGGACTTTGGAATCGAACTTTTTTACACAAGTTCGAAAGTAGCTAATTGATGCCAACCTGATGTACTAAAAACTCTCTTAAACACGACAGATTTTTTTTTTCGTTTTTCACACAGATTAGGAGTGATCTTCATAATCATTATTCCATTGAATTTAATTCTGAATTATGAATGTCTATTGTGATTGAGGATCCCTGAACTGCAACAGAGAAATAAAAACACTTCTCTTTTTAGTGGCAACGTCAAGGACGCTAGTAATGTAGAGAGTAGCCCCCCCCCCCCCCCTTATTGCTAAAGTATCAATATATAGCAGTAGCAATAGGTTCTATTTCTCATATATGTATGTTTTTTATTGCATTCCTTTCAGATAAAGATGAAAATAATAATCCAATAATCAAATCTTGAAAACTCTTTGAAAGGGCATTTCCCATAATTCTAACTAGCTCTTTTGGCTGTCATTAAAGCAAACGCAAATATACTGAATTCCGCAAATATGACCTGTCGGTGGGGACATTTCGTATTAGCGCTTGTAATGTAAAAATAATCAATGGAATGATTGTGATATGAACTATGATATTCCATATCTTTGGACAGAACCTCACTTAAAAGCTTGTGTAGCCATGTTACAACAGGCCATAATTGAAATGATGCAGAAAAAATTACCGTAAGTAACCATTAAAAAAGAAATTGAAGGGTTACCAAGTCTTCAAATTTAATTGTGAAATAAGGATCTGAGTAAGATCCCTTAAACCTAATTACTCTCAGAAAGGGGTTCTTATTGTAATTCATGAGTGTATACCTAGTGTTCGAAATCTTAACACGAAAGCGGGATATATTGATGTTACTCGTGAGAAAGCCCACCTCTCACTTTTCCACAGCCCTCAACAGCTGCAATGCCATTAGCAGGCCTGGCATTCCTCCCATATTGACTATAGGCAAGCCATTTTCTAAAATTACCTATTCTGAATATGTGACCCTGCACCTCAAAACAAACAATAAGCCGCCAGACATGAATTTTTAGTTAAGACCATATTCAGAAAGAACAGACTTTAAGCTTTAAAATGTTGTATAACTCAAATCAAATGGACGCTCCTAACCTATCTAAATATTGGAAACAAAGCACAAACTCAAGAAAAGTGTAAACTGAGAAAAGAGGCTCTGAAGTACTGTGTCTATTCAAGCGCTTAATCTTTATCAAACCGTGCTGGTTGTGTGATGAATGGGACAAAAAACAGGAAGTAAACCACCAGAGTAACAACAAGGAAGGGATTATTAGATTAAACTGAAATTAAGCATGCCTCATTAACACATTCTGTCCATAATCAATGCCAACTTTAAAATCAGCAGCACTATCCTTTCAAAAGTTATTAGAGTTGAAAGTGAAGAGTGTGGACAAGTTTTTTTTCAGAAATGAAAAAGGGATTCTAAAGACACACCTAATCACACCATTTTACCAAAAATGTTCGAGATAAACTGCTAAAAAAACACACTTTCCTGCCCGTTTTATGACACCAAATTTTAGCCTGGTGTAAAAGAATACCCGCTCTTTCAGAAAATATGAAAAAGTCAAGTTCGACTAGGTTGACCCATTTCACTTCATTTTCAGTCCTCACGCAAAATCAGTGTGTGCGACTTTATGTTCGTTTTGAGGTGCACGGTCACATATAATGGTTTGACTCTAAATGACCTTTAGGGAGACTTTATAAGGAAAAGTTGACATCAGACCATAAAAACAACTTCAGAATCGAATTCCTTGACCCATAAAACCTCTAAAGCTGATTTTTCACATTATTGTAACACTTTAAAGGTTTTTGATTGTTATGTGACGGTTTTTGAAATAAGAATAATGCTGCATACGATTATGTTGTACGTGTACCACTATTCACCTATATTCGTCATGCGTATTCACGAACCCTGTTTGACCCCTTCGATGTAATTGTTAAATGCTGACACCATCATGTTTCGAACTGTTACAGTTTCATCTAATAATGCATCCCTGATCTGATTCTCCATCCATAGAACTATTTCGGCCCGATACCAAATAGCTGGTCCAGTTCCATACTCACTAGATCGGTCCGCCTTGATTCTAAAATTGCCCTCCTTTGACCAAGCTTGAATGTAGACCAGACCGACTTGATCTCAGAAAGATATAGGTCATTACCCAGTTTTACATCCACGCGCCTCTGCCTTCTTTGAGAAACTGGATGACCCAGTTACACATTGTTCGCATGTTAACTGGATCGCCCAGCTTTATGGCACGCGACATCCCAGATCGTATATAAACGTCTGTTTTGGCAATTACAAGGGGAGAAGAGAGGAGAAAAGAATTCCCTTTACGCCCTGCTTTTACGAGACTGGACTAGGAGTTAGTAGTTCGAGACCGCATGATGTGTTAGCCCTTTTAATGTCTCGCTGTTACATAATGTGATGTTATTTTGACGCTCGTCTTATCAGTACGTGATGTCTTTTTTTGATAAAATACGAATAAAGTGAACTCGATACTTCTCTTGTAATTAATTGAACTCTCCTCTACGACAAATTGTATGGGATATGCGTGTGCTTGAAATCACCATTTGAACTCTCGCCATCCATGACATGCATCCACAACTCTCATCACGAACGCACCCAGAAAATTCGTCGCAGTTATACTGGCCTTTAAACGTAGGTGGCAGCCATATTGAATTTTGCAAATATGCCGTCCCAGAGGGCGCCCTTCAAAAGAAATACACCTTTTTCGACAACTGCAATTCTACTATAAGGTTGGCATTCCTGGAATATTGACCATGGGCAAGCCATTTTTTTTCAATAAACTGTTATGAATACAATGGCTTGACCCCTAAATGACCTTAAGGTGACCTTATAAGGACAAATTGACTTCAGACCATAAATACAACTTCAGATTCGAATTCCTTGACCAAGAAAACCTCTTAACCTGACTTTTTAAATGATTGTAACCCTTTTATGTTTTCAAATGCAAGTGACCTTTAAACCTATATGGCGGCCATATTGGATTTTGCCAATATGGCCGCCCCAGAGGGCGCCCTTCTTGGCGCCCATCAAAAATCGAAATAGTATGGTTTGGGCTACATGTGTGCCAAATTTTGGTGCTTTTGGAAAATTTTGAACCAAAAATCCCTTGCGCCCTCCACTACTAGGTATTTATGAGAAGGTACGACTTCAAGCGGAGCGTTCTGGAGACGAATGCAGAAACCTGTGGGAGAGACTGGTCGAGAGTGAAAAATAACCACTTTAGACTTGTAAGTGGACAGAGAGAGTCCATATTGTGTCATCCAATCAGAAATGCTATTCACATCGGACTGGAGTTTTGTATTGATGTGACGATGACTGGTGGAAGAATATATATAGCGATGTCGTCAGCATGCATAGACACGTTTGATGCACAATAATGTATAATTTCATCAATAAACAGATTGAATAATAGAGGACTGATGACGGTACCTTGCGGGAGGCCAGCTTGGCATGTACGAATGTCTGAAAGTGTGGAGTTTATCTGTACCTGAAAAGTTCGCGAGTCCAGAAAACTTTGTACCCAGCTTAGAAATCGGCCTCGAAGTCCCACTGAGTAAAGTCTGAAAAGCAGTGCCTGATGATTAATAGAGTCGAAGGCTTGACAAATGTCAAGAAAGATAGCGACCGTATATCCTTTACTGACTAGGGATTTCCTTACTTGGGATTCTAAGCACAAGAGATTATTGAGAATTCTACTATGTCGGAGGAAAGCAGACTGATGGGAAGAAATTAAATCATACTTATCGATAATGTACGAGAGTCTGCGGACAATCATACGTTCCATGAGTTTACATATAGTAGGTGTGAGAGAAATTGGGCGGTAGGAGCTGATGGAGTGTTTGTCCTTGCCAGGCTTTAGTATGGGCTTGATAATGGGGTGTTGCCATTGGGGCGGGATTACAGACGTTTCCCAACTCATGTTAATAATATCTAACAGAGAGCAAAACATATTGTCAGTTAAATGGCTTAACAACTGTTTGTTGATTCCATCGACCCCAGGGGCTGAGTTCTTAGAAGCTTTGATCGCCGTTTCGAGCTCTTTGGGAGTGAAAGGAGCGTTGAGAGGAGAATCATTGTCATGTATATAGTATGGGGGTTTGGAAGTAGGAAGAGGGAGAGTGGGAGTTAAAGAAGGCTTTTTGAGAGAAAGCAACTGCCATAGCATCGGCGATACAGTGGGCGTCATGAGTATTTGTTTATAAGTATGGGTGGGAAGGTACTCCTGGTGTGATTGTTAGACAATAGGTTTACTTTGCACCATACATCTGAGAGTGGGGAGAAACGGTTCAAAGAGTTGCAAAAAGTAGTGAAATGAAAACGCTTGGCTGATTTAATGGTGCGCCTGGCTATAGCATTACATTGTAGATAATTGATTAAGTCATCGTAATGATAAGACTTATCAAGCTTACGTTTGGCACGATGACGGTCACGGACAGCTCTCGAACAAGCCGCCGACCACCAGGGAAGAGGTGGGCGACAGGCTGGTCGGGGTCTGTAGGGGAATAGAGGCATTAGCAGCTTGAGTAATACCTTTTTGAAAAAGATCATACAAATCGTAGATATTAGCTGGACGGGAGCTGTGCGAATGATGTGACAGTTCTAATTCACGCTGAAATAATTCCCAATTGGCTCTTCGAAAGGCCCAACGGGGCGGGAGATTGTCGTTATTCTGAGAGGAAGCGCTAGGTATGGAAAGCCGCTTTAACGGCAAAGTAAAATGAACATTACAGGATATAAGGTAGTGATCACTCCCGAGGGAAAAAGGGGATACCGACCAGTTACAGTGGGGGGCTAATGACGGAGGAACAAGAGTGAGGTCAATTGACGTGGAAGATCCTCTGGCAATGTCAAAGCGTGTTGCTGAGGAATCGTTTAGTATAACAATATCGTGACCATTGCAAAATTCAAATATTACTTTTCCAATTGAGGTCCATGGTGGTTCCTCCCCATGCAGGGTGGTGGGCGTTAAAATCTCCTCCAATGACATAGTAAGGTAGGCAGTCGACTGTAAGAGAAAGTAAATCTTGTGTGGACAATCTTTTTATGGGATTGTAAAAATTTACCACGGTAACAGAAACATTTCTATACAAAATATTGACCTTCAATCCCTCTAGGTGAGGAAGATAATGAACATTGCTGAAATTTACGTCTTGATGAATAAAAATTGCACAGCCACCTCCACGTGAGGAGACGCGATTGCGCCACAGAGCAGTATCCATAGGAATGGACAAATTTGTGTCATGGTGACACCAGGTTTCTTGCACGAGGATAACATGTGGGGGTGAAGGGGAAAAGTAGATGTGCTGAGTCAGCTCCGCGCCAATAGAGGGGAGCCCTCTGGCGTTCCACTGCCAAATAATGAGGTTCAGATCCATTATTGATTCGGATGTAGGAGTTCATATATCTTTTCCTGGGAAACGACCACATCAAAACAAGTGTTTGCAGATTGAACAACCAGCATGATTCTCTTGTGATCAGAATCAGCCGCATCAAGATTGTTTATAACTGTGCTCACGAAAAAGACTAGTTTTTCCACTAGGAGAATGGATGTTGCAGGAGGGAGTTGCCGTTTGTTTGTTTGTGTGGAGGCCGTAGTTGTATCTATAGGGACAGGGAGGATTATGTGACCCTGTGTCCTGTCAGTAGCCTGTTTGGGTTGAGCAGGTGCATGGGTCACACTTACAGTGGACGGATCGGAGCGAGAAGTGGTGATGGAGGAGGTGGTAGAGTTGGACTCGGGATTATGAATGGGAGCAGGTATGGTAGATTGAGGAGGAGAATCGGGCACATGAGGCCCTGGGAGATGTCGCGGGTCAGATTGATCTGGGTTAGAATTCATAGCTTGGGTGTTGGATTGGGTAACCTGTAGTTTTTTGGCAGGTTCCGCATAGGAAACATGATTCAAAGTGGAGTAATTTTGTACTTTACGTGCAAGTTTGAACTTTGGGCAACCTGCGTAGGCCGCGCTATGGAGGCCCCCGCATCGCAGACATTTTGGATTGGATTTGGAGTGGCAGGAGGAGAGATCATGGTTTTCTCCACATCTTACACAACGCTGCTTAGATCTACATGTATCCTTTGTGTGACCAAACCGTTGGCAGTGAAAACAGCGAGAAACAGGGGGAACATATACAATTACTGGGAAAGTTTCGTAGCCAATGCACACCGATTCTGGTAGTGAGGGGCAGTCGAAAGAGAGAACGAGTACATTGGTTGGGGTAGGACCATCGTTTGATCGTTTTGAGATGCGTTTAACTTCGGTGACACGCTGGCCCGCCAGCGGCTTCCTTGATGTCTTGTTCCGTCATTTCGGGCGAGACGCGTTTGATGACTCCTTTTAGAACAGGAGAGAATGACTTGTCGTTAGTGACACAAATGGGGGTTTTGAAGAATTCATCAGTTCCACTAGAGTACGAACCTGTTTAGGATTGAAACATTTGATAGTGAAGGATTTTTGTTTACGTTGGACTTGAGACACTTTTCCTACTGACTTATTGATTTCACGTGCGACCTGGATGGGGTTGATGAGAGTAATGTTTTTGACGGTTCCAATAATAGTTACATACGGGTTGAAAGGAGGACGGGAGGGCGTGTGAAACAGTTCAGATTCGTCATCGGAGTAGGGTTGGGAATTTGGCCGTTGTCTCTTTCGTGAAACTTCTGTAAAACCAGTATCGCGGTTAGGAATCGGAATGGGGTCAGGTTCTATCTCTGAGAGGTCGGGGTTTTCTTCGGGGTCATTAAGAACAGTGAGGGGAGGGACGTCCTGAATTCCAGACATGGCCGCCATTGTGACGGCCATGTAGGGAGGTAATGGAGTGGGAGATAAACAATGAAGTGGGGCAGGGCGAGGCAAAGTGAATAAGGAGAGAAAGAGGACTGAAGGCGCACCGGATCGAATACGAAGAAAGAGAGAGAGAGGAAAAGGAGGCCAAGCGATTATGAACTCAATGGAAAGTCTGAGGCCTCTCAATTATATAGTGAATAAATCGGATAGCTCGGGACAAAGGGAATAACAAAAGAGAACGTGTGTATAGAGGTGAGAAACAAAATGGCAGCTAGGGCACACTTATAACTATGGCAACGTGCAGCAAACGAAATAGCAGCCTTACATAAGTATAGCAGAATCAGATGTAATTCTGATATCTAGACGTAAATACAGAATGGATATATAATAACACAATAATAAACGGCTTATACTTCACAATTAAACTACAGGTAAGCAATCTAGTATATATAGATAATACTAATAAAGGATAGGTAAAGGAAAAACAAGGAAAATAGGTCTACACATATCAAAACAAAAAAGATAACGAAACAATGTACTATTTGCTTCAATGAGAGATAAAGATTCTTACTAGGTGTTTAACGTCAACACAACAAGGTAGAAAAGTAGATGGCAAAATGTATAAATCACGCAACTGTATAGGACGGAATCTACAGAGCAGCGGACGTGCACGCACTACGACAGACTGCAATCAGTGCTTGACTTCCGCGAGTCGAACAACTTACGATGATATGCGTTGTCCTTTGGGTTCAGATCCGCAGTCAAAATTCAAAACATATTCAGCAGAAATGTATCACACAATGGTCAAATAAATGAAAAACAAGCTCACACATATATAAGCAGAAAGAACATGCAGTGGTTAATCAAAGCTGAAAGGCAGAAAATAGATACAAAATTCGGTTAATATTCCAAACAGAACAGCAGGAGCACCACGGCACGTCCGCACCCTTCGACCTGCAATGATAGAACGAATGATAGAAATGATAGAATGATAGAAATACAATGGCAATCTTTGGAAAATACTGTTATTTTCAAGTATCTCTATTATATGTATTGTTTTACGCCATTGTCACAGAAAAACAAAGGAAATAATAGGAAAAACATCTCAGGGCCATAATTACTTCACAATATTTGCTTCTTCAGCAAATTTCAGCCAAGAAACACCCATTTCATACATTATAATATTGTAAATTGAAATTGGAACAGAAAAAATACGCAAAATCTGACTGACATGGTTGTCAGTTTATGGTTACCATGGCAACCAGCAATATCAAATATAGCTAAATTATATATCAAAATGTTCGGAATAAGATTTTGGGAAAAGTCACCAAATTTGGTTAAAATTTGATTAAGGGCGAAGGAGTGTCTAAGGAAAATCTGGTAGGGGGTCACCATGTACCCCCCCCCCCCCTTTGGGCTTTATACTCTCTAAAAAAAAAATCGAGTGAAAATTTTCACTCTAAAAAGAGTGAATAAAAAAAGTGAATTTCGAGTGAAATTGGAGTGAATTTTGAGTGAAAATGTTCATTTTCACTCATTTTGGAGTGACGTCAGGGATCACTCCAAAATCTTCGAGTGATCCCTGACGTCACTCCAAAATGAGTGAAAATGAGCATTTTCACTCAAAATTCACTCCAATTTCACTCGAAATTCACTCTTTTTTGTATTCACTCTTTTTAGAGTGAAAATTTTTACTCGATTTTTTTTTTTTTAGAGAGTAGAGTTAAAGGAGCGTTTAAGGCCTAAATGATAATCATAATTTTTTATAGACCGGTAAAACTCTTTTTGTCTCGCCCACGGAGGTGAAGGCGAGACTAAGGGATCCAAATGGCGTCCGTCCGTCGTCCGTCCGTCGTCCGTCGTCCATCCGTCGTCCGTCCGTCGTCCGTCCGTCGTCCGTCGTCCGTCACAAATGTTAAAGTTTACCTGCAAGACTCTCTTATGATGCATAACTTGGCAACTGTTACAGCAATGGTAGCCACACTTGGGTGATAGAAGCACTAGGGGTATCTTCATGTTATGGTGTTGTCAGAGGTCATGTGATGATGTCAAAGGTCATTTGAGGTCATATATTAAAGAGTATGTGCAAGACTCTTTTCTACGTTAAAGTTTACCTGCAAGACTCTCTTTTGACAAATAACTTCACATAAGTTGCTTGGATTACAACCTAACTTGGGTCATAGATGCACTGGGGGTACCTTCATGTCATGGTGCCATTGGAGGTCACAGGATAAGGTCAAAGGTCATTTGAGGTCATATGTTAAAGTTTACTTGCAAGACTCTCTTATCACACGTAACTCGACACATGTTGCTGCAATTGCAATCAAACTTGGGTGATGGATGCACTGGGGGTACCTTCATGTTATGGTGCCGTAAGAGGTCACATGATAAGGTCAAAGGTCATTTGAGGTCATACGTTAAAGTTTACTTGCAAGACTCTCTTATCACACGTAACACAGCACATGTTGCTACAATGGCAATCAAACTTGGGTGATGGTAGATGTCTCTTGGGAAGTTAAAGGTAGCCTTAAGGTCAAAGGTTACAGACAGGGGTCAACGAACTTTTAGGGCCCAATGTTAAGTTTTTAGGGCGCATTTCGTTTATGGCTCACAACTTTTGATCCCTTTGTCCGTTTGTGACCAAACTTGGATGGAAGATGTCCCTTGGGGAGGTGAAGGTCGTCACAAGGTCAAAGGTCACAGACAGGGGTCAACAAACTTTTAGGGCCCAATGTTATGTTTTTAGAGTGCGTTTTGATTGTGGCTCCTAACTTTTGATCCCTATGCCCGTTTGTGACCAAACTTGGACGGTAGATGTCCCTTGGGAGTTAAAGGTCATCACAAGGTCAAAGGTCATAGAAAGGGGTCAAGAAGTTTTTAGGGCCCAATGTTAAGTTTTTATGGCACGTTTCGATTATGGCTCATTACTTTTGATCCCTTTGTCCGTTTGTGACCAAACTTGGATGGTAAATGTCCCTTAGGGTGGTGAAGGTCACCACAAGGTCAAAGGTCATAAGCAGGTCAATTAACTTCTGGGAGTTATAAAAGATATTAATTTCTTGTACGCAAATGGGCGAGACACAATTTGGCGATTGCCTTGTTATTAAGATGCTCAGGGTCATGAGTTTTGTTTCTCGTACAGTACACTGTATATTGAAATCTTGGAAACTCAAACTACGTGTGCGACTCACAGTGCTAATACGTGGACGACTCTGTGTGCAAAAATATGAGGTATTTGTTATCACTTCCTCGCTGGCAAATACCGCTAAAAGCAAGGCGGTGGAGCAGTAATTTGCATTCGTAAGTCACAACTCATTATTTCAATCTAGACGGAAACCATACCGTAACGTGAAGACTACTCATGTGTCTATGACTCTGCGAGGACGTCGAGTCATTTGATACACCTTCCTATCATCTGCCAATTAGTTTATTCTCTCCAGGCTTTACATTGTTTCATGCTGCTGTCATTGACGATTAGCCATAGAGAATGTTACCTTTGCTACAAGAATCCCACATCACATAGCATTGCTTAATAATGTAACTCAATAATAGACGTTGTGATTTTTGTTTGATTGCTTTTCTTGTAAGTGAGGAATCCTTCTCATTTACGCAAGAAAATGTTAGATATTATTGCAATATGTTTCACCGCGAAGATCGTAACAAATGCACAACTAAGTGGATTCTATTTCGTTATCTTCTTCCACAGAATAATACGTAACTAATTTGCAACATAGTAACGTGTATGATACGTTACCAATGCTCAGAAAATTCAAAGAGAGAGAGAGAGAGAAAGCGAGAGGTTCAGAAGCAGACAAAGGAAAATGGTTCGGTAGAGTTTAGAAATTTGTGACTGATTTTTTTTTCTTTTTCTTTTACAGATAAGTCAATTGAAGATAAATAAACTGTCTTACTTGTCAGAGGGAAAATTCATCTCAGAGTCAGCAGCAGCAAACTTGGCTGAATTTCTGTGTCGTCTGCCTCATCTTACATCTGCCAGTATCGATGAGCTAAACCTGCCAAGGACATTCTTCACGACAATCGCCTCCCAGGCTTCACGCCATACAGTAAGAATCAGTCATTCTCATCTGTCCAACACTGTCGTGTTCAAAATGGGGGGGGGGGGGGGGGGCATCAATTACCTCGAGCGTGATATTTCGATTTATTTCACCATGCAGTAATGCCATTCCGGTTGCATTAATTAACGAAATCTGCCAATCTCATGAAATATAATCGCATACTTCCCCAATTCCAATATAAGATGTTGTGAAGTTTGAAAAAAAGAGAAACGTCTCAAGCATTAACATGTTAATCATGTGTAATCTCAACCAGTACCAACGCTCAAGAATCAATGAAAGTTTTACATCTAAAAAGGAAAACGTATCAAGATGAGCACTTTTTTTTAGCAACGAAGAAGGATGTGTCATTCCATAATGATAAGAACGCGTGATTCAAATATCCAGTATGCTGCCATGAAACGAAATCATTTAGAGAATATCAAAATCTGGTATTTGAAGAGCTTGCTTTCAAAAGGCGTTAAATCCATTGAAAAATGATGGATTTACATCCTTTTGGAAGTAAGCTCACTCCCTCTCTCCCTCGCCCTCCCTCTCTTTTCTGTCTGTCTCTCTTTATATATATATATGTATATATATATATATATATATATATGAAGAGTTTGTTTGCAAAAACCGATAAGTCCATTTTTGAAGACTTTGAAGTACGGTCTCTCTCATAAAGTACAAAATAATACCTTTTTAATGATATATTGGTCACTACACATAAAGGTACTTTTTTGAAGTTATGGTCAAAAGAAGCAAAAATTTTCTTACTATTCTCTTTATTTTTCTTGACCTTTAATCGCAAATATCTCCATTTGGCAAATAAGGACTTATCGGTTTTTGCGAACAAATTCTTCATATTTATATAATACCTATATATATATATATATGCATATATATATATATATATATATATATGAAGAGTTTGTTCGCAAAGTCCATATTTGCCAAATGGAGATATTTGCGATCAAAGCTCAAGAAAACTACAGAGAATAAAAAGAAAAATTGTGCTTCTTTTGACCATAACTTCAAAAATGTACCTTTATATGCAGTGACCAATATATAATTTAAAAGTTATTATTTTGTACTTTATGACAGAGACCGTACTTCAAAATCTTCAAAAATGGACTTATCGGTTTTTGCGAACAAACTCTTCATATAAATATATATAATATGTGACAGTGCACCTCAAAACGAACATAAAGTCGCACACACTGATCTTGCGTGAGGACTGAAAATAAGTGAAATGGGTCAACCTAGCCGAACTTGACTTTTTCATATTTTCTGAAAGAGCGGATCTTCTTTTACATTATGGCAAAATTTGGTATCATAAAACGGGCAGGAAAGTGTGTTTTTTAGCAGTTTATCTTGAACATTTTTGGTAGAATAGTGTGATTAGGTGTGTCTTTAGAATCCCTTTTTCATTTCTGAAAAACCTTGTCCACACTCTTCACTTTCAACTCGAATAACTTTTGAAAAGATAGTGCTACTGCTTTGAAAGTTGGCATTGATTATGGATAGAATGTATTAATGAGGCATGCTTAATTTCATTTTAATCTGATAATCCCTTCATTGTTGTTACTCTGGTGGTTTACTTCCTGTTTTTTGTCCCATTCATCGCACAGCCAGCACGGTTTGGTAAAGATTAAGCGCTTGAATAGACACTGTACTTCAGAGCCTCTTTTCTCAGTTCACACTTTTCCTGACTTTGTGCTTTCTTTCCAATATTTAGATAGGTTAGGAGAGTCCATTTCATTTAAGTTATACATCATTTTAAAGCTTAAAGTCTGCTCTTTCAGAATATGGTCTTAACTAAAAATTCATGTCTGGCGACTTTTTGTTTGTTTTGAGGTGCAGGGTCACATATATATATATATATATATATATATATATGTATGTGACCCTGCACCTCAAAACAAACAAAAAGTTGCCAGATATGAATTTTTAGTTATATATATATATATATATGTGACCCTGCACCTCAAAACAAACAAAAAGTTGCCAGATATGAATTTTTAGTTAAGACCATATTCTGAAAGAGCAGACTTTAAGCTTTAAAATGATGTATAACTCAAATCAAATGGACTCTCCTAACCTATCTAAATATTGGAAAGAAAGCACAAACTCAGGAAAAGTGTGAACTGAGAAAAGAGGCTCTGAAGTATAGTGTCTATTCAAGCGCTTAATCTTTACCAAACCGTGCTGGCTGTGCGATGAATGGGACAAAAAAACAGGAAGTAAACCACCAGAGTAACAACAATGAAGGTATTATCAGATTAAACTGATATTAGGCATGCCTCACTAACACATTCTGTCCATAATTAATGCCAACTTTCAAAGCAGTAACACTATCCTTTCAAAAGTTATTATAGTTGAAAGTGAAGAGTGTGGACAAGGTTTTTCAGAAATGAAAATTGGATTCTAAATACACACCTAATCACACTATTCTACCAAAAATGTTCGAGATAAACTGCTAAAAAAACACACTTTCCTGCCCGTTTTATGATACCAAATTTTAGCATAATGTAAAAGAAGACCCGCTCTTTCAGAAAATATGAAAAAGTCAAGTTCGGCTAGGTTGACCCATTTCACTTATTTTCAGTCCTCACGCAAAATCAGTGTGTGCGACTTTATGTTCGTTTTGAGGTGCACGGTCACATATATATAATTCACACCTCACCTGTGTAATTATTCCCTGCCGTCTCTGCCTCCTTCACTGTAGTTATGAGTTCCGCTATCGTTTTGATCATCATTATTATTCTCTATTTGTGTATATGATATCCATGTTTTGTATCTTGTCCCCAGTCTTGACAAAGGGCAGGAAGCCCGAAAGCTTGAGTAAACTCACTTGTGAGGATTAAGCAACGTCTACCGCCTCTTTACTCTCGTTTACATACACATTCCAAAAAGATGCGACGACCCAGGGGTTCATCATTATCTGAAGACACACGACTCACACTTATATATATATGTATATGGGTGAAAACGTTGAACGATGTACAATTGGGAAAATCAGGGGTCAAAATTAAAAAACGTCACTCACTGATATAATTATATCTCAGTCAAATGTCATTGATATCAGCTTACTTGGAAACCCGATTATACTGGGATATCTCCAAGGGTGTTGTTTTTCTTCAAGATTAGATAGAACTGTGACATATTGGCGAACGTCTCTGACTAAAATAAACATTGTTTTAGAGAAAATTCAAATGAAGGGTAAAAAAACATTCAAATGAATATATTTTTTAATCTTGTTCATGCTTTTGAAGACTGTGTTAATTTGTTCCTAAAATATTGTTTTCCTCCTGTGAAGTTTACAAAAGCTAAAACACACAGAAGTTGAAGTAAAAGGGGAGTTTTTGTCATTTAAGCAGAGATTTTTATATTGTTATCTTTACTTTCATCTCATTTGAACAAAACATATAGCAGGGGTCTCGTTTGTTTAAATGTTAATGTTCACTAGATACTAATAATGAATTTAGTGCATTTCGTTTGGTCAAATCCCCCTAAAAGCCCTTTACAGATGCTGAAAGTAAGCCATGTTTTGATCAGAGACGTTCAGGTTTCACTCATAGACGTTCCTCAGACATAGACAATAAAAACGATGTCCTTTGATCCATAATTACGAGGTTTGTGAACAAACAACATTATTCTTTTATTAAACACATGTTTATCTTTTGTAAACAATTCAGAATGGTAATTTCAACTTGAATTATTTTTCATAATAACCGATTGTAACTACAAACCTCCAAATTGTAAGAGGAATTTCGATTTCTACACCAAAGATCAACAACAAACCTGTCCTTGTTATATTATTCATATCTTACAACACTTTTGAATGACAGACAAATAAAAATGACATGAAATACTTGCAATTTTGACTACCTTACCTAAATTATTTGTTTATATCAGAGACATTTGCTTTTCCATCAGGGACGTTTCGGCTGTAAGTTATCACTAGAATTAAACACCAAACTCCCTATTTTAAAAGATGCTCGTAACTCAACATTCCACATTCATTGAGAAATCATTTACCGAGGCATATGTCAAGAATTGTTTTTGTTTATCATGACCACTACTTTGTATTTCACCTTCCGGTGTATGCGAAGGTGTGCCCACATGCTATCAATATTGTATATGATTTCTTCCAAATGTAGTCCAAATCTATAACAAAGGTAAACACGAATTTACTAATACTATTTTAATTTGACCACTATACCTCAAATATGATTGTATGTGTATGTCAGGCCAGTTCGGATTTTTATTAGGGACGGTACCTGGGCCACTGTTATGATGTCGTCTCAGAAAGCTGTAATTAACCTATACTCATCCTAGAAGCATCAAATTCCGCTGTGCAGTTTTGTATACTATGGCAGATATAAATTGTAAATGCCAAACTCAAAAGAATATCAACGGTGTGGTACAGCAAACGTTTGACCAAAAATGAACTGAAAACCTCTTTCAAGAGGTTGACAATGATAACATTACAATATCACATTTTACCTGTCACATCGGTAGGGGATTATCAATCCTTCTTTCTACTCGAAGGCGATACATAGGTATAGTGTTGTAGAGGAAACTAAGTAAAGGTACATTCTTAATACAGACATTTTCTTGTTTCATCATAGATGTTAGTATGTTTCCTTTTCTCATGTATTTGGCTTACAAACCTCAAAAATAATACCACTAGAACATCTCACCTTACTTCTAAGAGAAAAGGAGTCATTACAGGGGAAATTCAGCCCAAATATGAGCTAGCCGCTGATAAGAAAGAATAAAATCTTACGGGCTCAAGAAAAAAGAATGAAGTTATGACGTTTTGAAGTTTCGCTAATTTTTCAGGAAACAGTTTTTGAACGGTCATTTTTATGCTAATGGCAAATTGAGCTTGTCATTCCCTCACAACTTGCCATAATGTTTGCACATAAACTTTTGAAATTTTCAGTTTTTCATTCAAACATAATTATGCCCGAGGCTTTAATCCGGGTGTATCTAACTGATTACTATTCTGAAGGTAATCAACCAGGAATAGCATCATGCTTCAGATTTCAAAGACAGAAAAATTGAATGTTCGTTATTTTTTGTACACGATCAATGGAAAATTGTGAGGTTATGACATGGTTAGCTCACTCATTTGCATATTCTTATCAACTGTACGAGAACTTGTTTGCAGAAATTAGCAAAACTTCAAAAAGGCAGTTAATTAAGGGTGCAATTAAGCACAATAAGGGTGCAAGTATGCACCGCAGGTGTGCTGCTATTGTTACAAATTAGGTGCAAATTTGAACATTTATTTCTTAGCGTGTAAGCCTCAGATTTAACAGCCTCAAAAGCAAACGTAGTGATGTGCATTAAAAACATTAAATAACATTGAATTGTATTTCCCCTCCACTTGGTATTCCATGTCCTCAATCAGTGCATGGTACCGACTGCGTCGCTTGCTACCTGAAACAGGGGTTGGGATAGTCATTATTTTGTAAACACATGGCACCTCCAAAATGTCCGTCCGGTCTTGCTAGTACCACGGCCGTTGTCTGGAACTTGTAGGCTCCATGAACATGACTGAGCCTAAAGATCTTGAGCAGGACGAAATTCTAATATTCGGAGCATTTAAAATCCATCCGGTCTTCCCATCTTGCTGTAAGAAAGAAAAAAGGAACAATGTACGCACAAATGAACGTCTCTGATCAAAATATAAAATCAACATTGTTTTTAGATTGCGTAAATTACCTAGAACGATGTATGTATACGAGGGCCATATACTGTGGAATAATCTACTCCTTATTGTAGTAATTGAAAATGTGTAAAACGTTCAATGTAACGTCTCTGACCTAAACATCTTTGCTTATCAGTACTTAATGGGTTTGATTTTTACAAGATATTGGCATTATATTTGGATTGAGGAACCAATGTGCTACAAACATAGGCACCAATTCGCCATGGTGGGTCATTGATATTGGTTTGAGAGCAGATCCTATTTGTTCAGAGAACGTCTCTGACCTAAACCTGTTTTTCTTACATTTCTGCCTCTCTCACGAAAAATACGTAAACTAAAGTGACTTCTACATAGTAATCATAGACTATTGACCTATTACTAGTCATAAAAACATATTTTCTGTCCTGGCAATGTGTTTACACTTGCTCAATCAACAGAAAATCTTAAATTTGAAACTCTTTTACATATTTTCAACATCTTTCAGGAAGCTTCATTTTTCTTAATATTACAACACGCTCGTGTTAACTTGGTTCTACTTGTTCCTATTATACTAACTGAGCCCATCCAGACATAAATTTACTTTAATGTTCTCATAATTTGTATAGTGGATGTCTTCATTTCATGAAACAGTAATTTTCAGAGACGTTTTTCATTTTGCTCAGAGACGTGCGGTCTTTGATTTTCGTGCAGATTCTTACATATTTACTGTCTATCCTTTTTTAATTTACCTCTAATCCAAAGATTACAATACATAATTTCACAAATGATACTGATTGGCAAATCTACGGAATAATAATTCTAATAAATCGGCACAAACACCAGGAAAGTTTTTGTTATTACTCACATTTTCAAGATTTGTGGGCATATCTGTCTTTGAACTGTGCTGACTCGATTCCAGGATGGCTCGTCAGTGCGTAAAACAAGCACGCAAATAAAGTATCATGCAGTGCGAAAGTGTCAGATGAGGGAATATCCCTTCAGAGACTTTCAATCAGGGACATTCGTTTTGATCAGAGACATTCACCGATTCGGGTTTTCAACCAGAACTCACTTTTGTGGACAGTATGCTACTAAAGTTGCTAATCATCATAGTCGCCTGGCTCACATTGACATACTGATAACCACTTTTTATCTCAAGCATAATCCACTTTCATTAATGACGCCATAAAACAACTGAACATCTCTGATGGTTATTCAGTATAATTTTCTGTAATGAGCCACCACACGATTATTTCACACAGCTCACACACAAATTTTGATAGAATGGTAGTATGGATAAGACGCTAAATAAATATGGCCTAACATGTTTTCATAGTCATCCTGAATTTTTGGCGTCAATGAAAAGATAATTCATTCAGAGACGTTCTTTTTCAGACATAAGTGAATTCAACGTTTCCTGATAACATAAATAACACACACATTCATGGCAGAAGTACTTGATTAAATAGTTGAAGTGTGTAGGCTTACTCACGAGGAAAAACAAAGCTGTAGAATTGCATTAGAACAAAAATTAAGACGTGTGATTCTGGGATTTTTTCCCAAAATATGCATTTTTGGCAATTTTTTCAGCTTCAAGGCATTATTTTTTAAAGAAAATGCAGTAAGAACACTACAAAGTATATATTTTCTGAAAGGTACAACACTCCCCTACCAAATGATACCTAAAACCATGAAAAACACCCCAAGGTGACAATTTTACAAGGGTTTGAATATCGAAAAGCCTGAAAATGGCCAATTGTACATCGTTCAACGTTTTCACCCATATATATATGTGTATACAACTGTATATATTGTAACGACCGCCCACACAACGCGGCACTTCCCCGTACTTCACCAGTCAGAACATGCACAGCCACGCCGTCCACAAGCATTCATGGGACTGACACACAAAGATTCTTGAATTCAGATCAATTTAACGTCAATATCTCAATTCTTTATTGATCAACAGTCTCACATGTCACCAAATAATCAAATAATCACAATCGACTTGTCATACAAACCAGATTCGCGTAGATTTATCCCGATTATCACACGGCCGTAATAAGGCAAAACAACGTAACTCAGAATATCATGTTCTGAGAAAAACGACTTTGAAAATTCAATTTGTTCCCATTTTTCCGTCATAGGAGCAAAACACTTTTGAAGCAGCGAAGCTTTTTAGGCATTAATAAAGAATATCTCGGGAAAATTTCAGTAAAATAGGACTTCCCGTTTTAGAGTAATTGCCATGTTTAGAATAGATACAGCATTTTACCGAATCACAGCACTGTGCTGATGAGTAATTCTAGTTTGCCAAAAGAGCGTATCCTTACTTACGTTGTGCGAGAATCCTCACGCGGCAACATATCAATTAGGCAAAAGAACGTATCCTGACTTACGGCGCGTAAGCATTCTCCTGCGAAGCCACTTCAGTATGCCAAAAGAACGTATCTTGACTTACAAATATCTGCGCCTCAACCCTTTCATCAATGTAATTAGGCAGAATGACGTATCCCAACTCTATGGCAACAATCTCTATGATTTATTTACTTTGACAATTTTGTTAACTGGATGATAAAAGTCCCGTTATGTGTTTTTTTAATATGCATAAGGAATAGTAAAACACGTTAGCTTGCAAAATTATCGATGCAGTTTAACATTTTCATTTTTTTTTTCTGAAAACTTACCGAGTATGTACTAAAATGTAATTAGTTGTTATCTACCAATTACCATATATTTTTTGTTTTACTTCATTTGCATACACAGTTTATTGTTTATTGAGATGTCCATTCTTTTTTATTATCTTTAAGTGTATGTTTTTTATCCCTTGATGTAAGATTTTTTTCATTGGGAGCATAATTATATGTGGTTTATCATTCATGTTGTTTTAACAAAAGCATGGATTTGATTTACTATTGACAACTAAAGTACGAGTTTGGGTAAAGTCTGAAAATGGATTTCATTACACTTCTTATGCCATGTGCTACAATTAAGATGAACTTGAAATATGTATACTTTTTAGTATGAAAATGCATGAGTGGCAACTATTATGACTGTATGGGAACTGGCAAAAAAAAAAAACAACTAAAATAAAATGGGTATAAAAAGAATTGTATAGACATCTGTACATACACTTCGTTTCAAAGACACATACACGCATGTGTTAATATTGAGACTCCTGTTTTAATTTCTATCTTTTCTTTGATTTATTGAACGATTTCCATTGAGATGAAAGGATTTGAACAGACAGAATAATATTAAGTACTTTGTTTATCGTTATAAGTTGTTGATGTTTGGTTGATTGCATGAATTGTATCCGCAAGGTTAAAATGCCTCAATTCTTTGAACAACAACAAAAATAACAATGATTTATCAGGTAAGTATGAATCCAGGTTTTAATGTTTTTAGGTGTAACTTGACCACGCACACACACACACACACACGCACACACACAACCAAGCAAGTACAAAACACACAGACACACACACACACACACACACATCTCAGACTTGTCAGAGGTGCAAACATTCTCTCATTTGAATAACTTTGAGATAGACATGACAGAAACGTAGATGCAGAGACTGATTTACATCTTCTTAAAGGTTTATAGGGAAACAAATGTGTGTACATCTGTTTCTCAAAGACAACAGCATTACAGAAATCATTCGATTATTTGCAAGTCTTAAAAATATGAAATAGGTATCTACGCTTTCTTCTTACAATCTAAGATAGAGTTTGATATGCCATTATGCTTTTATCACATTGAAAGCAAATCAGCAGTAACTATAAACATTATCATGATGGTAAAAGAAATAGAAAAAAAAATGTACTTTACTTCCCGAGTAAAGTAGCCTTTATTATTACGTACCACAGTTGAACAGAACCATGGGAACAAAATTTTCAATTTCAATACAACAGAATATATATATATTTTTTTTTCTGGAGATTAGTTATACTTAGTTATACTATTACCATATCAGACCTTCGCATCAATTTTTACCTTGGAAGATCAGAACATCTATAAATTACAAATTATAAATAGCACACAAAGTATTTTTTAATCCTTACTGTTGTTGAAGATCAAGTGTAGTAAGAAGTAAATACTTGGGTAAAGAACAATTATCAGGCAGCTGAAACGAAGGGAGAATTTGCAACACAATTCACTTTAAACACATTTCAATAAACGTCTTATCACAACAGCGATTTGCTGTGCTGCAATAGATCTGCGTTGTCTGAGAGCTCCGGGAGAGATTTGGCTTAAAATAAATCAAAATTATGCAGGAAATAAGGTGCCTATTTCCCTGGTTTTCTGAAAATATGTTGACATGTTTCAATCGACATGATATTGATTTTGAGGGCAAGCATTTACAACAATATTTGATATGAACAAGTGATAGTTTTACCTAAAGTTGATAATCATCATTTCAAAGGGCAATAAGCCCTCATCATATTTTTTTTTTTAAATAGAATCTTTAGTTTCATATCAATATAAAAAAAGAAATCTTTCTTGTGCCTTAATAACGTAAGAATAGTCATTAACATTTCGCAGTTGAGTTTTGCGAGTTCTTAATTTAACTGTGAAAGATTTACTTGATCCTATATAAACAATCCGAGTGTTATTATTTTTCTTTTAGAGTTGACTGATCTAGTGCACAATCCACTCCATCTTTCATGAGATTCTGACGGGCGTGCAGAGCTGTTCTGAAATTTGTATAGTTGCTCTTTTCTCTGCTTTCGAACTGCTCGGTAGACCACTGCAGGAAAATGAAAAAGAAACGTATAAAGAGAATAATTAACACAAAATAAAATGAGGCACTCTGTATTTTCCATAAAAGAAAGCTAGTGAATTTCAATTCTGCTTTAGTTATGTGATTAAATTCTTCATTAGACATGGTTGTTTGTAACAAATCTTCTCTCACAGACCCCCCCCCCTCCTAAAAAAAAGCAAAGAATATGAGAATGAGTATTTATGAAGAGTTTGTTCGCAAAACCGATAAGTCCGTTTTTGAAGATTTTGAAGTACAGTCTCTCTCATAAAGTACAACATAATATCTTTTAAATTATATACTGGTCAGTCCATAAAATGGAACATTTTTGAAGTTATGGTCAAAAGAAGCAAACAATTTCTTATTATTCTCTTTATTTTTCTTGACCCTTAATCGCAAATATCTCCATTTGGCAAATATGGACTTATCGTATTTTGCAAACAAACTCTTCAAATAATGAAATACACTCACAATATCTATTATTCAACATCATACAAATACCCCTTGAGGATGCACAAGGCTGTGTGTTTGTTTTGAGACAGAATATGGTTACTATTTCCATCAGTTTTCATTTAATAGTATTATTTTTTATCGCTAAGGAATGAACTGTGAATTGTGGTATTCTCAAATTATCAGAGAGTCATCATCATGGATTCTGCCTTCTTTTATTTCTATTTTTTTATTTTTCCAAATGCCGGCTTGTGTCGCTAGTGATAATGACAAAGGTGGGATTCATTTCTGCCCCCTTCTCCTAATACTTTTTTTGTATGAATTAATAGGTGATTATTCAACGTGTACCTTTCATTGTACTTGATACACTGCATTCCTTTTCTGTGCTGGTCTAGGCTGGCGGTTGGTGTGGACACTGAAAAGAGAGACAAGCAAATATGTATATCAACACGAATGTTAATATCACCTAAAGTAGACGATTGGGTCTGAATATTTGAACTTTACATAGTATTTAAAACCACCTAACTTAAGAATAGATATTTGAATTCCATAAGCTTTTGCCCACAACATTTTTATGGGGGAGGGGTGGAACGTATTAGCATGTATAGGATCTACCATGGCAACAATGCATTATATCGTATCGAAATGAAAAAAAAAATAATGTTTTAAAGAATATGTACAGCTGACTAAAGTTGCACAAAGAAATAAAAAGAAAATAAATCAGGCCTCCATAGTTAGCAGGTAAAGAGTACCATTAAATATTACCTTATTTTTTAGGCTAATTTTAAGTGAGTAAATTCCTGTATGTATGAAAACACCACAATCACATTCTTCATCCTTTCAAGAAATAACAAACAAGATCTAAGACTACTTATGTTTAACCAAAAATATAGACCAAACATTATATTTTATCCCTACTTTTCTTGCCAAAGTAATGATGTTAATGTCATTGTTAGAACATATCTTCTGCCGTCAGTTCATGTAGCCACTAAAGACTAAATGGAATTCATCAGTATCAAGCTTTATTGTCATTTGCTTGAAGTCGAGTCTACTGTTTACTATAAAGCTGTTACTTTACAAAACTGAATTTGAGGTAGAAGACCTCAAGTCGAATGATGTCGATGATCATAACAGTATACTGGGATCCACTTCCTTTGTGCATTGGTAAATTTCTTTTGAGAGTCACTACTTGATCTACTAGACCACTAGTAGTAGTACAAGTATCCTACATTTACACAGTCCTTTAATAGTAGAACCACAACCACACCAATGAGCCACGTTTTGCCAAGCCCACCGACAGGAAAGGCTGTCATACTCATAGATCTATGTTTGCTCTTTATTTTCGTAGCTTGCTGTGTTTTTTGTTTATTTTTTTTTTTACTCATCGTTTTCTTAAATCTTAGTGAAAACTATAATTGAAAGTACTGGACCCTACTAGCATAGCGTACTGTCGTCCACTCTGTACAGCCCAATCGCCGTACTTCGCACGGCGTCTGGTCGGGCTGGATCAAACTTAGACCTGACAAAAACAAATTAAAACTTACCGGTGTTACCGCTGATTTTCTTTGTGGTAGCATTAACTGGTCAGGAGAATATCCATTCCATGACTGCAAAACAGAACAACTGGCATGACTTCATGGTTCACACTGCAGCAAAGCTTGCCTGCCAGTCAACCAGTACTCTGCTGCAGCACTGCTGCAGCTGTTGTCGCAAGCGGCCCGGCATCAGTGGCGGCACTACACTCACTGCCGCGGCTGAAATGGATCTGCAGCACGTAGCCGTAGGTCTTGCACATAGAGTTATGCAGTGTAGCGTGTGTTGTGATGGCCACGATGTTGACACGTTGTTTTGCCGTGCTGACTGTAGCGCGCATGGCCCTGATTTTATACAGCAAAGCGCTGTATGATGACATATGTTCTTTTGCCGTGCTGATTGTAGCGCGCATGGCCCTGATTTTATACAGCAAAGCGCTGTATGATGACATACGTTCTTTTGGCGTCGCAATTTCCTTCTTTTTTCTTGAGAAACCACCATGAAAAAACAGCGTATGTAAAGATACGTTCATTTGCCGTAACAGCGAAAATGCTTTCTTTGTCATTTCTATACGTATCTCAGCTTACGTTGTTTTGCCTAGCTGGAAACGGCAACGTTGTGAAAAAGGAGTGTGAGATACGCTTTTTATCTCTGAAATGGTAAACATTTGAGAATTGAGACATTCACCATTAAAAAGAGCACATTTTATTTTGGAGCCATATGCTCATAACTCAAAATGCCCAAATTTTGAGTTACGTTCCTTTGCCTTATCACGGCCGCACAGCTCAATCTCAGTCTCGATTGCCTGTCCTAGTTTGTCACCAAGCCGCTCTCCTAACGTAGGCGGCAGCAAACTACCAACCCGTTACACTACCCCCCTCTTAAGAACAAACTCGTCCTCGAGTGCACTATTCCAAAAAAACAAAACAAAACAACAACAACGACTGATGTCCCTTCTTATTGTTTCAGTACGCCTTCTTTACCGACAACCTCTGGTTATTTTCTTCTTTAACCTTAACTTCAACTTTGAACAAACAACTTGTATTTAATACAACACATACTTCCGCAACTGTTGTTTAACTAAAGTAACACAAACAACTCTGGAAACGTTAATCAAATCTTCGCGGTAGCTCAAATCACTAGTCCCATTCTTCAGTTTCGAGTCTGTACACCCTTCCATCTGGATAAACCACAGTCTCAGTTGTGCGACGGTAATGCTCTCCCACAGACTCCCTCTGGCGTCTCCCCCTCAAACCCTGCTTCTCCTTGTCAGCCTTTGCTTGTATCACCACCGAGCGTACGCTGGGCTCTGGCGATCCTGCGTAGATCGATAACGGTGTCTCTGCCCGGGTCTCCCGTGGGGACAGCTCTCGTTAGGTTTTTCGTCCTTCTCCCTTGCTAGAGGATCCCGGGTCAGGAGTTTGGGACTTTGGCCTTTTCGAAGAACCACTGCTCAGCCGTCGCGACTGCTCTCCCGCTGTGGCGTTTGCCGATCTCTCTTTCATTGGTCTCTCCAACGGCGTTCTAGACCTTGACATTTTTGCGTCACCGCGATGCATCTTACTATGATGCCGCTCAAGGTCGTATCTCCGATTTGTGCTGTAAGAGCACAGCCGACACTTATGACTACGTTCAGGGTGATCCCTGCGAGAATGATCATTTAGATCTCTCACGTTGCCGAACTGTTGATGGCACTGAGTGCATCTCATCCATACGTCGATCTTCTTATCAGCTTCATTCGGCATGGTAGCTACTCGGCCTCCTGTAGAAAAGTGTTAAAACAGCAAAAATGAAGTGACATGATGAGCATAATGGAAAAAATACGTTCTTGCTTTTTTATGAGATAAAGTAACTCGGAGGACGTCGGATACGTTTACTACGCCGGGGAAGTAATTCATCATCTGTGCGTTGCGGTTTGGCCATGGCAGTGTGAGATTCTCTAATGTTCTTAGAATTGGAACGAGCCACCACTTCCGCGTACGGTCTTTTTGGACTCCCGGTCAATGACTGGTTCTCCTGGTTGAACTGCCGAGATATATCATTATCCTCATTGGCAGTCGATGTGGTTGTGTCTTCTTTCATTGTCTCACTAGCTCCACTCATAGTTCCGCTGCATTCCTCTGTTTGGTTGCCCTGGCTGAACTGCCGAGATGTACCATCATCTTCATTGGCAGTCAATGTAGTCTCATCTTGAGCCGCATCTCTCACGATTTCCGTTGTGCTGTTATGGTTCTCAGTTTTCTTAGAGATCCAGTCAGGCGGTTGGGAGCCATGAAAGGGCTTTAGTCTGTTGAAGTGGACCACTCTGGGCTTCGACCTGGGACCCTCTTGTATGCCATATACGGCGTCACATAGTACGTTGACAATGTAAAATGGGCCATGCCAACTCTTCTGTAGTTTTGGCGACATTCCTTTCTTCCGTCGTTTGGTGTGCAGCCATACAGCATCACCTACTTTGTGGGTCTTGCCAGTTACATGTGCATCATAGCCACGCTTGTTCTTTTCAGCACCTCCTTTCAAATGACTCCGCGTGAGTTCATGAGTATATGCCATGTGGTCGAGTAGACGTTCGGTATACTCTGGATAGGTGGCTTCATCAGGAGTGGCTGTACGGCCCATCAGCAAATCCAAAGGGAGCAGCACTTGCCTGCCCATAATCAGTTCACAGGGTGGGTATCCGGTTGACTCATGTAGTGAAGAACGGTAAGCCATCAATACGAATGGAAGGCATTCATCCCAGTCACGCTGGTTATCAGCAACTGTTTTTGTTGAGTGTTCGGTTGAAGCGCTCCACCATTCCATCACTTTGGGGATGGAATGGGGTCGTCCTCGTCTTTGAGGAACCCATGACTTTGCACATGCTCTGGAACAGTGCAGCCTCAAAATTTCTGCCCTGGTCAGTGTGCACTTGAAGGGGGACCCCATACCTGCACACAAATTCCTCCACGAATACCCTTGCGACTGTCATAGCTTCCTGATTTGGAAGGGCATAGGCCTCCACCCATTTCGTGAAATAGTCCGCCACGACTAACACGTACTTATTGCCCCAAGATGATTCCGGTAGGGGACCCATGACATCAAGGGCGACCCGTTCCATGGGAGCGCCGACATTGTAAATTTGAAGTGGTGCCCTAGGGTGCTTGGGGGATTCTTTCTCGCTTCACAAACAACACATAGACGGCACCACAGTTCCACATCACTCTGCATGTGTGGCCAATAACATCGTCGTCTAATTCTATCCAAAGTCCTCTTTGCCCCCATGTGAGCAGCAAACTTGGTATCATGTGCTTCCTGAAACACCTTCTTGCGCAGAGCCTCGGGCAAGATCAGTTGGAAGAGTGTTTCTCTGCCACTGTCCGATTCCCAGCGGCGGTAGAGGACACCCATTCTCACTTCAGTTCTATTCCACTGACTCCAGAGGGACTTCACACTGGGACTATGGCACGCCACATCATTCCATGAGGGACGTCTTCCGTCCTCTTTCCACTTCAACACAATTCTCAGCTCAGGGTCCTGACTCTGTGTAGTTCTGAGATATGAAGGTGTCCACTCTTGCTCCTCTTCCTCTAGCGCCTTGGCTGGACTGATGTCTACCTCTTCTCCTCCCACCGCTTCGCAATCGATGGCAGCAACACGGACCCTGTCATTGACTACACTCCGGTCTTCTGTATTCGTACCAACTGATACGAAGGAGGTCTGGGCCACATCTTTCTCCTCAAGGCGCTGACAGCCTGCACAATCACCGCAAGGTCTTCTAGAAAGACTGTCGGCATTGCAATGGACCTGACCAGCTCTGTGTTCAATTACGAAGTCATAGGTTCCCAGAATTTCCAACCATCGTGCAACTTGGCCTTTGGGGTTTCGAAAGTTAGTCAGCCATCGGAGTGCTCCATGATCAGACCGAATGGTGAATTTCCGCCCATAGAGGTAATGATGAAAATGCTTGACACCACTCACTACCGCCAGCAGTTCTTTGCGAGTAACACAATATCGCCTCTCCACCTTAGTCATTGATTTACTGTAGTAGGCTATGACTCGTTCCTCTCCTCCTTGCACTTGTGAGAGAACTGCTCCAAGGCCATTGGCACTGGCGTCAGTGTCTAGGATAAATGGATCATCCACTGTAGGGTAGGACAGTATGGGGGCACTTGTCAGTACGTGTTTCAATCTTGCGAAGGATTCCTCGCACTCCTCAGTCCAAACGAAGGACTTGTCTTTCTCTGTTAGTCGGTGGAGAGGACGAGCAATGTCTCCAAAACCCTTCACAAACTTCCTGTAATATGAACACAGACCTAGGAAACACCTGACATCATGTACACTCTTGGGAGTAGGCCACCTGGCGACAGAGTCGACTTTGGCAGGGTCTGTTGCCACACCATCTGCTGAGACTACATGGCCCAAGAAAGGGACCTGTTTTTGAAGGAGGATGCACTTCGTTGGGTTGAGTTTCAAACCGGCGTGGTGGAGTCTTTCGAAAATCGTGTCGAGTCTGCTGAGCTGGTCAGCAATGCTTGTGCTGTACACTATCACATCGTCAAGGTACACCAGGCAAATTTTTCCTATCTGATCATCCAGTACTTTGGTCATCAAACGCTCGAAGGTGGCCGGCGCATTGCACAGTCCGAATGGCATCACTCGAAATTGATAGAGACCATATGCTGTAGTAAATGCAGTCTTTTCACGATCTTTTTCTGTCATCTCTACCTGCCAGTATCCACTTTGCAAGTCAAGAGTTGAAAACCACTTGGACCCGGACAACCTATCCAATGAGTCATCAATACGTGGAAGGGGAAAGGCATCTTTTGTTGTCACTGCATTTAATTTCCTGAAGTCCACACAGAACCTGGTAGAACCGTCTTTCTTTTTCACCAACACTATTGGTGAGGCCCATGGGCTCTCCGACGGCTCAATGACACCACGTCCTGTCATGTCTTCGATCTGCCTTGACTCCTCCTCGCGCTGGTGCACTGGAAGCCTTCTTGCTCGTTGACGAATAGGCGGAGAAGGTCCAGTGTCGATTTGATGCTGAACCACGTTCGTTCTTCCAAGATCACTTTTTGGAACTAGAAAACACATCTGCATGCTTATTCAGTAATTCCGCGAGTAAGTGCTTCTCCTCTTGATTGAGATGTGTGATAGTCTTGTTCCACACGTCCTCCAGATGCCTAGGTACTTTGAATCCTTCTTTCTCGACGTGACTCCCGACGCTACTTCCTTCATCTGACTCATCCCTGCACAATTGGACATCGCCAACTCCTTCACATTTTCCTAGCTTCATCCCTTTGTAAAGTTTCACTGAACTACTAGACAAATTCAGAAGACGGACAGGAAAGTCTCTACCAGCTGATTTTGCAACAACTGGATCGACTACAAGTTTGCCTTCACCCTTCCATGTGTTAGACGGTTCTAACATGAGGTTTGTGTCAGGCAACTCACTTTCCATCTCTCCTTTGACAACCATTGCGCTCAGTGGAGGCAATATCACAGTTTCGCTCAGATTCACTCTGCAACAAAGGGGGAAAGATGGCAATCCCTGACATCGCACAAAGTGCCCGTTCACTACCATTCCGGTCCTGGAGAAGTCAATTTGGCACTTCCACTTCTCTAGGAAATCGCATCCAAGTATCCCTTCTGTGGTAACATCAGCAAACCATACTATCTGTTTGTCCACTGTATCTCCGATGCAAACTTCAAGCTCTCCCTGCCCTCTGAAGGGTACAACATGTCCATCAGCTGCCGTCATTTCGACGCCAACATCGGTCATGAGCTTGTGACCATTCATCTTATCAATGAAACGGCTATTGACAACCGTTACAGATGTTCCACTATCTACTAGCATCGTTATCTGACATCCGCCAATCGTTGCTTGAACATAGAGGCCATTATCTTTGGTTGTTGATGTTCCCACAGTAAAGTCTCGAACCTGCTCAGTTATGTTGGGTCCTTCCCTTTCCCCTACTAGCCCCTGACCCACAGGACTAGTACCACTTAGTTTTCCTGGTCGGGTTCCTGATTTGTCATTTTCTCTCCTTTGGATGGGCATTGCCGCCTGATGTGGCCCTCAACTCCACATGCCCAACATGTGATCGGTCTGTGATCTGTGGAGCCCTCTTCTTTCTTCGCCGCCTGTCGGCGTCCTTGTTCATTGCTGTTTGGCTGCTGACTTGATTTTTTCTTTAAATCAGTGAGGTTCTCTCGAAGATCATGCATCATTTTGGTCAGCTGCTGCAAAACATCTTGTATGCCAGCATCCCTGACAATCGAAGGGCATTCCTCTTTGTGAATGGCCCTCATTACGTGACCCGGACCACTCCTCAACCTCTCAGCAACTTTCAGGTCATCCATCCGAGCGGCTACTTTTAAGGCGTCGTCGATCGTCTCGGGTTGTGCTTTGAGAACTTCAAACCTTACATCTGGGTCGGATAGGGCATCAACAAAACAATCCCTTGCAACAACTCTTTGAAGGCTCTCTTGTTCCTTAGGAAAAGCCTGTCTTGCTAGGCGCTTAATGCTGTGCGTCAGTTCCACTAAGGATTCTCCTTTCCTTTGGCGTCTGTTCTTAACCTGCAGGCGAAGCACTTCAAGCTGTTTGTCAGGGTCAAACAGTGCTCTTAGGGCGGAGACCAGTTCCACAAAGTCATTGCGCTGAACATCAGAAAGTTCACTGAGAACGCTTTGGGCCTCACCCCTCAAACTAGCGGCCAGAAACAGGACCTTTTCTCGAGCATTCCATTCATTAATCTCGGCCGCCACTTCGAAATGATGGTGGTAAGATTCAAGTGGTTCCTGTCCAGTGAAATTGCCTGGCTTGTACACAGATCTGTTACAAGCACCAGCCGTTAGAGGTTTCTCAGGGAGGAAGGGTGTCCGTTCGTCTCGTGCATGTCCCATTGACATATTAATCCTTGGAGTCGACTCCCTTTCTTGCATCATGATGCCCCTATGACCGGAAGACGCAAAGCGTGAATTTCTCACCGGAGAAAGAGATGACGCACAGCGCGTCATGCATCCACGCTGGAAACAGGCTCCATCGTGAGTTATAACCGGGGGGCCAAACCCCAAAAAGTCGCTTACTTAACGAGTGAGTTGCACTCTCTCTACAAACTAAGTAGACCATGCTTATTTTCAAGTTTTTATTGTAACAAACAACATTCCACTGGTCTACCTCAAAAAATTTGTTGCGAAAGCCTCCAAATCCAAGATGGCGTCCAAGATGGCCGCCATATTTACTGAATTTGTTATTTGAAAGATAGAATTTGATTGAAACATCAGATTTCAACAAATTTGATGTCATGTGAAAGAGAATAAAATTTTCTACAAGTTGATACCATTTTTGTGGGTTATTGTGATAATTGGATTGAGATTTTAAGGAAAAAACACTCATTTTTTGATATTTTTCTGAAAAAAGGAAAATCATGAAAATGCTTGATTCAGCATAAATCAAAGAAAGAATGCAGGATTATCTTGAAACGTTTCAAGAATTTTGTCTGACATATAATTAATATTGGGAGAAAATTAGGGGTCAGTACCGTTTTCGGTTCAGGAGTTATAATGTCTCAAACTTGAAAACTCACTATGTAAAAATGGCCACTTTGGTTGTGACAAGACCTTGTTGGTCGTAAAAAAAGCCTGCGCGCACCAAGACTACTACATGCACCACCGCCACTGGCGCTTGTAGCAGTGCCGGTGGTGCGTGTAGTAGTCTTGGCAAACGCAGACTTTTTCTTTGACAAACAAGGGTTTGTGCCTGCAAACTAACTTTTCATACCAAGTGATAGCTCAGGTGACGCTGATTGCTATTATTTCAAAGTAGATTGTTCTGAAGCAGATGAGATGAAGCAAAAAATATCTTTCAAATAGAGGTAGAAGCTTGAAACAACCTTGCTATAGAAAGTTTAAAACAAAATTTGGATCAATCACTCAAAAAATTCAAGATTGCAGGCCATCAAAGCTGACATAGTGTATTGCGCCAAAGTAAATATATCATTTCGATTTTCATACAATTTTGTCTGTTGTGCTGTCTATTTATATGGTTTTTATATATTCTGAACATTTTAATGCCATTTCAAACCATCTAAGGTTTTTATGGATACATTTTTCAGAATGCACCATGAATATTTCTCTAAAAAGTAAAAAAATAAAATAAAATTAAAAATGTTTATGAAAACCATGCAGAAATTAACATCTTTCCCATATAATCAATATTTGGAGAAAATTAGAGGTCAGTATTGTATTTGGTTCAGGAGTTATAATGTCTCAAACTTGAAATCCCATTTTACATAATATGTTATTTACAGGCATCTGTTCCCAAAGACATCACAGAGGGTCAAATACAAGATCGTGCTTACTTTTCGAGTTCCATTCTCTCTATAGACAAGACCATACATAATACTAAGCATACTAAGCAATGTTCCGTAAGTACACCTCAGTAGATTTGTTGCAAAGTACAGATGCGGTCCAACGCCATTTTATTGAAATTAACATTTCAAACATAAAATTTGATAGAGACATTGGATTGCAACAAATTTGATGTCATATGAAGGAGAGTAAAACTTTCTAAAAGTTGATACCACTTTAGCTGTGTATTGTGATAAATTGGGGGGGGGGGGTTGTTTGCTTCTCTTTTTTTTGGGGGGGGGGGATCCATATTTTTATATTGTTTTGAAAAAAGGAAGACATGTAAAATTGCATGATTTAGTATTTATCAAAGAAGAACTGAAGAATTATTTTGAAACCTGCGATTGAGATTGAGATTTACTGAGATTGAGACATAATTCATATTTCTGGAATTACAGGTAATATCATACACTGTTGACAAGTTAACATCTAAAACTTGAAAAAAAAATTATATTTATGCATTATAAATTTTGCTTACAATGTGTTTACCTGGTCACATGTAATACTGTAATGGTCTAGTGACTTGCAAGTACCTGCAAACTAACTTTTCATGCCAAGTGGTAGGTGACGCTGGTCGCTATTACTGTAGCATTTCATCATAGTAGATTGTTCTGAGGCAGATAACAATGAACAGAAAGTATTTTTCAAAAAGAGATAGGAGCTTAGAATTTGGCACAAATTTTGCCAATGTGTAATATTTAGCGATAAAAATAGCATCCACACAAAATTCAAGATGGCGGTAATTAATCGAGGTTGTCGTTCAAGGCATTATTTACCATTGTGCACGTAAAACAAAAACCCAGCTTTACTTAATTCCTCAAACTAGTTCTAAACTGTGAGTTAGGGATTGATGTACAAACTTAAATCAGTAAAATTAATGCTAAATATTGTTGGATATACTAAATAGATCTGATAAGAATGCTTTTTTATGTCAACAGTTATCATGGTTATGGTTTCTTGAAAAGAAATGGTGATATCTCCGTATTTTTTAGGCTTTATTATAATTTTTTTACATGGTAAAATGTTTTGTAATACAACTAACCTGCACATATAAATCGAATGTGATATCTCTCCCAATGGTAAACAATACCTTTAGTGTGTTGCGTCAAAGTTAAATCTCAACTTATAACTTATAATTTGATGTTTTTTAATCTTCTTATATTGGTGTCTATTACATGTTTCTATACATCCGAACGATATTGTACTAGTGTAAACCATATTGAGGGTCTTTTTTTTGGGGGGGGGGGGGGTGGAGCTCATTCCAGTGTTTGGGTACGGCCCAATCTTTGATAAAAAATGAAATGCTTCTGTATCAAAGATATGCTTTTTTACTTGTATGTTACTCTGCTGTTGTAGAAACGTGAATGATGATGGTTTATGTGTAATAATGTCTGATCCGTAGATGTCCTTGAAAACCCTTGTGATCCGAACCCCCCCCCCAAAAAAAAAAAAAAAAAAAATCCAACACGGCGGCAATTTCTCCACTTTGCTCTTAAATGTGTTGTGCGAAATTACTTTTCAGTATAATTGTTCGAAAAAAATTGTCCAAATTGATTATTCGTGCTGTGTATTTACTTTTACAAATAAGCATGCTGAAACTGTATTTTCCGTTATCAGATTTTTCTTACATTGTTTTTAGGCTGATTTCATGTGGGTTATAGTGTCACAATTGATCTGAACTTATGCCATTGGTAGATGCTTTCCTATTAGATATCAGGATCACTCGAGAGTGAAAATGTTCATTTTCATTCATTTTAGAGTGACCTCGGGGATCACTCGAAGAGTGACGAGTGATCCCTATAAAGGCAGGGCTCAACACTAACGCTGGTCCGGTGGCCCGGGGCCACAAAAAACGCACGTCGGGCCACCAAAATGTCAGAAATGAAGAATTTGGAGGCCTGATCGGGCCACCAAAAAAGGTCGGATATTTGCCTTTGGGCCACCAAATATAAAGTTAGTGTGGAGCTCTGCCTAAGGTCACTCTAAAATGAGTGAAAATGAACATTTTCACTCAAAAGTCACTCCAATTTCACTCTAAATTCACCGTTTTCTGTTACTCATTCCTCACATGAAAAGTAAAAACTTCCACTCGATTTGTTTTTTCTTTTTCGGAGAGTAGAATATCACTGGTTTAAAAAATGTGTCCGTAAAAACTTAAGACGGTTTAAGATAGCACAACAGACAAATTTGTATCAAAAACGAAATAATACATTTAATTTGGCGCAATACACTATGTCAACTTTGATGGCTGTCATCTTGATTTTTTTTTTTTTTTGAGCGGTTGATCTAAATTTTGTCTTAAACTATCTATAACAAGATTGGTGCCAAGTTTCAAGCTACTACTTCTATTTGAATTTTTTTTTTTTTTGCTTCATCTCATCTGCTTCAGAACAATCTACTTTGAAATAATACCGATCAGTATCACCTGAGCTACCACTTGGTATGAAAAGTTAGTTTGCAGGCACAAACCCGTGTCTGTCAAAGAAAAAGTCTGCATTTGTCAAGACTACTACACGCACCACTGGCACTGCTGCAAGCACCAGTGCAAGTGGTGCGTGTAGTAGTCTTTGCGCGCGAAGACTTTTTTACGAACAACAAGGTGTTGGTCACAACTAAAGTGGCCATTTTTACATAAGGCGTGTCTTCATCAGCCCGAAGTTCAAACAAGCGGGACATTTTGCGGTCTTAGTAAATAGCCCGATAGAGCGAATGTGCGTCTTCATCAGCTCGAACAGCCTACTTCGGGAAATTAGTCCGAAAAATTGACGCATGCGCACTTTGCATCATTACTCTGCCTAGCTCGCTGTTCGAAAGTTGATTTCCCGCTCAAAATCTCTTACAACACCGTATGTACGATACTACAACCAGGGGGGTGAGCAGTACAGCAAATTCTCTCCAAAGGGATATTAATAACGCTACTCTTCTGTCCAGTGACACATCTTATATGAAATAAACGAATTGCAATGTTTAAACAAATCCAAAATACACACTATCTGCAAGAATCTTTAGCTATATAGGGTAGAGTGGACCAGAAGAAGAAGTTTACAAAAAACAGCTAGCATGCACGGAATCACCTTCCTGGTTTTAAAGATGTCAACAACAGTAGGCCTAGTACACACAATGTGATCCTTGAATACGCCGTGAGTGTATGCACTATACACAATCACTATACTAGTAGCTTGTACATGCGCTTTCAATAACCAGCTGGCTAACCAGAAGCGTGGAGGGATCGAGAAAATTTCGGGCTGATGGAGACGCACCCGAAATAGCGCGCAATTTCACGAATTAGCGCTCTAGTTCACGAACTAGACCAAGATTTCGGGGGAAATTTTCCCGATCAAATAGCGCGCTATTTGCGTCTTCACTACACAGATAGCGCGCTATCTTGACATCGGACTAGTTTGGTAACCGCAAGATAGCGCGCTATTTTGAAACTTCGGGCTGATGAAGACACGCCTATAGTGAGTTTTCAAGTTTGAGACATTATAACTCCTGAACCAAAACCGGTACTGACCCCTAATTTTCTCCAAATATTATTTATATGTCAAACAAAATTCTTGAATCGTTTCAAGATAATCCTTCGGTCTTTCTCTGATTTATGCTGAATCAAGCATTTTCATGATTTTACTTTTTTCAGAAAAATATCAAAAAAAGAGTGTTTTTCCCTTAAAATCTCAATCCATTTATCACAATAACCCACAAAAATGGTATCAACTTGTAGAAAATTTTATTCTCTTTCATATGACATCACATTTGTTGAAATTTGATGTTTCTATCGAATTCTATCATTTAAATAACAAATTCAGTAAATATGGCGGCCATCTTGGACGCCATCTTGGATTTGGAGGCTTTCGCAACAAATTTTTTGAGGTAGACCAGTGGAATATTGTTTGTTACAATAAAAACTTGAAAATAAGCATGGTCTACTTAGTTTGTAGAGAGAGTGCAACTCGACCTCTGTTTTTAGCTTTTGGCCCCCCGGTTATTAGGGCTTGTCCTTGTTCTTCTTGTGTAGCGTTGGGTTGTTCTCGCGAACCTAGCTGGGAGGGCAGATCGGGAATTAGATTTTGCTCGTCACTCTTGTGGAACGTAATATGCGTTGGATCGTGTGCATCGTTTTCATGAAGTGCACTGTGCGTCGAGTTTGAGGCATCGTGAGTGAGGAACGCCTTAAGCGTCGAGCTTTGCGCACCGTGCGTTTAGAACGCTTTCTCCATTGGTTTTTGCGTAGCGCTCTCGAGTAACGCATTTTCCGTTGGTCTTGGCGTGGCATTCTCGCGTAATATCTCGTCCGTTAGTCTAGGCGTAGCGCGTTTCCGGAGGAACGCATCGTGCGTTGGCCCTGGCGCAACACTCTCCAGTGACGCATCACGTATTGGTCTTCGCGCAACGCTCGCGAGCAACGCATCATGCGTCAGTCCTCGCGTAGCAGTCTCAGTTGACGTCCCGTGCGTCCGTCTTTGCGTAGGGATGTGGATGAACGCATCATGCGTTGGTCCTTGCGTAGCGGTCTCGTTTGATGTCTCGTGCGTCCGTCTTTGCGTAGGGATGTGGATGAACGCATCATGCGTTGGTCTTTGCGCAATGCTCGTGAGGAACGCATCATTCGCCGGTCCTTGCGTAGCGCTCTCGTTTGATGTCTCGTGCGTCAGTCTTTGCGTAGGGATGTGGATGAACGCATCATGCGTTGGTCTTTGCGCAATGCTCGTGAGGAACGCATCATTCGCCGGTCCTTTCATAGCGGTCTCGTTTGATGTCTCGTGCGTCCGTCTTTGCGTAGGGATGTGAATGAACGCATCATGCATTGGTCTTGGTGTAGCGTTCTTCTGGATGAACGCAGCGTGCGTGGATCTTCCCGTAGCGCTCTCGAGATATGCATCGTGCGTCGGCCTAGGCGTATGGTTCGGGATAAATACATTGTGCGGAGGTCTTCGTGTGCGCTGTTCAAATGTAGGGATAATCTCCTCGTGCGCATATGTATGTGCACGCATACCGACTGGCTCCTGTGCTTGTGTTGTCTCCATCTCGTGCGTCCCAATGCTTCCTTTCGCATCAGCACTGGTGAACGAATTCTGCCTTGAAAATCCCTCGCCATGCTCAACCTTGTTCAACATTGTGCTTGGAGGTAGCATGTCAAGCGAGTACCGATATTCTCCAGGCCTGTAAATGCGAGGATTTGGGCTAGTGGGTAGTCCATTCCTTTCATTCACATATGGGATGCTCATGCTTATGTATTCATCCACGGTGATTAGTGACTCATCATCGATATCACTGTAATGATTCACAACTTGAGCAGCCATATCCCCTGCCAATTGAGTCAAACAATCCCCTTCTTCTATATCTATGGCAACATATTCCAAACGGCCTAACGGAGAAGCCATTGTGGGCTAGTTATGTACCTGGGTTCAATCGAGCTCGTTACCAATCAAAACTCAATTCCGCAGCTGCCACCAATGTAACGACCGCCCACACCACGCGGCACTTCCCCGTACTTCACCAGTCAGAACATGCACAGCCACGCCGTCCACAAGCATTCATGGGACTGACACACAAAGATTCTTGAATTCAGATCAATTTAACGTCAATATCTCAATTCTTTATTGATCAACAGTCTCACATGTCACCAAATAATCAAATAATCACAATCAACTTGTCATACAAACCAGATTCGCGTAGATTTATCCCGATTATCACAGCTCAATCTCAGTCTCGATTGCCTGTCCTAGTTTGTCACCAAGCCGCTCTCCTAACGTAGGCGGCAGCAAACTACCAACCCGTTACAATATATATATATATATATATATATATATATATATATATATATATATATATATATATTGTATATGTATATAAGTAAGTATATGTTGGTATAAAATATGAGCCTTTTTTTTTCATTTTGTCCATCATGCTACAGGTGGAGTGCATTACCATCAATTACAAGCCTTTGAACAAGTTGCTGAAATACTATCAAGGTGGCACAGTGGTATGTGTTTTTATCTCATCAATTATTATACCTTATTAATGATGAATTAGCATTGCCTACCTGGACAAACAGAAAAAAAAAATAATCTAATCAAATGCTCTGTTAAAAACTGCACATATTAATTGAAACCATTTTTTCATATAGGAACGTTTATATGAGACGTTTTGTGCATTTTATTTTTGATCGCCATATTTTTCTCAGTAAAGACTTTGTGCTGTGTCATGCTATGATGACAATATCATGTTTGGCACTAGTATACGTCTTGAAGATCCAGTCCAATAAAATGATCTATATTGCATTATAGTCGATCATAGATGCCGTCCGCCTATTTTCATTCACAACTTAATTTGTGACATAATTTGTCTGTCAAATGCACGAAGACAGTACCTAGATTTGGCCCGTGGCCTCTTATGCACCTTTAAGATATCCATGTCAGGGCACATCTTTACAGGCAACTTCGAAAATATTTCAACCTTATGTCACAATAGGTAAGAATATGACATTAGGAAATGTGGGCGACTTCAAACGTAAATTATTGTAAATCACTACCAAATACGTGCAGAAGCGATAGTCGGCCAAAGAAGAACAGTCTAAATTTAATTGCATACTAGCTATTACGTTTTCCAGTCGATTTGGACAGTATAATTTCTCAGTGGCGTACTTTCCATTTGTTCATTTTGATTTTAGAAATACCATTTCGATATGCAGTCTTAACCCAGTATGATTAATTATTTTATCATGTATATATATATATATATATATATATATATATATATATATATATATCATATCATTAAATCAATAACGTAATGGTAACAGTGAAGTGAAACAAGAGAAAGTTAAGGTGAGAAAAAATGTAGAACAAACATGTAAGATACACAAACGTTGCGTTTTTATACGTTTGCATTAATAGATATATCCGTCTCATTACAAAAAAGTCTACTTTGATGCACAGGTATACATTTCTTTTTGACGACGTAATGTCAGTAACTTCAGAAGAAAAAAAAACAGTAAACATAATGACATAGTACACTTTAGTTAAAGGAATTTGTTCCATTCCTACAAAACCGAGTACTGAGTACTAGGAAGTAAATTCGTAGTGTGAATTGGATGAGATGTATTAAACAATGAAGAAGGGGGGGGGGCGATAAAACATTTCAATCAGTTATGTATCATGATGGTTTAGAAACATTTATCTCTAGTAATGTCTAGTTTAGGAAATGACGTGGATTAGCCAAGAGCGATGATATCGACGTCAATTCGCATGCCGTTGCTGAAAAAACTCATTTTTCGAGATTTTTGCGACGTGCACTGCTGCCTGCACGCGCAAAATGTAAATGGAATTAGCTTTCTTATTTTGGTGCTTTCAGATTTGCGCAAAAGTAAGTTGTTAATTTCAGTTTCAGATATCATAGGCAGTGTAAACACTGAGGGGAAAGTTATTGTGAGCGACGACAATGCAACACCGCAAATTTACGTAAAATGTGCAGTGCGAGGTTCCATAGGCGAAGTTAGTGAACTTTAAAAATAAACTCACGCAAGTTGCGAATTAATACTAGCAAAGCTGATGATAGGAGTTCACGTAACCGAGGTACCTTCTTTGAATCAGACGAAAATTTACAAGTCATCTACAACAATCTGATAGAACTTGGTCATTATATTCAATCTCCTCTCACCTCTCCAAATCAGTCCACTCAGTGACGGAAACGGCTCAGAAGGCGACAAGCAGCCGCGAAACTGGCCCGGGTTCTTGGCAAGAAAACGTGCACTCTCCGGGTGAGAAAAAAAAAAAAAAAAAAAACAGCTAGGGAAGCATGTTCCTATTCGCGGGCAACTCACGGGGGTTGGTTTCTTGAGAGGACCAGAAAAACGAAGGACACATGCAAGAGAAAGAAGAGAACAAACCAAGAGAACAAAGTCACTGTTTGAAAGATGTACTAACACGGCTAAACGTCATTAAGAAGAGTCACAAAGTTCTCCGACATTGATAGACAGCAAAAAAGTGAAGAAAGGAAGTTAGGGAAGGAAGAGGATGAGAACATGGACCGGAACGAAAGGACGCTAGCAGAAAGACTTTGAAGCAACATTCGAGTCGGAAAAGAAAAGCAAGAAGGGGCAAGAATAAGTACGAAGGGATGACAGGAAGTATAGCACTGTATAGTGAAACACCGGGGAAAAAAAAAGAATCATTCTAGTGCGGAATTTACGTGCTGGCAGCAACCAAGATTCAGAGAGCCTCAGTGAGCTGAGCCTAAATACAGTCCACCCCCGTCATAACGAAGTCCTAGGGACACACAGTTTTCTCCCGTTATATCAAAGTTTATTTATAACTGAACAAATAAAAGTTTTAAAAGATAGAGGGGATAATGTCTGGGCCTGAATTTTGTACTTCGTTTCAACTGGAGTTTCGTTATTTCCTTGCTTGTGCACTGTAGTAACAAGGGAGAGCTCAATTGACTTACTAGATGCATGTGCCTGTATGCTGACGAAGTTGAAAAACAAAACATTTTGAAAACGCTCACAAAATTATATACGACAGATACCATCTTGAGTCACTGCTCCAACATTGTGACAGTAAGTTGCGAAAATGCTCTTTTTGGCTGAATAATTTACCTTGTTGACCGGTCTTGTAGACACATTAATTTTTGTGTTTCATGTGTTTCCTTTCCTTCGTGTTGTTCCTATCAGTCTTCGTGCTATGTACAATAATTATCCTGTTTTCAAGGACCTTGTATTTGTGTCATCCACAATGATCAATTTATCGGTTTCCTAGGAGCAGGAATAAGAACAGCATGCAATCTGAGTTTGAGCTAGTAGCTCCATGGCTATAAGTATACGGAAAACACACACACACACACACACACACACACACACATACACACACACATCCACACACACGCACCCATATACACCAAGCGACGTAATTAACAATTACACTGTGGGGGAGAGCAATGTGTTTGGATGCTGTTCCGAATTTCACTATGTTCGCCCGTGTCCACCTGTGGATACAAGATCCATAGAAAAAAAAAAGTTTTACATTGAGATCAAGAAGCAATGTCAACGTTCTTACAAAGTTGTAAGAAAATTAAAACAAATATACGATTTTTTACTCATGAGTTTGCATTCTACATTTTGTACATTTTTTTTGATTAAAAAAATTGAGCGATTTTCGATTTACTTCTTAGGAGACGAATATTGTATCGAAAAACAATTTATATCAACCAAAAATACTATAAGTCGTAGAACCTCGAAGGAATTAAGAATGAGAGCGTGCCACGCGCGCGCACACACAAACTCACATCACTCACACATACACAAATTATTATATTACATTGTACACAGGAGCTTCCGCACATCATCCGTTTGACACATACAAATAGGAATATAAAATCATTATACTACTTCAGTCATACCCAATCCTTGCGGGTGGACCATGTAATTCAGAATGATATTCGTCTCCAATCAACATTAATCCGTACTGGTAGATTTTGATATTTGGTTGTCACAATATTGTCACTCTCATAGTTAACTGATTGACATCCAAATTATGATTAGTAATTCAGTTATGATCCATTTCGTATCTAGACATGTCTTGACATGCTGAGCCATTTGTATAATGAGCTGCCTTTAATGCATGTATATAGAAACAAGATGTTGTTGTTTGTAGACGACAAATACTCTGTGTACAGTTTATATTAAAGAATGTTCATTGTAAGGATATTCCCTCATAGTTCTTGGAAATTGCGTACAAGATGTCTTGCAATGACACTCTTCATTATCATTCTACATTGTATAGCTCATAGGATTTTATCACCTTGTGTCTTCTCCCTCGTTATGTATTATTTTGATGGAGACTCATTGCGTTTTGAAATGTCATGGAGATGGCTTTTTTAGTCCTGGTTCGGGTTTAGACTCGTGTTATTTTGTGACTGGATGAACACTCCTATAATGAGACAGTGAATTTGATTAAAATCGAGGGAACCCAATCAAGTCTACATGATTCACGGAAGTATACACTCAGGCGGGAGAGTAATGTCGTTTTCATTTTTAATTTAATTTAATTTTATTTACATATTTTTCACATATATCACGATAAAGTATATACACTGTAAATACGAAAATTATACAAAACGTAAATTAGATGAGACTTCATCGGAATGTACAAAAGTTTGGGTATAAACACAAGGTCTGTATACATGCGAATTGAACTGAGGTCATGATGCGAAAATATGATGGGGCCTGCATTATGTATCATGTATCGTGCTATCTGCATGAGCAGTGGCATTGGGGTTACATCCTGATCGAGAAATGATATTGGGTTGGTACCTTTCTCGCTTTAAGAAATAGAGTTTAGGCCTCTCTCGATTAATGAATTTAGGTTTGCACCCTGCTCGAGAAATGGAGTTGGGTTTGAGCCTTGGCAAGTGAAATAAGATTTGAATCGAGCAGTGCATTTGAATTGCAGCTTGCCAGGAAGTCAGATTGGGTTCGCAGTATGGCTCAGAAGTGAACTTGGGTATGATATTATAGTCTTTTTGATCAGTGAGCCTATTTTCATTTAAATTCGAGTCATATCCAACTTGGATCACCCGCTTGCTTCATCAAATATCTTGATAATATTCTTCTCGTCAAAATCATTTTTGGTACCCATTTGGTACAACATTCCAATGAAAATACTGTAATACATTTTGAGTCGTTATGCATTGTTGAATTAAGCTGTGTATAACTTGTTTCTGATGAGTGGGACGTCCATATTTCTGGAATTTAGCATTGTTGTTAATAGTGCGTTGTTTGTTGAAGAAAAAATGTACATGAAATGAATATTGGTGTAGATATTTTTCATATGCGTGTGTATGTTTGTTATTTTATCATTCCATGTAATCGAGATAGCCTGCATAGGACTTTTAGCACATGCAAAATTTACTGTATCCCTTATTTTGTTGATACAATCATATTCTCGAGTGTGGTGTTGTCTCTCTTCAATGTATTTCCGAAATTCCTTCATTTTCTTTTACTTCTGCACATTTAAAACACACTGCAAAACTACATCTGTACTTCCCGATATACATTTTGCAGGTCACTGTCTCCATGTATTTACCTCTCTCTCTCTTTCTCTTTATTTTTATTTTTTTTATACCAGTGTTGTCTCTTATAGTCCTATAACTCTCTAAAAAAATCTAGTGAAAATATTCACTCTTAATAGAGTGAATACAAAAAAGAGTGAATTTAGAGTGAAATTGGAGTGAATTTTGGGTGAAAATGTTCATTTTCACTCGTTTTAGAGTGACCTCAGGGATCACTCCAAAATCTTCGAGTGATCCCTGAGGTCACTCCAAAATGAGTGAAAATTAACATTTTCACTCAAAATTCACTCCAATCTCACTGTAAAGTCACTCCAATCTCACTCTAAAGTCACTATTTTACATTCACTCTTTTAAGAGTGAATATTTTCACTCGATTTTTTTTAAAGAGTATTTACATATCAATGTGTTATTTGAATAGGGCTTCCGAAATCAAAGTATATTAATTAATATTGACTTACTCATTCAAAAGGGCCAACATTATGACAAGAGCTGTCTGTTTAGTAGGTCCATCCCTCTTTCATAAAGCTGTATCTGATCTCCTAGGTGATTTATTACAATGTTTTGTTATGTCAAAGATATGTCATTATTGATCGCTATTGTTTTACAAAGTTTTTTTTTAATCAGTTTCCGCTTATAATGTATGTTATGTTTTATCGAAAACTTTGAATAAATTTCCACTGAACTGCATCGAATCTTAAAGAACTCGTATTATGCATGTCTAAAAAGTAGTCAAACTCACCTCATAATGTTATCAAGAATTTTCATATAGGCTGCTTCGAGGCAGTATGGTTGAAATAACAATGAGTATGGGTTAAAAATTGTTCAATAGGTGATTTCTCAACTTATGCCAAGACTATGCCAACACTTTATGCCAAGACTGGTAATACCCCATCTACGGCGAATCAATGCCAGTGTGGTGAAGCCTGAGCAGAATTCAGTCGGGAAAAGCTGTATCATTCCTACTTGTGAACAAGGAAGTTGGGAAAACTAGTAACCACTATCACCAATCAGAAAGGAGGATTCATTGTGAGACGTATCAATAATATCATATGATTATAATAGAAAAAGTAGAGAAACGGCACAACATGTCGATTAACATCATGATCATCTATCATGCTCAATGCCGCAAGCTCGGAACCTTTTATATCGTTGGTCGTATTCAAATCCGTCTAACCAAGGTAAGGTTGCTCAGTAGGTAGTCATAGTGTCTCTCTCCACAGCTTCCTATCGAAGAACTCGATGTGAAGCGCGCATTTAACTCCCCTTGAGTCTTTCTAAATAATGGCGTGTGTTATCATGTCTTAAAATTAATCTATATTCCTCTGATGGATATAAAAATTGAAGTCTCGTATTTGAGAGATCCACACACCATGGAAGCACGTGAAAGATTCCGCTTCAATACATTGCAAAGAGCAGGGAGCATACACCGGTGAAGTGATCCATCCTAAGTACTCAACCAGGCTGTATAAAAGAACATTATCATACTCAAATTATAATGCAGGTGAATGGGCTATCCTACCATCATGTACAGATTTCAAATGAATAAAAGAAACAAATGCAAGATAAGCGATATGACAAAAATGCACAACATTGTCCTTAAAAGGGTAAAGCTTTGATCTTTACCTCTCTCTATCCAGCAATTCGTGTTTGACATTCAGACATCAACACACACACACACACACACACACACACACACACACATATATATATATATATATATATGAGACGGAAGGAAAACTTGCAGTATAGACGTTGCAGTGGTGTTCACCGCAAGTGTATGTGATAATACTACCTTTCCGTTGGAGCGAATGTAATATTGCTGCCCATGTTTCTTTTGCTTTGTTTTCTGTTTTTTGTGTTTGTTTTTGTTCTGTTGTCTGCCTTATTCTGTTGAAATGTATGCGAATTGGTGCCACTGCCTATATTCCGTTTGATTGTTATTACTATTTCTATTTCTATTTCTGTTCAAATGCATGCAAATTGGTTGCTATTTTGCTTTTATGTTATGTCTCATCAAGCCCTTGAAAAAGGCTAGTGAAATAGCCGAAAGCTCGGGGAATAAAGGCAAGACTGAACACCACTGCAACGTCTATACTGCAAGTTTTCCTTCCGTCTCACATATACCAATGATGCAGTACCCACCACGTACGAGGCCAAGCCCGCTTCACATTATATATATATATATATATATATATATATATATATATATATATATATCAGACACACACACACAGACATACATACCCAAGAGATATGAAAATAAACACAAATTAAGCCTTTTAAATATAAAGCTAGCATTAACACTGTTTGCTTGGATTACGGTACGCAAAAAAAAGCAAAAAGAGATACATTGAAAACGATGATTTCTATTTTCTATTGTGTCTTCTTTTTTTAATCACGAAACAACAAAAAAAAAACAAGAATAAACCAAACAAACAACACAACTTTTGTGTTGTTTTTTTTTTATTATTATTCGAAAGAGTCATGTGTCAATGCACAAAAGAAAATTCGTTTGTCCTTACTACTGTATGCACCTCTTGGCCAGGTACGGGACTGTATACTATCCCATGAAAGGCAGTGTTGGGTGCATCAATAACTTAAATGTAATAATCATACCTCTCATACTTTCTTAATATCGTTTTGTCATCATTATCTGTGTGAGTGTTTGTTCGTTTTGTTTAATTGTCATCACAATAGAGAGAGAGAGAGAGAACGCCAGGCTTCTTTTTAATTGTACAGTGTTGTTAAGAATGGGTAGTTTTGTAAAAATGACGAAATCTATTATCATACGAATCGAGAATGCTGCTGTATTGATCATTCAAGTCCGAAAATAATGGTGCTAACAAACTAATTCGAAGTTATGTAGGAGGTCTGAATCCCCTCCTGTCCTGGCAGGATGTAGACAAAGAATTAAATGAATAATCAAAATTTGACTGAGCTGCACGTTTACACACATACACACACACACACTGAAAGCACACAAGGATAGTATAATACAATGATTTCGATAATCATATCGGCCACTAACCTGATATGGCATGGCAAAGAAATCAAATAGAAATTAGGATTTTTTTTTTTCCAATAACATGGCATATTTGCCTAATCACATAATTTCATTAGCGGTCCTATATTTCCTAAGGCAGTTAGGACTGATATTAGTGCTTCATGAATACATGAACAAAACTGGGAATTCTATATTACGTCTTTCACATCATGTGTCTTTTTAGAGCATCCTCTGTTCTATTGGTTGGACATTATCATTTCATGTAAATGGTCAAATTTCACATTTTCAAATGTTCAAATTTGACAGAACAAAGTTTATGATGTGTGATTCTATTCAAATACTTAGCCGAGTACAAAGTCCATGCTGCTTATTATTATGACACATGATTATACATAATTATTATTATCATGTTTGTTAACATTATGCTATATTAATGCAAACGCCAAATCATAAACGTTAGTTTAGTATCAATTCACACAGTTTCTGCTTGGACACCTCTACACTGTATACTTACACGACATGTTTTTTATAGATAAAGTCAGAACGTATTGCCTATCTAGGCAGATTTAGCTGCAAACATGTTTTCATCATAATTGTTTGATTCCAGATCAATTAGTGTTATTTCAGAAGTGAGTTACAGGTAGTTCTGGATACATTTTTCTTTTACCATACCTTTACACACACATGGTAAACACTTTTGAATAAAGATCTTCCGGCTGGCGTGAAAACATACAACACGTACACACACACACACACACACACACCCACATATACAATCGCACACACAGGTACATAGATCATGAACGTTCATATGATTATCAATTCTGTGTCTTTGCGCATTTTATCTTTTCCTCATGTGATTTCCGTAAAAAAAACAACAACAAGTGAATCTAAGACAATCAACGTCGTAACACCGTACAGGGAACATGATATTACATTTTATGAGACCTCGAATAATAATATCACTTGCAGGTTTTCAATATGTCATGCTTTCAATTTTATCACATAATCGTCAAAATGAATTAAACTAGTTAATTCATTGCAGGCACACTGTTCAAAGTCCCCTCTTTCACAGACTTTGCGAGAACGTACATCATCTTCTGAACAACACTTTTCAGAACACGTTTACTAACATCGCTTTTATTTGCCGATTTAAAGTTCGGTGTCAGTGCTATAATACACTTAGTGTCATAATTATCTACCCTGGCGTCAGCGAAAATCCTGAACATGAAATCTGTCGGTGTTATGTGTCCAAATAACTTCGTCAGTGGATCATGTAACCATAGTGTTTTGCCCCGATTTCAATATCGTCTACCGAGCGGAATTCTACTATTCTTTCTTCGTTTTCTTCTTCTTCTGCCTCTTATTCTCCTTCATCGTTTTTTTTTTTCTTCTTCTCCTCCTCCTTCTTCTTCTTCTCCTTCTACTATTTTAAGTGCTTTAAGCGATTTACGTTCTTTCCAACTCATCTTCACTAAAGCCTCAGCCCCTGTCAGAGCAATTATCATAATGGATATGCGGCGTCATATTAGCGTTGCCGTACATACAATACACATTCCTTGATGTGCATGTCGTCCCATTAACATCAAATGCCTGTATAGCCTGGACTAATCCAACAATCAACTGTGGAAAGTGTAAAATCACCCTGTTGACACGGCAACACCATCCTGTTCCCAGGAGAAAAGATAAAATCAACGTATTTGGAGTATCTTTTTTTTTCTTATATCACTATGCCTATGTGATATAGAACACCCATGCCTTCATGTTTTTTCTCTTACCTACTCTAATCAAAGGCAATCCACTTCCCCTTGTAGTTCCAACGCAAATTTCGCGCTGCTACAACCTAAAAGAAAATGTGACCCGCTACAACAAAAAGGTCCTAAAATCGCGCACAGTCGAAGCCGTGAAAATCGTGTTTGAAGTCAGAGCATTAAAATTGTTCAAAACTTACGATTTTCTGATGTTGATATATTATTGGAGTCTAACATGTCTTCTATCTTCTGTCGAAACTTTGAAGCAAAATGATCAAAGGAAAGACCCAAAAATAGCGTTTTTCTGAGCCATGTTTTTTGGCATTTCAGCGAAGCAGAAACTGGTTAGAAAATTTGGATTGAGCGCCACAGATAGGTTCCGCCCCTAACAACGACCAGAGTGATCTCATTGGTCAGTTTGCTGCTTGCTGCTAACCGAAGCGTGAAGCTCCCACACTGCCCAGTCGACTGGTGCGCGGGCGGGGTGCGCTATACTCAGCCGCTTCTCACATCCTGGTCACTGATTGGTTGGTGAGGAGACCGCCGTCGCTGATGTGCTTGAATGAACTCTTCGGGGGTTGCTAGGGCTTACCTTCTATTGTCCAGAGGTGAAAACTGACTTGCGTGTTCCCTGATCGCGATTACGTCGAAAGGAAAACTTTTAGGGCGCTTTTCTCGAAACAGTGATTTTCCAGACGTCTCGACATGCTCTCTTTTAAACATCGATATCTCCGCAGCCGATTATTTCTATAAAATGTGTTATATATCAATTTAAAGCAGAAAGATTAGGGGATTATATCATGCAATTTTAAAATAATCGAACTCGCCCGACTTTAGGATCATTTTGTTGTAGCGGGTCACAAATATCCTTGTCGGAAATAAGTATTGGTATGGCTTGCTTTAGTTTGTCTATTTAACGTAGTTATTTTGAAGATTACACCAACGCCATACCATTAGCAACAATCTGAAAGTTACCAAATGTGTTCTCATCCATTTTGCTAACATGCTTCCGTCAATTTCCCTTTAAATAATCGACACCTTCAGACGTTAATATAAGCAATGAAAGGATCATTATCTCAACTGACACTTTAGATCAACTTGAATTTTGTTTCAATAAAATAATGTAGGCCTACTAACTTCCTTGGAAAATAAAGGGTCATCATTATATACCGAAGTTGGTGACAGAACAGTGACGTACAGTTTAAATGATAACTTATTTGATATCAGATAAACCGATTCCATTTCACTGTTCTATCCAGGTATAGGGACGCAATTAGACTGCGAGTGAATAGTGTATTTATGCATCTTTTTTTTTTATTTAAAGCGTTTGATCCTGCACCATTTTATTCAACAGAAATATAACTAATGCTGCATTGCGTGATCTGTGCCATATGGCACCCAATCCAAATGTGCATGCGTAGCAAGCCTTGTGGAGCCGGGGTTTGTAAAAAAAGCCGGGGTTTGTAAAAACGCCAGAATTTGTAAAAATCTTCTTGCCGAGATTTGTAAAAACGCCGGGAATTGTAAAAACGTCTCGTCGGGAAATGTAAAATCTCGACAATTCCATCAACAAGATTTGTGAAAACGTCTCGCCGGGAAATGCAAGAATGTTCAGTTTTGCCGGTACTTGTAAAAACGCTCATTTTAAAATAACGAGGTGAGACATCTCATTTAACTCTTCTAACGATCCGAGTCTGACATATCAGTGGTCTCAAAAGGATCTTCATAATCTTTTATGGATTCAAGTCTCAAGTGCCATCAATGTCAAATTAACGGGTGCTGTTCGTTATTCCGAAGGTTCGCTATACCGAATTTTCGTTATTCCGAAGGGTCGTTAATCCGAAACACACAAATTCCCTAAGGGTTCGTTAATCCGAACATTTTTGGCGTTATTCCGAAGGTTCGTTATTCCGAAGATTCGTTATCCAAAAAATGAAATTTGAAACAATGTACCTTCGGAATAACGAATCTTCGGACTAAAAAGCCGTCGGAATAACGAACCTTCGGAATAACGAGCTGTAACCAAATTAACATTGTGTAAGCTGAGTGCTGAGGCGTACATTTCTTCTTTCTTTTCCATTCAAAACATCCTATGAAACCAAACAGGTTGTGTACCAATCGACATCATTGGCACTATACACCGGACTATTTTCCTTTACGTTTCTCCTCTATTACAGCCTTTATCTTTAACTTTCATGTCAAGAGGTATATTGTCAGGATATGACATATTTGTCCCCGCCGAACGAGTTCGAGCAGGGGACTATGAAACGGGCTCCGTACGTGTGTGTGTCCGTGCGTCCGTCCGTGCGTCCGTCCGTGCGTCCGTGTGTCCGTGTGTGCGTCCGTGTGTGATCAAAATCTTCAATTTGCTACTTCTCTGTCATTTATGAGCCAATTTTGATTCTGTTTGCTTTATATGATAGCACTACATGGGAGCTTTGAAACTTCTACACAGAATTTCAGTCGTGACCTTTGACCTTGACCTTTGACCTATATTGTACATTTTGCTACAAAATGCTACTCCTTCGCCATTTCTAACCCGATTTCGATTCCGTTTGCTTTATATGATGGCACTAGGTGAGGGCTTCAAAACTTCTACACAGAATTTTGACCTTTGACTTCTTTGACCTTTGACCTTGATTTTGACCTATATTGTACATTTTGCTACAAAATGCTACTCCTTCGCCATTTCTAACCCGATTTCGATTCCGTTTGCTTTATGTGATGGCGCTAGGTGAGGGCTTCAAAACTTCTACACAGAATTTTGACCTTTGCCTTCTTTGACCTTTGACCTTGATTTTTGACCTATATTGTACATTTTGCTACAATATGCTACTCCTTCGCCATTTCTAACCCGATTTCGATTCCGTTTGCTCTATGTGATGGCACTAGGTGAGGGCTTCAAAACTTCTACACAGAATTTTGACCTTTGCCTTCTTTGACCTTTGACCTTGATTTTTGACCTATATTGTACATTTTGCTACAAAATGCTACTCCTTCGCCATTTCTAACCCGATTTCGATTCCGTTTGCTTTATGTGATGGCACTAGGTGAGGGCTTCAAAACTTCTACACAGAATTTTGACCTTTGACTTCTTTGACCTTTGACCTTGATTTTTGACCTGTATTGTACATTGGCTACAAAATGCTACTCCTTCGCCATTTCTAACCCGATTTCGATTCCGTTTGCTTTATGTGATGGCACTAGGTGAGGGCTTCAAAACGTTACACAGAATTTTGACCTTTGCCTTCTTTGACCTTTGACCTTGATTTTTGACCTGTATTGTACATTGGCTATAAAATGCTACTCCTTTGCCATTTCTAACCCGATTTCGATTCCGTTTACTTTATGTGATGGCACTAGGTGAGGGCTTCAAAACTTTTACACAGAATTTTGACCTTTGACTTCTTTGACCTTTGACCTTGATTTTTTACCTATATTGCACATTTTGCTACAAAATGCTACTTCCGGCGGGGACATATATTACGCACCGCGTAATTTCTACTTTTCCTTGTTTGTATTTGTCACGTAATATGTGTGGCGCTCCGACAAAATGAGTCATAAGTCGCACGGGGAGTTTTTCCGTAATGAGCCGAAAATGAAGGGGAAGCACTACTCGGGTCGAAATTTTTTTATGACGGATTTTGATTCCTTTATGTTTTATCTGTTTGTACAGAAAATTTCATCGTGTGAAAATGAGTACAAGTGTCCCAAATCACCGTTTTTCTGAGACAATTTTTTTCGGTTACATTTTTTTTTGAACGCTCGCCTTTGCGTTGCGTTTCGCACCTATTGTTCTTGCCAGATCGAGACTCCGCCTCCGTTGCTAGGGTGTATGCTAATGAGGCATTGCTCTTGACCCCTTTGAAGACAAAACAAAGCATGGTGCGCGCGGCGGCGTCGGCGGCCAAGCGGCGAGGGCTATAGAATTACGCAATAATAGTGAGCTGACCAAGGCTATTGATTGCATGACCAGCGAGTTTCGTTTGATACATGTACTCAATTTCAATGAGTGGTGATTGACATGACGCACAAATCGCACTAAAAAAATAATTCCAACGAACGATCACGCAAAATTTATGATACTTTATCTATGAGCTAATACAATGATCACATATCGAACTCGAAACCTTTTTATGCGTGTGTGTACTTTTACAACGGTTATTAATTGGCCTCATTTATGAATTTGTTCAAATAATCATAACTTTCGTTCCCTGGTATGTGACTTGCTGTTTAAAGTTCATCTCTGGAGATATAGTAGGGCCCAAGTTGTCAATTAATGTCGTTTTTATAAAGTCGACAATTTGTGTGATAATTCGCCAAATGTATGTAATGCGTACTATCATTTCCCTGGTTAATGAAACTTATTGCCTTATTTCTTATGATGGTTTGGGCCGTGACGGCATGGAGAGAAATCGGAAGACAAACATTATGTTATTAATGCCCAGATAGCTCGTGTTCCCTTTGGAGGATATTCTGACTCTAGTCATCTGTGTATTTTTTAGAAGTAGGACCTATTTGAGAAAGGGACAGAAAGCTGTGTCGCTACTCAAAAGTGTGCTTCTTCATTTTGTTCTGTTTTTTAATCAGAATGTTTGTAATGATAGCTGTTTGCCGTGTATTGCGTGTAGCTGACATGTGAGAGGTCAAGTCTGCAAAGAATTGAGTTGGCTAACAGCTTTGCCAAGTAGCAGCGCTAATTGCCCATTGAATTGCGTATTCTGAGGAATTTCGAATGAAAGAACTCGGACGACAATGTTCACGCCTTGTATCCGAGTAAACCCCGCATCAACGAAGCCTTAAACAATGAAAGGTAAACTTCCTTGCTATCAAGGGGTGGATAATCACGCAACCAGTATTCTTTCTTCGCCATTGATAGCAGAATCAGTGACGGAATGGAGCAACAGTGTTGGAGGATCGGCATTATGTCTGCTAATTTGTAAAGGAATTTTTCAGTCTCCTTTTGTGTTCAGAACCACAGTCAGTGACGCTAACTTACTCTATCTCCTACAAGCTATCGTTACCATCTTAAAACGTGAATTTTATGAAAGGCTAAAAGTGATCACGGAATCAGTTCTTCCGCGTGACACATGCAGGCTTTTATAATAGCATACCAAGCTTAAATCGTTTACCTGTATAGAAAGGGCGGGGATACACACTTATCGCAATCATCCGGATTTGAGAGTGATACACTCTACTACTTTTCTTCATCTTTCCCCCGACAAAGACCATGGTAATTCAAAACAAACAAACAAACAAAGAAACAAACATACAAACAAACAAACAAGCAGTTGATTTATATCAGAACGTAGAGATTTTTTGTGTTTCATGTATATATAGGTCATCTCTTGATGTATAGTAGGCATTTGTTGTCGTTTTTACAGCGTTTCCTAATAAATGCCTATAGCGAAAACCCAACAAAACTTCTATCAAGGAGGGAAGGGAACTTAAATTTAAATATCACATAGTTTACAGAAATCAGACATGTAAATAAGGCAATCATATACATCCGCACGGCCGATTGTAATCTCTTACTTTGATTATCAAACATGATCGCCTGCATTTACATGCTTTTTTCTAACTTTGCCTGATTTTCTCTCTTTTGTTTTAAACAATTGCTCGAAACATTTAAAAATCGTAACATAGTCTGCTATCCCACAACATAATATTCCATTTGATTTGTCACTTATTGTTGGTCGGGTGACGCCAAATGTTGGAATCTCGAGCGATGATACCGGCATTTTGTTTGTTGGTTTTCGTCTCATCGCTCACAAGAATTTTGACTACGATTACAAGACATAACTGATGGTTTACAGAAGTGATCATCAATTCAGTAAGGATTAGTCAAGTCATGAATTCACTTTACCCATCATGACTGTCTAATCAAACTACGACATTGTTTGGGTAACCGCGCCTTTTTATTCTCATAGTTCAAACTAATTCTTGACATAATCAAAACAAATAATTCTTTATTAAATTTCTCAAAATACTCAAAAGACGGCTTAAGTCAAAACTTTCTACAAAGATTGCCTATACGGCAATCTTTACTAGCCTAAACAAGTTTTCTAGAGCTATCAGTTCCCCCTATACGTATGACAATGACTTCGATCGCGTTTTGAACTTGTATCGAACTACTTTCAAAACAGCTATTACCTTTGTAGTTCGATTAATAAACCAGCCTTTTGAATTCATAATCAACATTCGTAATCGTAACAATACAGTAACATAGTACTGCATGTCAATAAAAGTTGGAAAATGTAAATGCTATAATAGTAGCGCAAAAAAAAAAAAATGAGTAACGATTATCTTCATACATTCTAATTCCTAGTGATGTCGCTACGAAAATGACACATGGTTTGGTTCAAGCAAATAAAAGTAAAAAGGAATGGGATATACTTCTAATGATAGTACCACGCCGTACAATGCATTTCACTGTATTTTGTAACATTTGGTTACGTTTCTGTGCGCTTTTCGTACGGAAAATAAAAGCCAGATTGGTGCTATTAACATGCTAACACGCAACGCATTCAAAATGTTTTTTGAAATACACCGTATACAATGTTTTAGTATACGGTTTGAAACTTTGAATTTGCGAGTCCTTTATGAAATTATAAGCAGGGTTATTACATTATCAAGCAAAAATTAAAGTATTTAGGGATTCGGATTTGCGCAGGAGACTAACAGTGCTATATATGGCGATCGTTCGCAAAAGAGACAATCCTCTTCAATAGATATACAATGTAATTCTGTTTTCATGAATTGAAAGAGAAACGAAAAGAAGTCAACTTTTTAACTTCATTTAGCTTTGTCACCAGTTGAACTTGATTTGATCTGCCATGCATGATATTGCTGTGTGCTCTATTATTTATATCAAATCATTTAATCGGCGTGCTTGTTTTTTATGCAGAATATCACAGGTAAGTTTAATTCATTGAAGTTCATAATGTTTGTACATATGGCGTGTTCGTTGTTTTCTATTTTCATTTTTATAATATATCACGTGTCCATTATCTGATTCTGACCACGAAAATATGGCGACTGTTTAAATGCGGAACATGTACTGGAAAACTGTAATGTCTCCTGCCAGTATAGACAAACTAATTTCTAGTCTATCCCCGCTTAAAATTGAAATGAAATTGAACAAAAAACAAAACGCAGTTCGACTTTCAGTAGATTTCAACCGTTTTGTATAGTGCCTGATTCATGTAATGGACACAATTCTTTAGCACATTGATAAGCAAGCACACAACTTTCGTGAATAGATGTGTCGTAATAATTGCAACTCATGGAAGAAAACTCGTCTCCTTGCCTTAATTTTAGCTTCTTCCTGTTCAAGCTCGCGTGAAAGAAATAGTTGAACATCAATCGCAATCATTAAGAGAGGCACATCCTTAGAAATAAGCACAGGAGTACTGAGACATACTACGAAATAAAAACGGGCCTTTTATCGCTATTGACAACGCATGACATTGAAATGCTTTTTTTTTCCTTGGGGGAGGGGGGTAATACAATTGATTATTCTGAAGGTTCGTTAATCACACAATGAAATATGGTTTGCTATTAGCTTAGGTTCGTTAACAAGAAAATAAATGCGGTTCCTTTCCGGTAGTTCTTTTACCCGAAAGTAATCAAGCAATATTTTTTTTTTTTCTGATAAGGTTTGTGAATACAAAACGAAGTGCAGAAGGCCTAAATATTAATTCCGAATATTTTTCAGTATTATTATTTGTGATCCACTTCTCAAACGCAGAAAGATTGTAACTGCACATGTGATGTAAAAAAAAAAAAAAATTCCGCTTAAGCTCCAAGTTAATTGTTTTTTGTATGCTATGCTATTAGAAAAGTGACTGAGAATCATTGTAAACCCAACGTGAAGCTGTCAAGCCTACATCAACCTTTGCTTCTGATACGTATAATATGTGCAGCATTGGCAAGCGTGATAAGCGATAACTACTGTGCACGCAACGCCTATGAAGGAAATGTGCCTTTAATATGGTGGGAATTCATAATGTTACGGCTGTATACAGCTGCAGCAGAAAAGACGCGAAAGCAGTTTTTGATGCTCTGCAACATTACGACCATGTGCGTAATTTGAGGGTTTTAAGGACACGCAAAGAACACGATCTCAAAAGACGACTATCGTTAATCAACTTCATTGACTTTTTCTACCGATGCTGTCTTTTTAACCCCTGCCTAGAATAGGTTCTCAGGTTCTATTTAATAGGTATTGGTATTTGCTAAACGCATCCTCTTTAGTTTCCATTGACAACAACATGGGAGGAGAATGGAAGCGATCAACGCCCTCGCTAAAAGACGCTTCTCGTAAGACGCATTGCGTGCCTTCTTTTCTTTCTACTGTTTCCTATTGTTTGTGAGTTAAAAACTTGCGGCAAACCACAACGCAGCCGACACACAACGCGTACCGACTCATTCATGCGGCGGCAGCGGCACGGACACAGACGCGCCGAAGTTTACATTCGGGCTGCCGTATTGGTCAGAATCGTTAATGATAGACCTGTCCTGCGATTGGTTGATTATCTTTCATACCCAAGCTATCGCCTTATACGGTAGTGCGTGTGATGGAGCGTAAACGCCGTCGCTAAGCAGGCAGTTGTATTGTTTCGTCCCGCGAAAGAAACAGGTTGTGAGCATGAACATAGCCTGAACTTTGAGAGCGATTTTCTCCGTTATTTAGAAAATCAACTGACATAACAAACGTGGTTAATATTCGTTTTTATGATCTATAGGGATGTCGAAATGAGTTGTATTACATATCAGTGTAAAGCTTAGAGTCTGTAGAATTCACTTATAGGCATAACTACGATTTCATTTTTTGCGACTTTTGACTCATTCCGACGGAGCGCCACACATATTTTGTCTCATTGTACTACTGTTTATTAGGTAGCTCATGTAAGAAATTGATGTTATCGCAATGGTTACAAAAAAAGTGCAGCTTTAAAGACAAAAGCTTGCATCAAAATAACCATATAAGGAGATGTTGCGATGCACAATCAAAGTAAAAGAGAGTGATGTGGAATTAAATGTTTTGGGGGTGAGTAAACCCTACATGACGTCAAAATACGAGGAAAGGGTATCCCTGGTAGTATGCCTCATACTATCTGGTATGTGGACGTCATTCACGACGTCAGACACAAGTTTCTAGCTAGGTCAAAACAGGACCACTTCAAAGAATTTTGGTTTCCGTGGACAGGAAGTGATGACGTCAAGCAGAGACTTGACCAATGCAAAATGAGATATTCAGGAAAGTTTTGACAGACAGAAAACGCCAACCAATAAGAAAAGGGGGCAGGACTTCTATAAAAACTTTCTAGGAAGTCACTTGACTTCATTTAATTAATTTTACATGGAGACCTATGGTCCAAGAAATGTATAAAGTGTTTGGGCATGAAATTGAGATGCCACATTATTTGCGGAACACTCAGGACCAGGCTACGTTACTTCGAGATTGCGAAGTTAGAGTAGCAGAGTGTTATTTGGAATCAGTGTGATTCAGGGATTGTTGCATTTCGGCTTGGACAGCCTGACCGTCCAAAAGAGAATCTAGGAGGATTCGAGTGTAAACACCAACAACTGTTGGTGTTTAGGGTTCCAGGGAGAGAGCCATCGTTTAGGGTTCCAGCGAGGACCAAGTTTAAGGTTCCAGAGAGGACCAGAAGAAAGGGGAGACGACCCGCTACTTCAGGCAGGGCATCGTCGACAACCTAGAGCAACCAAGCACGGGAGCTTCTAGAATAAACCAGCGAGCAGAGCAACCAAGCTCAAGATCAAGTGGAATTGGATATCTGTATTCAAGTTTGTACACTGTACTATGTTATTGTTGTTAACGACCACAATTTGAGACCAGATGATAAATCTTACTGATTGTTATACTGTAAGAACACTGTGTGATTGCCTACTTCTTTCGAGGCAATGGAGTTGCACAAGTCGAAAGAGTTGAATGAGTGAATGGTCTGCTAACAATCTGCTGCTTTTAGAGAAAGTCAACCTTTGACTATAGAAAAGATCCCAGTCGCAGGGAGGACTTTCGTTCCCCCACATTCAGAGGGAAGTCCCCTGTGACATAGATAGTGACTAATATTAGTTCTGCATCACTTAATTATATGACCATGACATCAAATATCTACTAATGTGGTACAGCGATGTCAAATAAAAAATGCCCCTTTGATTTTTTTTTTTTACACAATCCCTGTTGTCACATAATTGTATCACGTGATGGAAAATGAGCACACGCTAAATTGATACATAACAGGTTAAGGATTGTAAATGCCATAATGTTGCAAACAGGATCGGTTAAGAAAGTACAGGCATGGAATTCGATATCATTTACAACGTGTTGGATGGTGATTGAAAAGTTCCTTAAGATATGAATACATTTCAATTAATTTCTGATTACCTCGTAAAAAGTTAAAATCTGAATCTCCTGCTCAACCAATATTATCCATCCCTATTACAAGTCCGAAATGTTTTAAATCAAAACAGCCTATTCATATCATTATTATCATTATCACTGCAACGATACTATTGTTATTATTATTATTATTATTATTATTATCATTATCATTACTATCATTATTGTTATTATTCATTTTATTATAGCTATCTTTATTATTATTATTATTATTATTATTATCATTATTATTATTATTGTTATTATCATCATCATTGGAGTGAGTAACAAGAGGATATTTCAGCAGAGTGTCACAATTCCGTCGTTTTTTTTTTTTTTTTTTTTTTTTACTTTGGGAGAGAGAGTTGCGAGGGTGAAAGATTTTCGTGAAAAATCTCCTACCATGCTTTGCTACAACCGAACAATATAGACTACAGATAATTATTCCGCCGTTCAATATCTATTATCGCGGGTTACCTTATTTTTGTGTTATATTTCCTTTTAATGCTACTCTATACATTAATATTCCTTGTTGGGATCACATTTATGGTTTGTTACATCGCTGAATTCATAGAGGGCGTTGACGACCACTTTGTCGTCCTCGGTGAAAAAGTCGTGATCTTAAAGGTGAAGAGCGATGTCATTTGGTTTTTTGGCCTCATCCCAAACTGCTCTTCCCGTTGATCGATCTGGAATTGTTTCGTAGACGCCGTGAGGATATTGAAGAGATGAACCCTTTGCTGCGTCATCCCAGAGTGCTGCTCGCGGCAAGTGCTCTGGGATCGTTTCGTAGACACCTTGCTGAAGGGATCCACTCGCCGCGCCTCCATCACCCACTGGATCCCGCTGATTCCAACCACCTCTTACTGGGCACGCGTGTTTTATGTTCTCGTGTCTGGTAATCAGGCAAACAAGAAACACTAGGAGGAATATCACGCTGCCAATGATGACTCCAATTAAAGATAATAAAAAGTTTTGGTACCTCAAAAGTTTCCCTGAATTTCCTTGTCTTGGTTTGTGTTTCACGTTAAACAGGGGCCGCGGAAGCGGGGGGGGGGGGGGGGGGCTGGGGGGGGGGGGGGGCTGCAGCACCCCACACTTTTGGATCGTGGAAAAAAAAAAGAAAGAAAGGGAAAAATCGGGGAAAAATCACACTACCCGAATGTTCTTCAGATCGCTTTATCTTGATTTTAAAAACGCAAAAGCTCCGTCGAGTGGGAGGGGGCATCCCCCTCCCACACCCTCCCCCACACCTCATTAGACTTTGTATACATACACATAGATGATGCACACGCGGAATAAGAGCTAAATGCCGTGATTTTGCTATAACACCTTCCTGAAAAAAAAAAAAAATCAAATTATTTCCAGATTTTTTTGGGGGGGGGGGTGGGGATGGGGGAGCTAGAAAAAAAATCAAGTATTGCACCAAAAGTTTGTACCAGATCGCTGAATTTCAGGTCTGAAAATGTAAAATCACCTTCGTGTGGGAGGAGTAATATCCCTTCTGTATGTACACCCTCGTGAGCATGCCTTTTCTGTGTGATTGCTTAACAGACAACGTTCATGAAATCAATTGTAACAATAGATTAATACAAGAAGTCTATTTAATTAAATGCTACCTTTTTATAGACAAATTGTTAAATAATAATCCACATCAAAATATCATGCTACCTTAAACAAGTGGGGCCGTTTCAAGTCGATAAAAGACGGAAAAACATGCATCATATTGCACCATTTACAACATAAAAATGCAAAAAGTTCTCACCGTGGGAGGGGGAACACCCCCTCCCACACCCTCCCCCCCCCCCCCCCCCGTTCCCTCCGCTCGTTCCGGCTCGGTCGCTTCGCTCCTCGCATAACCACCGCCCTCCCAATATCACAAGATCATTATCCAGGCTACGCCGGTGCGTCTAGGCGGGGGGTTTCAAGTCGATAAAAGACGCAAAAAAGATGCATCAAATTGCACCATTTACAACATCAAAATGCAAAAAGTTATCCCCGTGGGAGGGGGAACATGCCCTCCCACACCTCCCCCCCCCCCCCCTTCCCTCCGCTCGCTCGGTTCGGTCGCTTGGCTTCCTCGCATAGTAACCGCCACCCTCCAAAGATCACAAGAGCATTACTAGTATCCAGGCTACGCCGGTGCGTCTAAGCGGGGGGGGGGGGGGGGGGGGGGGGGGGGGGGGTTGGGGGTGGGGGGTTGACCTTGATACACCCCCCCCCCCCTCCGGCTGCGCAGCCCCCCCAAACTGAAAAACGTTCCGCGGCCCCTGTTAAAGTACGTTGTCTGTGAGAATTACTCGCCCCAAAGTGCTCTCATGTCTCAGTAATCATGCAATAATGGTTTCGTACCAGAGCCGTCGCCGTACAGCGTCGATAAATATTGTACGAAACCACTGACTGCGACCAGCAGCGTGCAGCCCATTGTACGCATAGCTAACTGCGACCAGCAGCCCCATACGCATAGTGTAATGGGGCTTCGCATTGTAGCATTCAGGATCATGACAGAATTAGTATCACAGGTAAATGTCAACTTAAAATCCAAAAATTTCTTCGATTTGAAGACTTACCAATTAAGTTGAAATATTGAAAACAGGCTTCGAACAACGTTTGGTTCTGCCAATAGTCCCTTTCTTTTCGAATTGATGACTGAATGTGACTCGGTCGAGAGGACCTTGGGAGAGCTACATACACTGACTACTGCGGCCAGCGCATGCGCACACAAACATCTTATCCGTTAATGGATTTGAAATTTGTGCGCATGTGATGTGTTCGCATGCACTGGCTGTGGTATTCAGCGTATGTAGCTCTCTCAAGGTCCTCTCGGCCGAGTCACATTCAGTCATCAATTCGAACAGAAAGGGACTATAGGCAGAACCAAACGTTGCCCGAAGCCTGTTTTCAATACTTCACCTTAATTGGTAAGTCTTCAAATTGAAGAATTTTTGGGATTTTAAGTTCACATTTATCCTGCGATACTAAATCTGTCATGATCCTAAATGCTACAATGCGAAGCCCGATTACGTTATGCGTATGGGACTGCTGGTCGCTATGCGTATGGGGCTGCTGGTCGCAGTTAATTGCATGATTACTAAGACATGAGAGCACTTTGGGGCGAGTAAGTCTCACAGTGTTAGTTATATGAAAGGTACTTTAATCTGAAGCACAAACTAAGACAAGGAAATTCAAGGAAACTTTTGAGGTACCAAAACTCTTTATTATCTTTAGAGTAGCGGGAAATGGTGAAGTAACCGAAAAGGTTGAAGTACTCAGAAATTGTGAATTAGAGGGAAATGACAAAGTGCCCGGATTTGGGGAGGTAGATGAAAATGGCGATGGTGTTGATGGTAATTGAAAGTATATCACACCAGATTGGAGTAACGTTCGAAAAGGGCTCAAGTGTAATTTCTAATGAACGATATATCGAAAACTCTTGTTTCATTGAAACCATAAATGACCCAGCAGACAAATTAATGTTTACTACATGATGCAGACGAACTGTCCAGTCATATTCTTCACTTCGTAGCCCAGTAATGTTACAATTTACGGTGTTGACTTTCAGGTGTTGGTGGCCTGATGGGCGTGCATCAAAGAAACAAGTGCATCCAAACACGCGAACATGAAAAGTTTTAGTCTTTGCATATCCCTCGCTATTCGCTGCTATTAAACACGTGTAATTACTGGAGTCACTGTAGGAGATATTAGTGAAAGACAGGTGCAGGGAACCAGTTCCGTTCACATCTTCTACATATGTGCTGATGGTGTGGTCATTAATGATTGTACGTTTTGGCACGTTCCTCTGTAATTTGGAGTAAAATGCGAAGTGGATGTAGTTGTTGTCGTTCCTTGAATCTCTAGTTGAGTCTCCATTCTTGGAAAACCAAAAGCTGTCAGTTTCTTCATTGCCATTGCACTCCAGCGTCAGGTTGTCGCCTGCGTTAACAGGTAAATTGACAAATTTCTCTCCTTTGCATATCATGCAGAACTCAGAGAACACCAACGAAAATATAAGTAGACAAATGACCAAATGCAAATTGCAAGTGACATTACGGGACTCCATCATTACGTTCTGCTCATTACGATTAAACCGGATCAACAATGTTCAGTCAGGTCGCGATGTTTCTGACGTACAGCTGTATATTTAGGAGACATTAGCTCAATCTAAAACAGCCTCGTCAAATGAATGAAGAGAGCTGTAGGATGAACAATATTCATCACACTGTCACTATTCTGAGTATACGAGAAAGCAATTCAAACCATTTTCTCTCCGTTCCAATGTAAGCAGAGGTTCGAAGAAACGTATTAAAGAAATCACCTGGCATCTTCTTTGCGCACTGCTGCAACTTGTGAAATATTTGTCTCCAGAGAAGGAAAGGGAAGCGCCTTTCCACGCTTCTATTTGTGCGACGAAGGCTGAAGTATTGTATCTTTCAAATCTCCATTCTGTATGATTATCGGTCACTTTCAACATGCTCGAAACAAAAAGCAATTGCAAATGTTAAGCAAAGCCCTAGTTTCATGTCCAATAGAAATATCAGTTGTATATTTCATTGGTCGAAAGGAGGCTGAAAAGGAAAGGAAAAGAAAAACTTCCCCATGTAGAGCATTCATAAACATGAGTCCTTACCAGAGTTTACTTAAGCGGAGATGATAGTTGGTTTTGATATGCTCCTTCTGTACTGGTCACTGTTTGTATACTGTGCATTCTTTTCAGAATTTAACCTCTTGACTCGAACGTAAAAATTGAATACAAGATAATTATTACTATTAGATAGAGATACAATACACAGCAAGGTTTTCCCCATCAGAGTTTGTTTCAATAATTCGTTTCCGGGGTTATTGCATAAATAAGTGCATTTTGTTGTCAATTAAATAAGATAAATTCCAACAAAAAAAAAGTCATATGAATTATGATTCTTCAAAAATAGTATTAGGTGATGTAGCACATTAGTCGTGTGGACAAATTGTCACATCCATGTTTCAATAAGGAAAAACGCTAATGATAATAATAGTTTCAATCCAGTCTAATTCTACATATCACTTTTATTTCTAAACAACTCTTCTTGACCATTCAGATTGCTCCACTTATGATGTTGGAAGGATGCCAAAATTAAGCAGTTTTTACAACAAACAAATGAGATACCAGTGGCCAATCCAGAGGGGAAGCACCGGGTGCGCGCCCCCCTTTTTTTTACTGTTAAAACAAAAGAATAAAAAAAATGGAGGGAGAGCAGGCGTCCCATTTACAGAATCCTGGATCCGCCCCTGGACACCTCTTCTACTTTCCATCCAAAGATGACGACGGTGTCAAAAAGGATAATTTGCCCTGGATGCCAGCCTCATATAGGCCAACTTTCAATATCAAATTAAGGGTATAATTTACCATTTCTAGATGAAACAAAAACCAGCAGTCGTGCCTGAAAATAGTTTTAAAATGTGAGTGAGGGATAGAAACAACCACTGTAAAAATTCTAATCCGTATAATCAATGTTAGGTGTTGTTAAATGCACAGAATGTGAATAGTATTTATAATAAGAATGTTCAGTTCAGTTCAGTTCAGTTCAGTTTTTATTTCTGCATTTCAAAATCAATACAAATCAACAAATCAACAAAATACTTACATAGTCATTTACAGAGCTAATACTCGTAACGTTTGGATCATACATACATTTTCTTTTTTTTTTCAAGAACGAATATCATATATAAAAGGAAGCATTTCAAAATCAATACAAATCAACAAATCAACAAAATACTTACATAGTCATTTACAGAGCTAATGTTCGTAACGTTTGGATCATACATACATTTTCTTTTTTTCAAGAACGAATATCATATGTGACCCTGCACCTCAAAACAAACAAAAAGTCGCCAGATATGAATTTTTAGTTAAAACCATATTCTGAAAGAGCAGACTTTAAGCTTTAAAATGATGTATAACTCAAATCAAATGGACTCTCCCAACCTATCTAAATATTGGAAAGAAAGCACAAACTCGGGAAAAGTGTGAACTGAGAAAAGAGGCTCAGAAGTACAGTGTCTATTCAAGCGCTTACTCTTTACCAAACCGTGCTGGCTGTGCGATGAATGGGACAAAAAACAGGAAGTAAACCACCAGAGTAACAACAATAAAAGGATTATCAGATTAAACTGAAATTAAGCATGCCTCATTAACACATTCTGTCCATAATTAATGCCAACTTTCAAAGCAGTAGCACTATCCTTTCAAAAGTTATTAGAGTTGAAAGTAAAGAGTGTGGACAAGGTTTTTCAGAAATGAAAAAGGGATTCTAAAGACACACCTAATCACACTATTCTACCAAAAATGTTCGAGATAAACTGCTAAAAAAACATACTCTCCTGCCCGTTTTATGATACCAAATTTTAGCATAACGTAAAAGAAGACCTCTTCAGAAAATATGAAAAAGTCAAGTTCGGCTAGGTTGACCCATTTCACTTATTTTCAGTCCTCACGCAAAATCAGTGTGTGTGACTTTATGTTCGTTTTGAGGTGCACGGTCACATATATAAAAGGAAGCCATAGGAAATGATAAACATGAAATGCAGGGGACCATCTTCATAAGCTAAGCTTGACGAGGAAGATGGCCCCAGGTAAAGAGATACATAAAGAAAATCTTGCCACTCACTGAGTGGGGGGTAATTGTGCAAAGGGCACAATAAAGAGATACATAAAGAAAATCTTGCCACTCACTGAGTGGGAAGTAATTGTGCGAAGGACGTGCAGTGCAGTGCGGTGTGCATTGTGTTGGGATGAATCTTGCTTTGTACGTTGAGTGTTATTTTGTGTATCAGTGTGATGAGGTGAATGTTACTTCAGTTATGGCCGTGAACTCATTGTTTAGGGTGTTTGTTGACCAGGTGGTATGAATATTTATGTGTCAGAAGTATACTGGATTATGAGGGTGTTTTTTAGTTCTCGTTTGAAAATGTTCAGACTAAACCATCTACAGTTATGGTTTATTGAGAAAAACACTGATATCTCATATTTTAGGCTTTATTGCGAAAATTTTGTATGGTAGGATGTTTTGTGATACAACGGACCTACACATATGCATTAAATGTCATATCTTGACATTTTTAAAATTACTAAAAGGCAAACAGGAACTTTAAATCATTGTATAAACTTGGCCCGAAAGTTTACACAATTGATTATCTATTACTCACAACACCAAACTAAATAGAGGTAGTGTACTAATCAACTCCGTGGCACTTATCAGGTATCATTTTCCTTCAAACGTCTCCTCTCCTTTTGCAAGTTCCCTCCACATTTCCCCATATTTCTTACTAGGACGCAGAGGACGATATCAACTCATACAAAATTCATGATGATTGAATTATGTATACATCACGTGTATTTATGAGTATGTGCTTGTAGCATTGTGCAGCTGTATACGTTTGCAATAGTATTGTGTGCATTAGTGTATGTTTCATGACAATTTACCTTATTGTGCAAATCGTTTATACACCTTTGCAATCTGATTCCTTTTATTTAATCACTATAGTATAAATTGAGCATATTCACCGCAATCGTTTAATGAAATTCAAAAGCACAGGATTGGAGAAAAGGTGCGCTTAATTCATTTTTATGACACTTTCATAGGCGTGCTTCAGTTCACGAAATACTGTTGCAACTTTACGTGCTCAAGGGACCCATTTTTATGTTGGTATACATCAAACTTCTTTGCCCTCTATTGGCTGTCGTGGTTCTAACCGTCACTTATTAAAAGTAGGTCTTCCACCTCAAGTATCAAGAATAAGACATGTTATAGATCATTGAAAAGCTAAACCCTGCAAAATTAGACAATCAAATATTAATATCAAATATTAATGAAGAGCATAAAATGGAGGAGAAGATTGTGTCGTACTATCATTTCGCATAACCATCTCATCTCTTCATTTCCATAAAACGGTAATTGTTTATGGGGGACGACACATTCAATATGCATTTAAACAGTTCACAAATTTTTAGAGTAATAAATCTTGCATCGATTTTTTTTTCATTGCAATTGATTCATACATTTCTCTTTATCGACATGAGTGAACATCGATTATTCCGTGTTTATCAGTTTATAGTAACCATGTGGTAACAAGGACGCCAAAAATAATGTGGCATAGACATGTCTCCAATATTTTGAGTAAGTCTACCCCTATTTCTTGTTTTCATTTTCCTGCCAATGCTCATAAAATGATAGATGTATGATGGCCCTATAAAGACATCGATTAGATACCTTGTATTGTCATACTAAAAATCATTCTCTCTGGTTCATCTCATTACCGTAACAAACAAAATTAAATGAATAGTAGGATATCAAAGCCAAATCTCCTTTCAAGACTCGAACTTTTCAACATTTGAAGTATTCAATATTCGAACTAGGGCATCAATATTGACCAGAAGTCATTTGCTTTAAATAACAACTTTCAATCCACTACATTTTACAATGTTCCCAGCAAGAATTGTCCATAAAAAGAATAGAGATTAAATGATTAAGAACAGCCAAAACAAGGGATACCTCCACCTTTTCTATTGTTATGCAAGCGAAGTTAAATCGAAATTTACTTTAATTGGTAGATGAAAACGAAATGCAATTGGTACTTTAAGAAGTCATACCAAAGTGTCATCAGTATACATCATTTACTTATCCTAAACACACTACACATAGTTGAGGCAATAAATATTTCTGCTCTCATCTGCCCATATAACCGGAATGAACTCGAACCCAAGACTCAAAGATCGCTAGAAAGGCGTCATAGTCCTTGCACAGAAAGTTTTGAGGCTTGTATTGGCTTAGAAGGAAGATGACAGAGCCAAGTTTCACTTGTTTTGGCTACTTTATTTCAATGATAGATGGATTTTTCATTAAAAAGCTTCATATTTGGTTTTTTAATTAATAATGAATACAAGGAAATAAATGACATGAGGTTATTTCAGCAGTGTGTCGTCATTCCAGCGTCATTCTGTGAAACAGTAATTTGAGAGTTGTGAGGTAAAGGTTTTCATAACAAGCAGACAGTCGTGTTTAGCTACAACCGGGCATTATACAGTAAAAATAATTCCATTTCATATTCCAACGGATTCCATTAGTTTGTGCTAAACTACCAATTGCTGGTGCTTCTTATTCGATTAATACATGTATTCCTTGTTCGAATCACGTTGTGTTTTTGTTACACCGCTGAATTCGTAGAGATCGTTGACGACCACTTTGTCGTCCTCGGCAAAGAAGTCGTAATCGTACAGGTGAGGATCGATGCCATCCTGATTTTCATCTTCATCTCCAAATGATGTCTGCTTTGATGGATCTGGGATTGTTTCGTAGACCTGAGGGTGCTGCAGAGATGCACCCTTCTCTGTGCAATCTGGACGTTCAGCTGCTCCAGATGAATGAGCGGGGATCGTTTGGTAGACGTTGTGAGGATACTGAAGAGATGTTCTCCTCTCTGCGTCATCCCGGAGTGCTGCTAGCGGTGAATGACCGGCGACCGTTTCGTAGAGGTGACCTTGCTGAAGAGATCCACTCGTCACTCCACCACCCACTGAATCCGCTGAATCCCGTTGATTCCTCTTGTGTTTCATTTTGCATGCGCGTTTCAGGATCTTGTGCCTGCTAATAAGACAAAGAAAGATCACGAAAACTAATATCACGCTGCCGATGATGATGCCAGTTGTTGACGAAGTAGGGGGAGATGGCATAATGTCCGTAAATGAAGAATAAGGTGGGAACGTCGAAGTAGATGGAAACGGCTTTGCTAATGGTGACTGAAGTATACCACACAAGATTGGAGTGACATTCGAAAAGGGTTCAAGTGTAATGTTCAGTGATAGAAATATGGGCAAGTCTTGTTTCAGATGGTACGTAAATGAGCCACCAGACATTCTCACTTCATCATCCGGATGCAGGCTAGAGGGTCTAACGTCCCAGTCATACTCTTCGCTTCGTAATCCAGTTATGTTACAGCTTAAGATGTTGACTTTCAGGTGTTGGTGGCCGGATGGGAATGTATCAAAGAAACAAGTGCATCCAAACACGCGAACATGAAACGTTGTCATCTTTTTATAACTCGTGCCATGGCCTGCTATTAAACATGTATAGTTGCTCGAGTCGCTGTAGGAAATATTAGTGAAAGACAAGTACAGGGAACCAATTCCGTTCTCATCTTTGACGTATAAGCTGCTGGTATGGTTATCTATGGTTTCATGAGTTGAAAACCCTTTATCTAATGTCGAGTAAAAAGCTAAATAGTCGTCTGCATTATTTATTTGATGGCCCCTTCTGGAAAACCGAAAACTGTGTGTTCCATTATAGCCGTTGCACTCCGACGTCAAATTATCCCCTGCGCTGACAGGTGTATTGACAACGTCTTCTCCATTGCAAATCATGCAGACCCGCGCGAACATCACAGAAAACAACATAAGAAGAAACATATTCCAACATGTCCAATGCATATTGCGAATGACATCAAGGGACTTCATTGTGCCGTTTCATTTCGCTCCGACTGATCTAACAAGATCAACATTGTTCATTCTTTTTGTGAGCTTAATGGCGTAATCTAATAGTATTTAATAGAGGTGAGTTCACTCCATATCAGCAGTCTCATCGATTAAATTTAGGGCCTACACAGAATTTAGACAAACACGTCATCGCAGAGCTATACTTCTGAGTAAGAGAATGTGATACAAACCGCTTCCTTTTCGTTTCCTTCTGTAGAGCAGCTTCGAAGAAACTTAACGGGTAAACGCATTAGCTAACATGAATTGTGCTCGGAAGTCGCAAGATACCGCAGCCAGTCTTAATTGCGTTTCACCTCAGAACTTCTTTGCTCCCTAGAGTAACTTATGAATGACCTGATCCACAGGGAATGAGGAAGCAGCACTCCACGCTGCTCTTGTGCAAAAAAAAAAAGAAAAAGAAAAAGAAAAAGAGTGAAGTACTTTTATTCTATTGTCTTCATTGCATACATCTGTCAATCACTTTGTACATTACGAAATGTCCTACCCATGGATTAATGCCCAACAGCAAATTCTATTATAATCCTAAGATAATGAAGCGACTGAAAAGAAAAGCATAAAATGTTTGTCAGGTCGAGTATTTATGAACGTGAGTGCTTACTGAAATATCATGCGTTTAAGGAGATAACAGTTGGTTTTGATATCGATGCTCCGTCATTCCCGGTGATTGTACTCAGTGTTCCTTCAGAAAGTATCATCATCTTTAAATAGAACGTATAGGTCCTTACCTTTGGGGAAAAAAAAAGTCATTTAAGAAATGTTCAAAATATCACATTTGATGCATAGGTGTAGGTTTGTTGTATCACAAAACATCCTATCATATAAAATTTTCGCAATAAATCCTAAAATATAAGGAGATATCAATATTTTTTTTTCTCATTTGAAACCATTATTGTACACGGTTTAGTCTGGAAACATTTTTATTATAACTATTGTTCACATTCTGTATATTAAACAATACTTAACATTGATTATACGGAATCAATTTCTTACAGTAGTTGTTTCTATCCCTAACTCACATTTTAGAACTATCCTTAACCACTAATGCTTGAAAGTTTGAAAGTTTGAAAGTTTGAAAGTTTATTTACTCACAACCCAAACTCTGGGTATCGGAGTCCAATAAAAAACATAAAGCACATTATAATATCAATAAATAATAATTGCAAATAACTCTGAAAAGTGTACAAAACAGCTATAACAAACAAAATAAGAATGAAATGCGATTGATGAAAAGAAAAAAAAATGTACAGAAATATACAATATATACACGATATATGGTAAAAAAAAAAACCAACAAAAAAAACAAAGAAAGGAAAATATGACGAGAGAGAGAGAAGGGATATGGAGGTGAAGAGGGAGAGTGAGAAGGACACAAGACTGGTGAATTAACAAAAGATATACGAGTGACTTTTGGTTCAGGAAAAAAAAAAGAAAAAATAGAAACAGAAATATAATAGAAACAGAAACAGAATTGCTGGATTTTGTTTCATCTGCAAATGGTAAACTATGCCTTCAATAAAAATACACATAATGTCACGTTTGCATAGAGCTCGCTTTTCTCAATGTTAAGATTGCTTATGTAATTCGTAAAATGCTATATTGAGTAAACGGTCAACGTGTTGGTGTCAAAAAATATCATGAAAATAATGTTTCCATTTTGTATTGTTTCACGTGTTGATGGATTGAGCACAACAAAGATTGCAGTAGTACGCTATGGTCTAGTTTAATTGTTGCTATGTGTATATTTACATAGGTATATGCATATTATTATGATGATGAAAATAAAATATGTGCATTTATTTTTTTGCACGCATATCATAAAAATGGAGAAGAAAGCATGACTTTTTAATCTCTCATTACCATGATTGCAATCTGATTTCTTATTTCTTTATTTATCATCATTTATTTTCGAAAAAAACAATATATGGAGAATGATGCACTTAGCATACACTCAAAGCAATTTGCAAACATTCTGAGCATAATGATTCTTGGGTCGACTTGTTTTGAATCATAGCTGATTTCCTAATTTTCCCTTCGTTGACACGAGTGAACACCGCTTAATTCGTGTACTAATAGCCACCGACGATAAAAGTCATTGTCATAGAAATGTCTGTATAGGCCTATTATGCGTATTTATGCTTTTCATCTTTATTTATGCTTAACTCCCCCCCCCCGAAAATGGTACCTGATACCTGATGAGCTTGATGACATTGACATTTAAACAATACTGAATATCATACTTCCAGTTTCATCCCATTACCATGACAAAAGAAATGTGATGATTCTCTCTACTTTCAACGCTTTCCAGGCTTTATATAGCTTAGACATTAGTCATCAATATTGATCACAAACACTTTACTTGCATAATAACAACATTCAATGGACTAGATTTATAAAAAAAAAATTAATTAATTAATCAAATAATAGCCAGACCTGGGGAAATCTGACAATTTTCTGTGGTTATGCAAATGGAGTTAAACTCAAATTAACTGCAATTGGTAGATGACAACTGATATAGTGATTTTGTACCTAAAATTCATACCGAAGTGCGACTATTCTATCACTCACTAATTTGCTTGAAAATAAACTAAACATTTATTTTAAGGCTTCAAGGGTTTTACATTCAAGGGTACAACGATCAAATTCTGTCATCTGTACATGCAGTACTAGGATGGGATACGAACTCAGCTCAGTATCTACATCCTGATCGCTAGAAAGGCCCTATTAGGTCCACCAGATGGTCCATGGCTATCTTTGATGGGTTTGGTGAATTGATAATTTTGAAAGGATATGCCTGTGGCCCGATTACCCTTAGTATACTATTTTGACTACTTCATTCCAATAAAGGGCATACTCTATAGATTCAATGCTTCTTCACCAATCTGTACATTGAGTAACGAGTACTTATCTTATCATTGTGTCACAGGATTTCTGCGTTGCCAATTTTGGGAGAGAAATTTGCGAGTTGTGAGGTTGAAACAATCATGTTGTCCTATGACGGGACATAGCAAACTAAGGATAATCATTACATTTCGTCATTTCAAATCTACCCTCTCGGATTCCCTTACTTTGTGCTTTTCTACAAGTATAAGTATAGACTTCCAATAAATGTGTTTTTTTTTATTAATTTTCCTTGTTCGGATCAGTTTGGTGGTTTGTTATATTGCTGCATTTATAGAGTTCGTTGACAACCACCTCGTCATCTTCGGCGAAAAAGTCGTAATGGTTCAGGACCTGAAGATCGATATCATCAGGCTTTCCGGCCTGCTCCTCAAATGTTGTTCCCGTCGATTGATCAGGGATTGTTTCATAGACGTGACGATTCTGCACAGATCTACCCATTCCTCCGTCATCGTCAATTTTTGTTACCGCCGGTGAAATAACAGAATTCATCATTTCGTAGACGTTGCCTTCCTGAAGAGATCCACTGGTTGCCCCACCACTCACTGAATCTCGCTGATTTCCATTACGTTTGATTGGGCAAGTGCGAATTATATCCTTGCGCCTGCTGATCAAGAAAACAAGAATCGCTATAAAGATGCCGATCACGATCACGATCACGATGCCGATGATGGCTCCAGTTGCGATTTCTCCACTGCTCCTCGGAAGTACACAACGGATTGCAGTGGTATTCGAAAATTGGTCAAGTGTAATGTCCAATGAGCGCTTTATCAAAAAATCACGTTTTAAAGGATACGTAAATGAGCCAGCAGACAAATTTACCTTGACCTCCTGATGCAGGCTACGAGGTCTAACTGTCCAGTCATAATCTTCGCTACGAAGCCCCGTGATGTTACAACTTAAGGTGTTGACTTCCCCGTGTGTGTGGCCTGAGCTTGCATCAAAAAAACAAATGCATCCGAGCACACGGACACGAAACGCTGTCGTCTTCATATAACCCGTACCATTACCAGATATTGAACATGTATAGTTACCTGAGTCGCTGTAGGAGATATTAGTGAAAGACAGGTGCAGGGAACCAATTCCATTCACATCTTCGACATATGTGATGCTGGTATGGTCATTCTTGATTTGATGAGTTGATATCGTTTCATCCAATTTCGAGTAAAAAGCAAAATAGTCGCCGTCCTTCCCATTATCCATTTGGTGGTCTGATTTGGAAAAACGAAAACTGTCAATTCCTTCATAACCGTTGCATTCAAAATTCAAATTATCGCCTACAGTTGCAGGTATATTGATAATGTCCTTTCCATTGCACAACATACAGACCTCAAAAGACACTGCAGAAAATAGCGCAAGAAGAAAAATATACCAATTACACTTGCAAATGACATTAAGCAACTTCATCATGCCGTTTTATCTTTCTCCGACTGATGCAAACAAGATCATTATTGTTTATTCTAGTGGCCAGTAGAGTTATTCACCGACGTATACAGTATTCAAGAGAAGTTAAGCTCACGCCATATCAGCAGTGTCATAATGAATGTACAGAGCATTAAGATGAGCATTAGTTCATCACAATGCTAGAATAGTATACAAATTACTTCCTTGTTCGGTTCCATCTGTACCGAATACCAAAGAAACGTAGCAGCAAAAATCCGTTAATATCAAGTTTGTGATAAAATGTCAGCTAGTCTTGATCGTGAGCGACTTTTCAAATGTCCAAATCGCACTGTTGTTATTCTGAATGATCCGTTCGCAGAGAGAAATGAGGAAGCAACAGTCTAACAGTGTAACGAAGGCGTCAAAGTCGTATACTGTAGATCTATTGTCTTCATTGGGTAAATCTGCCAGTCGCCTTCCTCGTTTAAAATAAAAATGTTCAACCCCTGGATTACTGGATTAACCCAGCTACTTTTGGATCTTGAGACGAGTGAAAAGAAACGTACTGGTACAGACTCTTTCCCAGGTCAAACATTATAATTTATGACCATGAGTACTTAGATTGAAGAAACAACACTTGGTTTTGATATGCTCGTTCATTAATGGTAATTGTACTCAGTTTGGCTTTCAGAAAGTACCCTCTTTAGATAGAGAGTGAAGAGGGATGCTTATCGTACACAATTTGTAGAGAGCACGGCTTCACAGTGAAGATTGCTAAAAGGAGAGTTCCAGATAATTTTTTTTTCAGAATTTTACATAAACAAATAAAAATTGGTTATACTGAATAGATTTACAGAATTTATCGTGATTGGGATGAGGAATAAAAATATTTTCAAAATTTGTAACAAATCAAAATGAGCAAGGATGATGACATGTCAGCCTCACTATGAAAATACATGAGTAATGGCCCAAGAAAGCAAAACAAAAGACGAAAGCATGCATAAACTATACACATGTGAACTTGTAAAGTATGTGGTATTTTAATGGAATTACACTGCTACATTTCTGAAATATGTGAGGCTCTTATGTCATCATCCTTGTTCAGTGTAATTTGTTTTGGGCTTTTCAGAGTATTGATTCTCTGCTCAAGGGCCAGTTTCAGGAAATTGGGGCCATTTTAAACGCCATCCTGGATTACTGAAAGCGCTTAAAGAGGATTTATAATCAGTTTTAGTATGTTATTCTAGACACATTTCTGGAGCTACCCTGAAAAAAAAAAAAAAAATCAGCTTGTTACCAGAAATGTAGAGGTTAATACTAATACCATTGGCCTATATATATATGTATATGGTGAAAACTTTGTGCTATTTTTCTTAATAGTTTCTGGTCAGTTTTCCCTTTCTTTGTGTCAACAATGTTCAATATATGTATATATATATATATATATATATATATATATATATATATATGAAGAGTTTGTTTGCAAAAACCGATAAGTCCATATTTGTCAAATGGAGATATTTGCGATTAAAGGTCAAGAAAAATAAAGAGAATAATAAGAAAATTTCTGCTTCTTTTGACCATAACTTCGAAAATGGACCTTTATATGTCGTGACCGATATATCATTTAAAAGGTATTATTTTGTACTTTATGACTGAGACCGTACTTCAAAATCTTCAAAAATGGACTTATCGGTTTTTGCAAACAAACTCTTCATATATATATATATATATATATATAATTTTCTCCTGTCGCTCACATCACTAGACGTACAAACACATGCTAGTTTGATACATTAGTGACCTGTGAATAATAAAAACAATAATAATGATAATAACCTGAAAAATTTGTATACGTCCTCATACAAAGATAATTATTCTAAGCATGATAGTGGTAGATTGAGAAATATTCAGAAAACGCCACACGTGTTATCTTTATTATCATTATCATACTCCTTATTCGCTTCATACAGAGCATATTGTTATTATGTACAATAAAACATTTCATAAAAACATGCAGATACACAAGTACAAATATAATGTTTTCAACAAAAAAAGAACACACATAAATTAAACATTCAAAAAAAATGAAAGTAAAATGCATTTACAAAAGGGAAGCAAATTAGAAGGTCCCTTTAAAGAGGGAAGAGATAGATACAGAAAACCGTGAAGACTTCGGAACATAGATTCACTTTCAAGCACGTACAAAAAAAAAAAAGCAAATTTAAACGCACAACCAAACATGTATCGATTACTAAACTACATTTCAATCTCTAAAGAATTAAGAATAAACCAGGCGAACCTCATAACATAAACTTCACACATCTTGTGTGTTCATGCAAGTAAACTCTTTTCTGACATGCCTACACACTTTACACAGCTGTTTGGATGATATGCTTATCTTAGTGTGTATGTATACTAATGACCAGTCAAACCTAACCTCGCTAATTCCAATAAACCTTCACGTAATCGGATTCGGGGACATTCAGAACTTTTATATGGCAGAATATTGCTCTTTGTGACGTAAGGTTTTGTTTTGTTGTTTTCATGATTGGTGAATCCATTAAATGCATTTGAGAGACTTCATGTCGTAATGCTGCATATAGTGGATAATCATTATTCTGTTGTTGTTGTTGTTGTTGTTTGTCCATCTTCAATTTATTGTTCATTGCTTTTCTGATAGGCCTAGAGCTGTCTATCTATATATATACTTAAATAGTATGTACAACAGGTGACGTAAAGTCAAGCTTGACATGGCTAAATCCAATAATTTTTTACGTGAGCCCCGCCTGAGATATTGAGTACTTTAGGAGAGCATTAATTTTTTGTGACATAAGCTTTCTCTTAACTTTTCTTTTTACAATTGCTGTAGCATTGCAGTTATTTAACGATCTTAATTGAGTCGTATAATAAGGCCTGTAAAAGGAAATATATATAATCTGGTTTTGTACCGTTACCCGTCACTGGTCTTCCAGCTGATTGTCTGTGATTCTAGGGACCTATGCTGAAGAGACACCCACGTTTCTCAAGTCTTTCTGATGTCTGAGTACATGTACTCTAAAATCATGTAGCTTTTTGCGTGACAAGAGGTTTTGTTTTATTGTTTTGCTAATTGTTTAATCCATTTAAGTTATTTGCCGATCTTCGTGTCGTACCAGTGCTGATAGATATTCTCTGGTTTTTATGTTGTAGTATAATAGACACTGATCTTCCAGCCGACTGATCTACGATTTCTGGGGTTCCGTTAACAAAAAGACGCTGGGGAGATCCCCCTTCCTCAGCACCATTCAATGTTTCCATCTCAAGGCTTTCTGCTGTCTGATCTTGCATTGGTGTGTCATTCGAAAAGGGTTCAAGTGCAATCTTTAATGAACGATCCGTCGAGAAGTCTTCATCCATTGCATACGTAAACGAGCCACCAGACAATATTCAACTTTGACATCCTCAACATGCAGGCTACAAGGTCTAACTGTCCAGTCATACTCTTCCCTACGAAGCCCCGTGACGTAACAGCCCAAGGTGTTGGTCCTAGGTGTTTGTGGCCTGAACATGGGTCAAAGAAACATGTGCATCCAAACACACAGACATGGTACGTGGTAGTCCTTGTATAAATCGTGCCATGACCTGCTACTGAACATGTATAGTTGCTCGAGTCGTTGTAGGAGTAATTAGTGAAAGAAAGGTGCAGGGAACCAATGCCGTTCACGTGTCTAGGGCAATTACCCCCCGGGCAATTAACCCGGACTCTTATCCTGGCCCTAATCCTAATCTTAAACCTGAACATAATCTTAGTCCTAACCCAAACTTCTGACCCTTAACCTAACCCTAACCCTAATCTTTAATCTAACCTTACCACTAATCAGTGTTTAGCCGGGGGGTAATTGCCCTCTGGGGGTAATTGCCCGGATACGCCGTTCACATCTTTTACATAGGTGCTGACGGTGTGGTCATTTATGATTTTACGCCTTGGTAAGTTTTCATCTAATTTTGGAGTAAAAGGCAAAACAGTCGCCGTCCGTTCGATCATCTCTGTGATATAGTCTGACTTGGAACTCCAAAAGCTGTCAGTTCCTTCCAAGCCATGGCATTCCAGTGTCAAATTATCTCCTTCATTAACAAGTATACTGACAAACAAATGACAACATAGCAACATAAGAAAATCAAGGGTTATGGGACGACCACCGAACTAGGGCTTTCTGTAGCTCAGTCGGTAGAGCACCGGTCTAGCAATCCGGAGGTCTCGGGTTCGAATCCCGTTTCTTTGCTCAAAATTTTCACTATTTATCATTTGTTTCTGGTCAGTTTACCCTTCTTTGCTTATATATATATATATATATATATATATATATATATATATGAAGAGTGTGTTTGCAAAAACCGATAAGTCCATATTTGCCAAATGGAAATATTTGCGATTAAAGGTCAGGAAAAAAAAAAGAGAATAAAAAGAACATTTTTGCTTCTTTTGACCATAACTTCAAAAATGTACTTTTATATGTAGTGACCAATATATCATTTCAAAGGTATTATTTTGTTCTTTATGACAGAGATCGTACATCAAAATCTTCAAAAATGGACTTGCCGGTTTTGGCGAACAAACTCTTCATTCATTATATATACATGTATATATATATATATATATATATATATATATATATATATATATATAAATATATATATATAATGGCCCTTCATTACTAGTCACTGTATTTTGTATTCCTTTCAGAACATAACCATTTCATAAACTCTTTGAATGGAGTATAAGTATTTGATATACAATTTCATCTAAAGATTATAACACACAACAGGCATTTCCCACTTAAGAGTGTTAAAGTGACTTCCCAGCGTTTTTGCTGTAATCAGTGTATTTATCGTCAGTTAAACAGAACACATTCCAGTGGGAAAAATCATTCATGTCTTTCTTTAAACGTTTCAGGTGTAGCATATCGGTAGTGAGGCTCATTTTTTGAAACATCTTTCAACAGTGGAATAATACGAATGACTTCTATTAAATGCTATTTAATAATGTTACATTCATTTCTATCCAACTCTTTGATTGCCTCACGAGAAAGTCGAAGGATACCGAATTAAACATTTTGAAATAAAGAAGTGAGACAGCTCTTCTAACTTCGACCCGAGTATAACATATCAGTGGTTTCAAAATGATCTACTTAATCTCCTGTGGATTAAAATCTCAAGACCCGTCACTGTCAAATTAACATTGTGTAAGGTGATTCCATGGCGTGCATTTCTATTTTCTTTTTTCAATTCAATACATCTTATGAAACTAATCTGGTTTTGTACTCATCGACATTATGGCACTTATATACAACAGATCATTTTCCTTCACTTTTCTCCTGTATTACAGCCAAATATCAATCACTTTCATGTCAAGAGGTATATAATAACTATTATTAGTTCCGCATTAGTTAATATGATCATGACATCAAATAGCTACTAATGTGGTACAGCGATGTCAGATGGAAAAATTCCCTTTGATATTTTTTTTCAAACAATCCCTCTTGTCACATGTATCACGTGATGGAAAATGAGCACACGCTAGTTTGATACATTACAGGTTATGGATTGTAAATGCGATAATGTTGCAAACAGGATCAGTTAAGAAAGTACAGACATGACATTTGATATCATTTACAACGTGTTTGATGATGATTGGAAAGTTCCTTAAGATATGAATACACGAGAGAGAGAGAGAGAGAGAGAGAGAGAGAGAGAGAGAGACGTGGACAATGTGGATAATAATAGATTCACATACACACATGCACGTACATACATAATTATTCCGGAACGTATAACTATACAATTAATAAGTTGGTTATATACACTTTGATCTAATTCAAGGAGACAAGGAACTAAAAATAATAATACATACAATTATAACAATGAGATAGTTTCGCAGAAAAAGATCAACACGTCTTTCTGATGTGATATGGCCTAAAACTGCTGGAATGAAATCTTATCATGAACGTATCTTTTGTGATATTATTATGAATCAATATTAGCATCGCTGATTCAAATGTAATCACCTTGGCGGGGGGGGGGAGGGGTGGCATTAACGATGTTTGTCCTTTGACTCGACGGAAATTATTTCAACATCAAGATAGCGAAATTTTAGCAGCAATAATTGTTCATTAATAACTCGTACGTGGCTTTCAATCTCGACCACAAAGATGACAAATTATACAAAGGTAAATTTCAAAGCCGAAACCGAACTTTGAATTCCTCATAGAATCGCATGCTTTTAAACATTTCATAAAGTAATTTCTAATCATCTCAAAAAAACTTACAATCTGAATCTCCTGCTCAACCAATGATATCCATCCCATTAACAAGTCTGAAATGTGTAAAATGAAAACAACCAATTCATATCATTATCATAATTATTACTGCAAACGTATTATTATTGTTATTATTATTATTACTACTAGTACTATTGTTATAATCATTAGAGTGAGCAACAAGAGGTTATTTCAGCAGAGTGTCATAATTCCGTCGTTTTTGACGTAGGGAGAGACAGGTGCAAAGGTGAAAGGTTTTCATGAAAAATGTACAACCACGCTTTGCTACAACCGAACGATATAGACTATGGGAAATCATTCCGCCGTTCAATATCTATTCTCGCAGGTTACCTTACTTTGTGTTATACTTCCTTTCAATGTTACTTTATAGATTAATATCATTGTCGGGATCGCATTTATGGTTTGTTACATCGCTGAATTCATAGAGAACGTTGGCGACCACTTTGTCGCCATCGGCGAAAAAGTCGTGATCGTAAAGGTGAAGATCGAGGTCATCTGGTTTTCTGGCCTCATCCCAAACTGCTGTTTCCGTTGATCGATCCGGGATTGTTTCGTAGACGCCGTGAGGATACTGAAGAGATGAACCCTTTCCTGCGTCATCCCAGAGTGCTGCTCTCGGCAAATGCTCGGATATCGTTTCGTAGAGGTCACCTTGCTGAAGAGATCCACTCACCGCGGCTCCATCGCCCACTGGATTCCGCTGATTCCTACCACCTTTGACCGGACACGCGTGTTTTATTTTCTTGTTTCTGGTTATCATGCAAACAATAAACACTAAGATGAATATCACGCTGCCGATGATGACTCTTACTGAAGGAGCTGGAAATGGGGAAGTACCCGGAAAAGGCGAGGGACCCAGAAATAGCGAATTAGCGGGAAATGACGAAGTACCCGGAAAAGGCGAGGTACCCACAAATTGTAATATTGTTAAATAGCGGGAAATGACGAAGTACCCGGATCTGGGGAAGGAGATGGAAATGGCGATGGTGGTGGTGGTAATGGAAGTATATCACACCAGATTGGAGTGACGTTCGAAAAGGTGTAATTTCTAATGAACGATATGTCGAAAATTCTTGTTTCATTAAAATTGTAAATGATCCAGCAGACAAGTTCATGTTAACTTCCTGATGCAGTCTAACTGTCCAGTCATATTCTTCACTTCGTAGCCCAGTAATGTTACAATTTACGGTGTTGACTTCCAGGTGTTGGTGGCCGGATGGGGGTGCATCAAAGAGACAAGTGAAGGGTTTGTTTGCAAAAACCGATAAGTCCATTTTTGAAGATTTTGAAGTACGATCTCTGTCATAAAGTACAAAATAATACCTTTTAAATGATATATTGGTCACTACATATAGAGGTATATTTTTGAAGTTATGGTCAAAAGAAGGACAAATTTTCTTATTATTCTCTTTATTTTTCTTGACCTTTAATCGCAAATATCTCCATTTGGCAAATATGGACTATCGGTTTTTGCAAACAAACTCTTCAAGTGCATCCAAACACGCGAACACGAAACGTTTTCGCCTTTACATATCCCTTGCTATTCGCTACTATTAAACACGTGTAGTTACTGGAGTCACTGTAGGAGATATTTGTGAAAGACAGATGCAGGGAACCAGCTCCGTTCACATCTTCTACACATTATGTGCTAATGGTGTGGTCATTAATAGTTTTACGTTTTGGCACGTTTCTCTGTAATTTGGAGTAAAATGCGAAGACGTTGTGGTTGTTGTCGTTCTTTGAATCTCAAGTTTGGTCTCCTTTCTTGGAAAACAAAAAACAAAAAATTGTCAGTTTCTTTATCGCACTCCAGCGTCAAGTTGTCGCCTGCGTTAACAGATAAATTGACAAATTTCTCTCCTTTGCATATCATGCAGAAATCAGAGAACACCAGCGAAAATACAAGTAGACAAATGATCCAATGAAAATTGCAAATGAAATTACGGGACTCCATCATGAAGTTCTGCCCATTGCGACTAATAAACTCTATCAACAATATTCAGTCAGGTCGCGATGGTTCTGACGTATATAAAGGAAACGTTAGCTCACTGTACAGCAGCCTCATCAAATGAATGAAGAGAGTTGCAAGATGAAGAATATTCATCACAATTGATTCACAAATTGCAAATTGATCAGTGTTTTAGAAGTAGCCATGATAAAAAATCATGGGCGTACATACTCGAGCAGGATTCGAAACCACGACCTCCTGGGTGTTCGAATCCTGCTCGTGGGTTCGAATCCTGCTCGAGTATGTACGCCCATGATTTTTTATCATGGCTACTACTAAAACACTGATCAATTCAGTGCTTATTTACGTCGATGTAGGGCAATTTGTCAATCAGTTGCAATGAAAACATCTCGACGGAAGAACTTCATAAATTTGAATTCATCACAATGTTAACTTTCCGAGTACGAGAAAGCAATTCAAATAATTTTCTCTCCGTTACTATGTAAGCACAAGTTCGAAGAAACGTAAGAGAAAAAAAAAATAATCTGGCATGTTCTTTGCGCACTGCTGCAACTTGTGAAATATTTGTCTCAAGACGAGGGAAAGGGAAGAGGCATTCCACGCTTCTGTTATGCGACGAGGGCTGCGAGTATTGTATGTTCTATATCTCCATTCTGTACGTCCATCGGTCACCTTCAACATGCAAGAAACAAAAGCGATTATAGCCGTCAAGTAAAGCCCTGGTGTCATGTCCAATAGAAATTTCAGTTGGGTTTCATTGATAGAAAGGCGGCTGAAAAAAAAAGAAAAGAAAGGAAAATATTTCCCATATGGAACATTCATAAACATGAGACCTTACCAGAGTTTACGTTAGCGGAGACAATAGTTTACACAGAATTCCTGGATCCGCCCCTGGACACCTCTTCTACTTTCCATCCGATATGACAAAAAAAGATAATTTGCCCCTGGATGCCAGCCTCAAGTAGGTCTAATTTCAATATCAAATTAAGTCATTGTATAAAATTTGCCCGAACGTTTACACTATTGATTATCAAAAGCACCAAACTAGATACAGGTTGTGTACTAACCAACGCCATGGCACTTATCACGTATCACTTTTCTTCAAACGTCTCTTCTTTTTGCAAGTTCCCTCCACATTCCCCCATATTCCTTACTAGGAGGGCTATATCAACTCATAGTCAATTCATGATGATTGAATTATGTACATCACGTGTATCTATATGTGCTTATAGCATTGTGCAGCTGTATAATTTTGCAATAGCATTGTTTGCATTTGTATATGCTTCATGACAGTTTACCTTATTGTGCAAATTGTTTATGCAACTTTGCAATCTGATTCCTTTTATCTAATCACTATAATATAAATTGAGCTTATTCACCGCAAGCTTTTGATAATATTCGATAGCACAGGATGAGAGAAAATGCGCGCTTTATTCAAATTTATGACACTTTCATAGGCTTGCTTTAGTTCACGAAATACTGTTGCTACTTTACATGTTCACAGGGCACTCTTTATGTTGATATACCTCCAACTTCTTTGCCCTCTATTGGCTGTATTGGGTCTGACCGTTACTTTAGTAGGTCTTCCACCTAAAGTATAAGACATGTTTTAGATCATTGAAAAGCTAGACCCTGCAAAATCAGACAATCAAAACCATACATATTAATGTATAGCGTAAAAATGGAGAAGATTGTGTCGTACTACTAAGTAACATTTCGCATAACCATCTGATATCTTTTCATTTCCATAAAACAATAACTGTTTCGTAACATTATGGAGGACGACACATCCAGCATGAGTTCAAACAGTTCACACATTTTCAGAGTAATAAATCTTGCGTTGATTTGTTTTCATTGCAATTGATTGATACCTTCCTCTTTATCGACGTAAGTGAACACCGATTATTCCGTGTTTACCAGTTTATAGTAACAGGGACGCTAAAATCATGTGGCATACAAATGTCTGCAATATTATGAGTAAGCCTACCCCTATTTTTGTTTTCATTTTCATGCCAATGCTCGTAAAATGACAGATGTAGGATGGCACTATAAAGGCATCGGTTTGATATCTTAAATAGTCATACTAAAAAAAAAATTCACAGTCTCTGGTTTCATCTCATCACCATAGCAAAATAAATGTGAGGATATAAGCCAAATGTCCTTCCAAGGCTAACAGACATTATTTGCTTTAATAAAACAACATTCAATGCACTACATTTTAAAATGTTCCCAGAGAGAATTTTTCATAAAAATAGTGAAAATTATACAAATCAAATGATTAAGAATAGCCAGAACAAGGGATATCTCCCCGTTTTCTACATTGTATTGTTATGCAAGTGAAGTTATACAGACATTTACTTTAATTGGTTGAAGATAACTATTAAATGCAATTGGTACTTTGAAAAGTTATACCATAGTGCCTACATTATATCATTTACTTATCGGCAAAAACACTACACATTTTTAAGGCAATGAATATGTCTGCTTTCATCTACACATATACCCGGATGGAGCTCTAACCCACGACCTCCTGGTCGATAGAAAGGCTTCATAGTCCATGCATGGATAGTTTTGATGCGTGTGTTGGCTTAGAAGGAAGATGACATTGCCAAGTTCCATAATCTATTTTGACTACTTTATTTCAATAAAAGGTGCATTTTATATTAAAAGGCTTCATATTCAGTTTGTTTAATCAGAATGAATAAAAGGAAATCAGTAATATGATTTAATTTCAGCAGTGTGTCGTCGTTCCATCGTTGTCATCTGTGAAACAGAAGTTTGAGAGTTTTGAGGTAAAGGTTTTCATGAGAAGCAGACAGTCGTGTTTAGGTACAACAAAGCATTATTTACAGTGAAAATATATCCATTTCAATATCTATTCTATCGGATTACATTAGTTTGTGCTAAACTACGAATGACCGGTGCTTCTTATTCGATTAATATTCCTTGTTCGAATCACGTTGTGTGTTTATTACATCGCTGAATTCGTAGAGTGCGTTGACCACCACTTTGTCGTCTTCGGCAAAGAAGTCGTCATCGTAAAGATGAAGATTGATGTCATCCAGCTTTTTATCCTTATTACCGAATGATGTTTGCTTTGATCGATCTGGGATTGTTTCGTAGACCTGAGGGTGCTGCTGAGATTTACCATTTACTGCACCATCTGGGAGTGCAGCTGCTCCAGGTGAATGAGCAGGGATCGTTTGGTAGACGTCGTGAGGATATTGAAGAGATGTCCCCTTCCCTTCGTCATCCGGGAGTGCTGCTTCCACGGAATGACCGGCGACCGTTTCGTAGAGGTGACCTTGCTGGAGAGATCCACCCGTCGCTCCACCGCCCACTGAATCTGCGGTATCCTGCTGATTCCTTTCACGATTCGTTTTGTATGTGTGCTTCAGGATCCTATGCCTGCTAATTAGACAAAGAACGATCACGAGAACGAATGTCACGCTGCCGATGATGATACCAGTTGCTGACGGAGCAGGAGGAGATGGCATAACATTCGTAAACGTAGAATGATGTTGAAACGGCGAAATAGATGGAAATGGCTTTGCTGATGGTGACGGAAGTACACCACACCAGATCGGAGTGAAATTCGAAAAGGGTTCAAGTGTAATGTTCAATGAACGAAATATGGGCAAGGGTTGTTTCAGCTGGTACGTAAATGAGCCACCAGACATTTTCACTTTCACTTTGTGATGCAGGCCAATAGGTTTAACTTCCCAATCATACTCGTCACTACGTAGCCCATTGATGTTGCAGCTTACGGTGTTGACTTTCAGGTGTTGTTGGCCTGATGGGATTGCATCAAAGAAACAAGTGCATCCAAACACGCGAACATGAAACGTTGTCGTCTTTTTATAACTCTTGCCATGGCCTGCTATTGAACATGTATAGTTGCTAGAGTCGATAATGGAGATATTGGTGAATGAAAGGTGCAGGGAACCAGTTCCACCCACATCTTCTATATAAAAGCTGCTGGTATGGTCATTTATGATTTGATGAGTTGACATCGTTTCATCTAATGTCGAGTAAAAAGCAAAATAGCCGTCGTCCTTATTATTACCAGTTTGGTAGTCTGTCTTGGAAAACCGAAAGCTGTTGGTACCTTCATAACCATTGCATTCCAACGTCAAATTATCTCCTGCGTTGACAGGTATATTGATAATGTCCTCCCCATTGCACAACGTGCAGACCTAAACGAACACCACAGAAAACAATACAGGAAGAAAAATAGTCCAGTGTAATGTGCAAATAACATGAACGAACTTCATCGTGCCGTTTCATCTTTCTTCGACTGATACAACATGATCAGCATTGTTCAGCCTCTTCGCGACCATACAACATGTAATGATGTAGTATTCCAGAGACGTAAGCTCACTCCATATCAGCAGTCTCATCAAATAAATGCACAGAGCATTTAGACAAACACGTCATCGGAATGGTATAAAATTTCGAGTACGAGAATATGACACAAATCATTTCCTTTTAGTTTCCTTCTGTAGAGCAACTTCGGAGAAACGTAACAGGAAACACATCAGCCTAACATGAATTTTGTGCTAGGAAGTCACAAGATACCGCAGTCAGTCTTAATTGCGCTTCAAGTCAGAACTTCTTCGCTCCCTGATGTAACTTGTAAATGACTTGTTTGCAGACAGGGAAAGAGGAAGCAGCATACCACGTTACTCTTGTGCGAAAAAAAGAGCAAAGTACTTTTTTAATCTATTGTCTTCATTGTATATGTTCTGTCAAACACTTTGCACATTATGAAATGATGTCCTTCCCCTGGATTAATGCCCCATTGCCATGACAACGAACTAGGTTATACTCCTAGGATAAAGAAGTGACCGAAAAGAAACGCATAAAATCTTTGCCAGGTCAAGTATTTATGAACGTGAGTGCTTACTTATAAGCATTTGCGGAGACAACAGCTAGTTTTCATATCGATGCTCCGTCATTCCCGGTGATTGTACTCAGTATTCCTTTCAGAGAGTAGCCTCTTTAAATCGAACATTAAAGGTCCTTACCTTTGGAGAAAAGTGATTTAAAAAATGTTAAAGATATCACAATTCATTAACAAGTATAGTGACAAACAAATGACAACATAGCAACATAAGAGAATCAAGGGTTATGGGACGACCACCGAACTAGGGCTTTCTGTAGCTCAGTCGGTAGAGCACCGATCTAGCAATTCGGAGGTCTCGGGTTCGAATCCCGTTTCTTTGCTCAAAATTTTCACTATTTATCATGTGTTTCTCTTCAGTTTACCCTTTTTTGCTTATATATATATATATATATATATATATATATGAAGAATTTGTTTGCAAAAACCGATAAGTCCATTTTTGAAGATTTTGAAGTACGGTATCTGTCATGAAGTACAAAATAATACCTTTTAAATGACATATTGGTCACCCCATAATTTATAAAGGTACATTTTTGAAGTTATGGTCAAAAGAAGCAAAAATTGTCTTAATATTCTCTTTATTTTTCTTGATCTTTAATCGCAAATATCTCCATTTGGCAAATATGGATTTATCGGTTTTTGCAAACAAACTCTTCATATATATATCTATAATAGTAAAAGGCGAAGTTGTTGTTGTTGTCGGGGCCTTATGTATTTCCTGTTTTATTCCGGCGTTGCTGGTTTGTCTATCTCCTCCCGAGCCGTCGGATCCGGGCCCCCGAGACCGGTGCCGTCGGCAGCGGGAGGGTCTCCTACGTGCCTTGGACCGGGTTTCGTCCGCGCTCCGCCTCCGTGTCGACGTCGAGGACGACAAAGAGAAATTAATTAGATAGATGCATAATGCATTTTTGTGCGTGACGTCAGAGCCGAGCGTTTTAATATTCACCGATCCTGCGCTGGACTCCTGCCTTTCTCGATCGTCCATCTTTTAGCTTGCAGAGACAGTGGGGATACTAACGTCAAAAAGATGATGGCGTGCAGCGAAATCTCTGTCATATTCCGGCGGACACGCACGCACGCACACAATGTACTCTCGGGTACGGGTATACGGTATGCCAGTGTGTGGCCTGCGCCTGTGTATGTATTGACGATGGTTACACGAAACACTATCTGCGTGCGTGTGATATGGACACTCATAATGGTACAATACACGGCGCGGCGCGGTCATTGTCAGTACAAGGGCATTTACGTACAGCGACGTTCGCCATTGGCGTGCCCAAATGAAAACAACGAATGCTGTTATTTTATTGTATTTTGCACAACTGCAGGATACTATGCAGCTCAGGTATGTCATTTAGTTTACTCTCAAGTCGGGTATCATTGTACTCAGACAGTTCAGGACGGCTAAATATCCACTTAAATTTTGTCCTTGCCGATCGTACCCTTCCATATCAGAGTACACGCGCCGCTGTGCATTCGTTTACTGCATGGCTGCTGTTAACATGAATATTCATAAGACGAGCGGACGCGGGGGAAACCCTCGCTTTGCTGACCGCCAATTTTTGAAGGTACAAGTGGACATCAAATGTGTTGTTCTGTGGTGCATCAAACCAAGTTTTGGTTATAAAAATAAAAAAGAGGGAGCAAATGACGACAAAAATATTCTTCTTTCTCCCATAACGTGAGAAACGAGTTAAAGAAAAAATACGAGGCCTTGAGATCCATGGATTGCAACGGGTGCCTACTTATTAAAGCTAATGACTATTTGATCTCCCCCTTCCAAAATAATAATGGAGATTACAGTGGTAATATAATGATAATAATAATAATAATAATAATAATAATAAAATAATATAATAATAATGTAATAATAATAATGATAATAAAAATGTACATTCTGGCGAAGCAGATAAACGGGTGGTTCTATGATCCATATCAAACCAAGGTTTGGTGATAAAAACAGAAAGAAGAGAGCAAACGAAGACGAAAATATTGTATTTCTCTCAGCACAATAGTAACAAAAACACTTGGGGTCTATATATGAAGTAGTCCTACTCAGCACAAGAATACGTATGTTAGTGCAGTGAAGCAGTTTTGGACAGTTTGCGCAGGACTGTCTTCAGAAAAGCTTTTTATCAATAGCAGAAAAATGGGGGAAACAGATTTTTACAATTCTTAACAAATTAACATTTCCGCCTCCCTTGGTTGATCATCCCTTTATCATGACTCTATACGCTCTCCTCTCCCCTAAATAATAATAATAATGTTAGTAATAATAATAATAATAATAATAACAATAACAATAATACACTGAAATAATGATAATAATACAATAGGCCAATGCAAATGAATGGGGAGGGGGTGCTATGATCCATAACTTAAGAGTGGGCGGAAGAGACACAAACAGGTACTGGATTGTTTTGATGTTTAAAATGAAATATCAATGATAATGAAGCTATTTGAAACGTCTATCAGTCGCAGAGTAACCTTGACATGACGGAAAAAAAAGATATTCACTACCCTTGACCGATAAACTTTTTTCCTTAATTCCCTTGATTCATCCCCATGTCAATGAATGATATAAAATAATAATAAAACCGAATGACTATGATCTCCCCTCCCACAAAATAACAATAACAATAATAATAATAATAATAATAATAATAATAATGATAATGCTAATTATTATGATAATAAAAACAATGAACAGTATCAATGAGATAAACGGGTGGTTCTAGATCCATCAAACTAAGTTTTGATTATGAAAATAGAAATGAGGGAGCAAATGAAGACGAAAATATTCTTTGTGTATTTCTTCTCTCATAACGTGGTTGAAGAAATATTACAGGAAAAATACGAAGCCCTGAGACCCGTGGATTCCCACGGGTGCCTAATACTTATAAAACCTAATGACTATGATTCCCCTCCCCAAATAACAAGAATAATTATAATAACGATATAACAATAGGGGCCTAATGAGAATAATAATATGATAATAATGATGATGTATAGTCTGAAGCAAATAAACGGATGGTTCTATGATCTATCAAACCAAGTTTTGGTGATTAAAAGCAAAAAGGAGGGAGCAATTGAAGACGATCAAAAATATTATATTTTTCTCTCATAACGTGGGAAAAGAAATAGGAATGAAAAAAAAAATGTTTGGCCTTAAGACCAGCCGTGGATTCCCTCGGGTGCCTGCATGGATTCAAGAGCAGGGGGTATAATTAATATCAAAGTCATCTCCCCATTCCGACGGGAAGAACAGAAATTCCGGAGAATCTCATAAGCGTTTTTGATAATTTTTCCCTGAATGTTTGTTTTTGGGTTTTGTTTTGTTTTTTGTTTGTTTGTTTGTTTGTTTTGTTCTGCGGTGGTGGAAATGTGTGTGTGTGTGTGTGTGATGGGGGGGGGGTGGTGGTCATGGGTAGAAGAGATCGAGCACAAGTAACGAAAGAATGAGAAAAAAAATATTTTTATTTCATCAATGAAAATGTGCAAAATCGTATCTATGAGAAAAAAAATAAAACCCCTCAGACCCGTGGATGATCCCTCTCCCCAAATAACGATAATAATCATAATAACAATATAACACTAGGGGCCTAATAAGAATAATAATATATAATAATAATGACGATGTAGGCCTATAGTCTAAAGCAGATAAACGGATGGTTCTATGATATATCAAACCAAGTTTTGGTGATTAAAAACAAAAAGGAGGGAGCAATTGAAGGCGAAAATATATTTTTCTCTCATAACGTGGGAAAAGAAATAGGAATGAAAAAAAAAAGCGAGGTCTTGAGACCAGCTGTGGATTTCCTCGGGTGCCTGCATGGATGCAAGAGCAGGGGGTATAAATAATATCAAAATCATAGTGTCAATAGTATCTCCCCGTTCAGACTGGAAGAATCTGAGGGCAAAACTTTCGGAGAATCTCATAGGCGTTTTTGGTAATTTGTGTGTGTGTGTGGGGGGGGGGGTGGTCATGGGTAGAAGAGAGGACAAGTAACGAAAAAATGAGAAAACTTTTCTTTTTATTTCATCAATAAAGATGTGCAAATCGTATATAAGAGAAAAAAAAAAATAAAACCCCTCAGACCCGTGGATTTCCACGGGTGCTGCTAGTATATATATATATATATATAAGAAAGACTCAAGTCCAATTTTTGGCCAAATTCAGTTTGACATTGGAAATTGCAGCTTATGCATGGACTCATCTTGTGTAATCCTAATTACCCCCAGAAGTGCCAGAAATGAATGAGTTAAATATTATATCAACGTAAAAATGAAGGACTTGGGTCATTCTTACATTCATATAATAGCGCCCTCTCTCATCCTTCTCTCATCTCTATAGCAGAATATCATGTATATGAATCCAAGAACGACCCAAGTCCATCACACAAAATGGCCTCTCCACAATTAATGTAAATGTTAATTGTCATAAAAATATAATGTTCTAATTTGTATATACAATGTTGCCTTCCCTTCACAATTAAATAGAATATTATTGGACAAATAAATGAGATATGAAGTTGTTTTTTTTAAGTTTACTCGAAATGGTCTTTCATGGACTTTGGTCGTTGTTATATTAATATAATCATATATATATATATATATATATATATATAATGGTCCTTCATCACTAGTCACTGTATTTTGTACTCCTTTCAGAACATAACCATTTCATAAACTCTTTGAATGGAATATAAGTATTTGATATACAATTTCATCTAAAGATTAAAACACACAACATGCATTTCCCACTAAAGAGTGTTAAAGTGACTTCCCAGCGTTTTTGCTGTAATCAGTGTATTTATCGTCAGTTAAACAGAACACATTTCAGTGGGAAAAATCTGTCATGTTATTCTTTAAACGTTTCAGGTGTAGCATATCGGTAGTGAGGCCCATTCTTTTAAATATCTGTCAACAGTGGAATAATACGAATGACTTCTATCAAATGCTATTAAATAATGTTACATTCATTTCTATACAACTCTTTGATTGCTTCAGGAGAAATTTTATGTATTTGACCTTGACCTTTTGACCTTTGACCTTGAGCATGTGCACCCAAAAGTTGATATGCACAACTTCACCCCCTAATACACACACATGTCAAGTTTCATTAGGATACCTCAACGGGTTTTGATAGTTACCTTGTCCACAAAATTCATTACGGACGGACGGAAGGACGGACGGACGGAAGGACGGACGGACGGACGGAAGGACGGACGGACGGACGGACGGACGGACGGACAACCCGAAAACATAATGCCTCCGGCACCACTTCGTGGCGGAGGCATAACAATATCTAACTACAAGTATACATTATATCATGTAGGAACTACTGTCTTATTTGGCAGCACAGCAAGTCTAGTCTCACCACCGCAGTGTTGTCAAGTTGTGTGCGCGTACAATCTTTTATCTGTATGTATTCGTCCGAAGGCTCATTCGTCCGAAGGGTCATTATTCCGAAGGTTCGTTATTCCGAATTTCATTTTTGGATCAACGAACCACTAGGTACAGGGAATTGTGTGTTTCGGATAAATGAAGCCTCGGAAAAAACGAACCTTCGTGTGTGTGTGTGTGTGTGTATGTATTTGGGTCGGTGAATGTGGGTGTGGGATGATTTAGGTTTTGTTTAATCAGGGGTTGGTGGGTTGGGGATTGGATTTGAAGAAGGATAGTTATAAATGGTATGACGGATGTTGGTAGGATTTAATATTTAGGATAGATGTAGGCCCTAGATTTGTTTCGGTTTGGGAGGGGAGGGGGTGGTGGGGTTTTTTATGACTGATTTTATTCTAGATTTGTGTAATATATTTGTTTTTTTTTTTGTTGTTTTTTTTTTTATATGCCCTTTTAAGTAAGAAGGTGTTACATGATCCAAACCAACAAATTCAAGGAATATAGGTCTGGTAGGGCCCTATACATGTCAAAACTTTCTCGTGAAGAAATTATTAGTAGGGTTGGTCTATAATCGAGTTATCTATGTTGAAGTGAGATTGTTTGTGGTATAGATTGACACATGGATTTGCTTTTGTTTCGAATTGCCATTTGTAACTTTTTTTGTTCATGTTGCACCCAGAATAGGTCGATTTATGAATGATTTGAATGAAATCAATAAATATCAAGGAAAAAAGTGTTGAGTTGGTTTGTTTGCATTATGAGGTTTGTTTGAGTGTTTGTTGGTGTTTGTTTGTATTACGTATGTATGGTGTGCAATGGCAGTTCGTTTGTGCTAATTAATCAAGTAACGATTGACAATTTTTTTTTTTTTGGAAATTATTCGCTCGTGCATAAAGCATGCCAAACCTATCCTGGGACAAAGAATAGTGGTATGGACGTTCTAGTTTATAAGACTGATGGAAGAAAATGACTGCAGGGAAAAATGAACAAAGACAAACAACATTTGGGGAGGGTACCTCCCACGTATGTATTTTCTCTCGGTCTCTCTTTCGCCTAGCCCGCCTCACCGCTGATATTTGGTTGACACACGCATACTATTTGTAGATCAACGCTGGTGTGAATTCTTTAAACAAGTGCTCATACACTCTGAAGGCGTTTGTATTGCCACAGTAGCGCCACTATATTCCACATACACACGTAAACATACAGGCACACGTATACACACAGACAAACAAACCACTACCACTATGTAACCACCACACATGCACAGTTTCTACATATTGTATTATTATACTCCAAACACACACACAAACACACACACACACACACACACACACAACAAATCATACACATCACATATCATGCAGCTCACAATACACACACACACACACACACGCACACACACACATACGCATAACTTACAAGTCATACCCATCCCACCAAAGCTTAACATCGGAGGAACCACCCCGAGCCCGGGGCGACAATCCGTGACGGGGCGACAATCCGTGTCGCGACAAATTTTTTGCCAACACGGATTGTCGCCTTCGAGGTCAAAAACTGGGAACTGCACAAGCGTCACGGATTGTCGCCAGGCGACAATCCGTGTAGGGGGCGACAATCCGTGCCGCCAGCGCCCGTCACGGATTGTCGCCCCGAGCAGGAGGCGACAATCCGTGTAGGGGCGACAATCCGTGTCGCAACAACTATTGTTTTACAAAGTTTCTTTATTAGTCTGCCGCTTATGATAATAATGATATTTATGAATCCATCTGTTTTGTCGAAAAAAATACAATAAATTACTGCTGAATTGAATTGAATCTTAAAGAACTCGTATCATATGCATGTCTACAAAATTAGTAAAACTAATCTCATAATGTTGTAAAGAAATTGATATCGGCTGCTTCGAGGCAGTATGGTTAAAATAACAATGACTATGGTTACAAATTTGCACATAGGTGATTTATCAACTTATGCAAAAACTATGCCAATACTATAATATATGCCACGATTGGTAACACCCCATCTACGGCGAATCAATGCCAGTCTGGTGAAGTCTGAGCAGAATTCAGTCGGCGGAAGCTGTATCATTCTTACTGAAGGAAGTGGGGAAAACTGGTGACCACACAATGTCATGATCAATCAGAATGGATGATTCATTGTATGACGTATTAATTATATCATATAAGTAGAATAGAAAAAAAAAAGTAGAGAAACGGCACAGCATGTCAGTTGCCAAAATTATTATCATGCCCTATGCCCCACGCTAAGAACAATTATTGTTCTTGTTGGTTGTTTTCAAATCCTTACCAATCATTACGTGATGAATCAGTAACAAGGTAAGGTGGCTCAGTAGGTATAGTAATACTGTGTTTCTCTCTACAGCTTCCAATCGAAGAACTCGTGGACCCCGCGCTTAACTCCCCTTGAGTCTTTCGCTTAACTCCCCTCGGCGTCTTTCTGAGTAATGACGTGTGTTATCATGTCCTTCTTAGTAAGACGAAATCTGCATCCCTCTGATAGGAAATAAAATGGAGGTCTTGTTTTTGAGACAGTCACACGTCATGCATGCACGTAAAAGATCCAGCTTCAATACATTGCAAAGAGCAGAGTGCATACACTGGTGAAGTGATCCACCCCAAGTACTCAACCAGATTGTATAAAAGAATATAACACAATCAAATTATCGTGTAATTTCTCTTTGACATTCACACATCAAACACATACACACACATACATCCAACACACACACACAGACAGACACACACACATAAACATACAGACGAAAGAGTTATCAAATTAAACACGAATTAAGCTTTTTGTCTGATTTATTATCATACATTTGTACTTACTTAAAGCTAGCATTACCACGGTTTGTTTGGATTACGGTACGTATAAACAACAAGAGATATATTGAAAACTTAATTTTCTATTCTCCATTGTCTCTATTTTCCATCACGGAACAAACAAATAAACAAGAAAAAACTATAGAAATTCCAAAGAGTCATAGAGGGAGAGAGAGAGAGAGAAAGAGACAGAAACGAAAGACAGGCTTCTTTTTATTTGTACAGTGTTAAGAATGATTGGATTTGTAGTGGCGAAATTTATTATACCATACGAATTGAGAAAAAGAGAATGCTGTTATAATGATCATTCAAGTCCAGAAATAATGCTGAAAACAAACCCATTTAAGTTATAGCAGGAATCTCCTCGTCTCTTGGCAGGATGTAGACGTAGAATAAAATGAATGATTAAAATTTGACTGAGCTGGACGTTTACACACACACATTCACTCACACAAAATAAAAATGAAAGCACACAGGATAGTATCATACAAAGGTTTCGATAATCATAACAGCCACTACCTAATATGGCATGGCAAGAAATCAAAATAGAAGTGTAGTAAATGCACGGAAAAAAGTTTTCCCCCTGACTTGATATCATATTTGCTTATTCATATAATTTCTTTACCTGTTCCTATATTTCCTAAGGCAGTTAAGACTGACATTATTGCTTTATGAAAACATGAAAAAAAAACCCTTGGAATTCTATACGTCTTGCTCATTGTGTGTCTTTTATAGATCATCCTCTGTTCTGTTGGTTGGACATTATTATTTCATGTAAAAAGTCACATTTCACATGAATAGATAGTTCACCCTTTTAACCATTTGAACGCATGCCTTATAATCACGTCAATGCTGGCACGACTCTCTCATCTCTTTACAGAACAATGTTTATGATGTGCACACTGTTCGAACGTGTTGCTTCATTCTATTCATAATCTGTGATTCTATTCAAACCCTGAGCCGAGTACAAAGTCCATGCTGCGCATAATACATATCATTATGTATGTTAACATCATGCTATACAATGCAAACGCTGAATTTCAAACGTTACTTTTGTATCAATTAACACAGTTACTGTTTCTGCTTGGACCCCTCTACACTGTAGTTACAAGACATATATTTATAGATAAAGTCAGAGCGTATTGCCTATCTAGGCATGTTTAGCTGCAAACATGTTTTCATGATAATTGTTTTGATTTTAGAACAGTTAGTGTTATTTCAAAAGTGAGTTACAGATAGTTCTGGATACATTTTCAAGCATACGTTTACAGGCAAATGATAAACACGTAATTGAATAATAATCTTCCGGCTGACATGAAAACATATAACACGTACACACACACACGCACCACCGGACATGCCATATACACACTTTCTTGAAACCTCACCGTGACTTTTTACATGGCTTGTTTGCATGGATGTAGCCATGCTAGTAATGTGTTGGTATGTCAATGATTATGTCAAGAATAATGTTACCACCAAAAATGTGCTTCGAGGGCGGGTTGTGCCGTCAGCCCCATGCATAGTTTGACGCCTGTTTCAGGTGGCAACAATTTGTGCCGGGGCGAAAATTTGTCTCATCCATACTGCCACTACCTGGTATGGCATGGCAATTAATCGAAACAGTGTATACTCCAACAGAGGTTTTTTTTTTTTTTTTTTTTTTTTTTTTTTTCCCTGAAATGGCCCCAGCAGATAGATTGTGTGATATCATATTAATATATATATATATATATATATGAAGAGTTTGTTTGCAAAAACCGATAAGTCCATATTTGCCAAGTGGAGATATTTGCGATTAAAGGTCAAGATAAATAAGGAGAATAATAAGAAAATCTTTGCTTCTTTTGACCATAACTTCAAAAAAGTACCTTTATATGTAGTGACCAATAAATCATTGAAAAGGAATTATTTTGTACTTTATGACAGAGACCGAACTTCAAAATCTTCAAAAATGGACTTATCGGTTTTTGCGAACAAACTCTTCATATATATATATATATATATATATGTATATATATATATATATATATATATATATATATATATATATATACCAACCTTTTTTTTTCACCTGCTCCATTACTTCAAAACGTTTCTTGGGCTGACATTATCGTTTCATGGCAAAATAGAAACAAAAACAAAACAAAACAAAACAACAAAACTCTTGGAGTTCTATATCTTTCTCACGATATGCTTGCGTTCATGTTAGATTATTAAAGGGGATGGCTAGTAATTGATCAGTGGGAATCAGTGGGAATGCTGGGGGATAATTGTTCCAATCCTTGTGGGATTCATTTAAGAGTATACATTATATATCTATATATCTATATTCAAGTAATGTGCAGTTTGATGTTTCCAGATTAGCATGCCTGTACAGTGATGGGGCATTAAACTGCACATTTCTTGAATATGAGACCGTTCTGAAGCAAATATTTTTCACACAACAATAGATATGTAAAGTACTCACAAGAATTGGAACAATCATCCCCCAGCACTCCCACTGATTCCCACTGATCAGTTACTAGCCATCCCCTTTTACTGTTCTATCGGTTTGGGCATTTTATTTCATGTTGGCACTAAGTCAAATCTGATATGGATTGAAGTAGACAATCCTTTAGTTCCTTCTTATGCCATGTGATCACGTGACCACTGAGACGGCTCTCGGAGCTCCTAACGGATAAGAGGTAATGATGTGCACACTGTTAGAAACCTGTTGGTTGATTCGATTCAAATTTTTTATTCAAAATTGTGACAACCCCTGGGTACAAAGTCCATGCAGGGTATAATACATCTTTGTATTCTTTATGATCGTGCCATTAAATACAAACGGAAATTCAAAGGCTTTTTTTTTTTTTTTTTTTTTTTTTTTTTTTTTTTTTACTTATTACCATGTCACACCTAGGTTACTACTTGGACTCTTCTACAGTGTATAGATACGGGACACTTATACATAAAGGCATTTGGTGTTGCCTATACCCACGCATGCTCATAATTAATGTAAACATTTTTTTTTCATAATAATTGTTTTATGTCAATGCTAGTAATAGGAGCAAGCTTGAAGTAACCATTGCGTTCCTATCCATTTTCTCGTTTTTAAGATCTCGTTCATTTCCTCACTGACCATCCCCTTCTTGCGTGTGAGGAAAACAACAAAGGAGACGAGTGAAAGTTTTCTCCGAAAGATTCTATCGAAAAAATGTGCGTATAATAGTGATAATGACACTGGAAATGGCACGAGCGATAAGTTATTATACCTGTGGAGATTCAGGAGTATTCGTAGTACTTCTGGACAATTAAAACAACAACAACAAAAACAACAACAACAACAACAACAACAACAACAACAACGACAACAAACCAAATGACATACAAGTGTACCAGGCTCCTTAATTCATGACATGACATATTTTTCGATTACGTTAAGGTCTTCTCCAAGGACTACTCCTATAACACGTGTTATATACGGCAGCATTTGTGCAATGTGTTTATAATGTTCCTGGTAATATCATATCAAGTGACACATTGAAGCCATTTGACTTGTTTCAATAATATCATGCCGGCCTAAACAATACTTCTACTTCTTTGAAAAGTTGAGGTTCAATCATTTGTGTGAATGATGAAGTGTGTGTTAGAGTTAACTGTCGTAGACGTAACATGTGGATATCATTTGCTATCAGATGAGCCGTGGTTATGAGTAACTGTGTGTGCATGATTTATTTCCGTTGTAAGCCACTGAACCTCTCCCATCTTATTCATCACAACTATAATAATGGATGCTGGAGTGCCCTGCGCTAAATTGAAGACTCCACGCAATCCAATTGTACAAATAGCACTTCTGTATATTCAGATTGGAGGCCTGCCTTTGGATTTGGGAAGAGAATGTGTGTATTGTACGATGTCATTCACGCATGATATGAACAAACAGTCATGTATCCTACGAACTCTATTGTGCCGAAAGTATCAGTTGTAAAGGACATAATATGCGAGACATAGAATTCACAAACATGTCAGCAAGCAAACGGTTGCGTGGAGGGTAAGAGCATTGCACCGACTCCCACGCACACTTCAACAAAAGAATTCTGTCTGTCTCGGAAGGGTGCACTTATTTGGGTGTGTGCAACCATCGCCATTTTTTATTAGTATTAGTGTGATTACTCGACAGTCTGCTGAGACAGTACGATCATAACGTGTATTCAACGTGTAATTCTCGATTAATTATCTCATTCTTTGAATACCTGTGATGGATAGAAGATTCTACCTCGTTCTCCTGTTAACATTGATTACTAATGTGTTCTGTGGCCACTATGGCGAAGGTAAGCTCTTGGACCTGCTATATAATACAGACTGTCATGACTGTGTAATTATAGACACTAATCGCTCGCTAAGTAATCCGTGCACCACGTCCTGTTTCTGTAGTAGTACAATGATATAATTTTCCTACTTCGATGTCGTTTTGCTCACCGACGTTCAGTCTTGATAAAAACAAGTCTCACAGCTACAATTTGTGTATTGAGTTATAACCTTTCACGCAACTTCATTTGCGAAATTCAGGTATATCACAAGAAAGTACATAATTATTCAATTATAAAGCAGGTTAAATGTTGTGAGATGTAATCTATTTGTTTATCACTTTTCGTCCATTGTTTCAAAAGCCCCGTGCCTTTAAATAAGGGTAAAATGCGGATATGATATATATATATTTTTTATTTTTTTTTTATAGTTATGATCACGTACTGCCTGATGCCTTTTTTTTTTACTCCATGTGTCATCATAACCTGACACATCATAAACATCCAACTAAGAAACTCAAATAGCATTTGCCAAGAATCGTGTTAGTTCAGTAGACATCTATCTACACAGGTCCAAGTTTCTGCAACTTCCTTTGTATGGACATCAAATGTGCGCCTTCATTGAATTCGTTGTAAACAAGATCGAAACTGTTTCTTTTGATTAAATAATGCAATAGAAAGAAATATTTTTGTTTATTCTCTTTATCACGTGTTTAGTAATCGCGCCATTTTTGTCTCTTCCAAAGCTTTTGTAAGATATCCCATAATCGCGCCATTCCATCTTCATTTCACTTTCTACTCTATATGCCTGCTTTCACAAATAGATACATTGTAGTCAACTGCGCTGCCAGCAGTTCAGTATGCCATCTTTGCAGCTGCTTTATACGATATACTGTCCTGATATGGCTAAGCGTCTTTTGGGCTTTGACCACTCTGATTCATGGATTAATCTATGCTATTTTGAACTCTGGTCTCTTTCTTCCATATTTTCTGTTTCTTCTTCTCTTTTGGCGAAATCCTTTTTTCTTTCTTATATTTGATACCCTTTTTCCTCATTTTTCTGCGCTCTTTATAGTTGTAAGCCAGTCACATACCCCTCATTTCTCCTTCCCTCTCCCAGCACCATCTTTTTTCAGTGGGTGCCTCCATTTTTATTCCGCAGAATCGAAGTGTGTCTGAAAAAAAATCATATCACATTCAGAAAATGCATGCAAGCTGTGCAAAAGTCTGAATCGTTAGTCTAGTAATATAGTCACCACATATTGTAAACTTTACTGCAATAAAAACAATTTGTGCCTATCCAAGAACTTGGGTTACAAATAGCTGTCACGTATTTTCTCATTTCTGTTCTCCTCATACACTTAGGCTTACAGAGTAGATTTGATTCTAATCATGTTACTTCTCTATTTCTCTCTTTTTCTCTATATCTTCCTTTCGTTTTCACGCATCCCATTTTTTTTTTTGCTCGAAATATATTTGTCGAGGTTTGCTGGATCTGTTTTGCCTTTCTGTCCATTGTTTTTTTTTCTTTCTTCTTGTTATGTTCTCATTCTGTCTTGTCTTTTAGTCTTCTTCTATTAGTGTCGTCGTCCCGGTCTCGTTTATTGTTTATTCGCGTGTGTACGTGTGTCTGTTTGTTACCCTGTCTTCTTAGTGGGCTTCCAGACTTTTTTTTTTTTTTTTTTTACTTTTTCCTAGCCCTTCCCCCCTGTTTTGTTTGCATTAGTTTATTTTTCTATGTGACATTATGTACCTGAGGGACCCCCATTCTATAAGCTTTGTCGTTTTAGTGGGTCCCTCCATTGTTTCGATGTTTCGGGTTTCGTTATATCGTCTCCATCAGTTCAGTTAATCAATTTTCAAGACAACGTATGTTTTATCCCAAGGTTCCACATTTTCCCAATCTACTTTGTTTTGATAATGCAACCTTATTCTCCGTTACCAAAGAAAGTGAAATGTTTGTATTTTTCGAAACACGAACTAAGGTTTGAATTGAATTGAATTGAATTGAATTGAATTGAATTGAAAATATGTAAGTGTGTTTGTGTGTGCGTGTGTGTGCGTGCGAGCGTGTGATCATGCAGTGGAGTCCTCCCATGAGGATCATTCCAAAATAGTAATGCTAAATACCCACATTCATATTATACGGCAGGCTAGCTTAACATAGAAAAAACAGATCCATGAATCCTACACCCGCGGGTTATACACATTTAGACGCATTCAGCTCACAAGCTAGACATTATTATTATTATTATTATTAATATTATTATTATTATTATTATTATTATTATTATTATTATTATTATTATTATTATCATTTATTGGGCAATTCACTATACAATACAAGCGGACATGAAATGCAAACAGTAAATCGCATTACATGATATAGAAATTGGGTTGATTCCAGGTGCATGCTGCTGGTTGCCAGACATCAGGTAAAACAGACCCATGAGCTAGACACTTTTACCTAAATTCTAAGATGTCCCGCTCGTGTCCAATTCTTTCGGCCTTATTTTCTTAGTGTTAATCTCGTGGTCATTATTTGCGTAGTGTCTAGCTTATGCATAGTGATAGGTCGTGGGACCCATTTACTTTAGTGTCGAGGTTTTTTTTTTTCTGTTTGACAATCGAGCTGTATTACTCATGGATGTCGAACTCGTGACATGCACCACTCGTAAGCAACCAATTTTTAATGTGCTCATAACGGGAATTTTGTACACAGGAAACACAATGGCGCGTGCTTTAGCAGTTATCTCAACTGACACTTCATCATAACTACAACTGATGTCGGCCATGCACTGATCTGAGGACTGTATGTTCTTTCTCCAATTCTATTGTACAGGTAATACTCCCTAATTATCTTCAGCTTGGCCTTTGGCCGCGGGTAAAAGAAAACAGAAAGAAAAGGCTAAATAAGAGTTTGTACGCGTTGTATAGAGATCATCATCAAACACGATCCGAGCGAACAGACAAGTTTACTTCACATCGAGCCTTGAACTATTCCTGATAGCAGATACACGTCAAAACGACGTGCATTTCACGTCAACGCTGTCGTCAGAAAGACGTCGTAAACTGTCGGCAAAATTACGTCATCTTGCACAAATAGAAGACGTAAAAAAGACGTCATCAGACATCTAATATGCCGTCTTAACGACGTAAATAAACACAGATAATGGACGTCATTTCAAAGTCTTAGACGGACGTCAAAATGTCGTATCTTTGCTCAAATGGAAGACGTAGAAATGACTTCATATTTGTGACATCTGACGTGTAGGTGATCGTACGAAGACGCCTTAATGACATTTAAATTACTACTTGAAAGACAAAATATTGCGTCAGAATAACGTCTTAAACACGCTATTTTTTTTTTACGCGTAATGGTACTGAAAAAGACGTCTTAACGACGTCACTTTGACGAAAATAAAGGAAGAACATAGACGTCAATTTGACGTCGATTTTAAGTCGAGATACATTAATTACTATGTTAATTACAAGATCTAACAAAGATGACGTGGGCATCTTCAGGTACAATCCTACGAATCTAATCGTCTACTCCTGAAGTCCTAAATCTTTTTCCTTTGCCTATGCCTACCACCTATTCCTAGCTACTGGACAGTTGCATCACGTTTCTCTATAAACGGGCAAAAAGTTGTAATGTTTCATGACATGATTACTTAACTAGGCCACAATTTTGTGAAAATATGAAAATAATTATGTTTCCATAACACAAGATTGGATTAGTTCGAATACGATAAGAATAAAACATACAATTTCTGACACAGTTTAAAGCTTAAACCCAGCATAAATACTGTAATTATTAATGTTTTTCATTATTTTCAATATTTTTTGCATATTAAATTCAATCTCATGAGTATCCAAGATCGACACCGTAGCGAATCGTATGACGTCGTTATGACGTTGTTACCACCAGTCTACGACCAGTTATAAGCATTAAGACTGGTAAAAAGTCAAATCATTATGAAATTTGTTCTAACAACTGTGTAACATATTCAATTTCAACTTGAAATTTCACGTCATTTATTTTGTGTTAATATGACGTCCTAAATATGTCCTAATTAACGTAAATTTTACGTCTAGTAATACGTTATTCATATGACGTCTAAAGTACGTCGCAAAACTGACGAAAAATTTATATTATCAATTAGTGGCTATATATGACGTCAAAAATACGTTGCAAAACAACGTAAATTTACGACAGTTTTACGGCGTTAATATGACGTGAAGAATACAAGCAAAACTGACCTAAATTTTACGTCTTCTGTACGTCGCTTATATGACGTCATAAATACGTCGCAAAACTAGCGTAGATTTCACGTTATCAATAAGTCGCTTATATGATGCCAGGAATTCCTCGCAAAACAAAGTAAATTTGACGTAATTATTACGTCGTTTTCATGTCGTGCTAAATACGTCGCAAAGCACCTAGATCTTACGTCGTTAATACGTCGTTAATTTGACGTGAAAAATTCGTATCAAAATTGACGTACGTCATTACGAGGTCCCTAACATGACCTGATAAATATGTTACAAAAGACGTTGAAATTACGTCATTCTCTGGTCATTCTATAACATGCGACCAGTTTTACCAGTTGCGACCAAATTAAGACGTCTTTTCGACGTCAGTCTGCTATGATGAGGGATGTCTCTTACGAACAAACAGTGCCAACAGTATGTTGTATGCTACATAATTCTCTTTAAATATTAACATTTTAAGAACTTCAGAATAGCAAGCAAACGGCTGTATCGCAGGCAGGAACGTTACATCTACTTCCTCGCGCTCACAGACAAATTCATTTTGCCCCGCGAAGGTTCATTAGTTGGGATGTATTTCATTATTCTCATTTCTGATTATGATTACTGTGATTGCCTGAGAGTATTGTAGGACATTACAATCCAAACGTGTGTTCAACTTATCCTTTATGAATCGTATCAGTCTCTCAGATTATCAGCAATGGATAGGATACACGACCTATTTCTCCTTTTGACACTGACTGCTCCTATGTTCTGTGACCAGGATATAAAAGGTAAGTGCAACTTTGTTTTCTTGAATCTGCACTCAATTTAGTCGTTTTCGATTAATTACCTATTAATATTAAATGATGGTTGGATCAAAACGACAGACCCTTCAAGAAAATTGCAAAATCCTGAGTCTTAAGACACTATTATAAACAGAGTTGTTCGTTATTGTTGTATCTCTTTCACTTTACAATGTAAAACTTGGCCAAATAAAGACCAACTCTCGTGTTGCAGACTTAATTGATTAAGTTTCTGCAGTTCAACGTATCCAATGAGAAGTCCATTTCAATTCGTTACCAGGTATTAGTCCTAGATATAGTCCCACAGCAATCTATTCAAAGCTATATTTTTATCACGTTTGGAGCTTAAGAATGTAGGAAAGAGGGACAGTCCTTAACCCTCTGCTTGCCACATCATAAGACTTGCCCAAAATTATATATGTGAAATGTGTGGACATTTGTTGTCTCATTGACACAGAAAGGGTTAAATGGTTTATATTATTATCATAGCTGCTAATGATTATAAGGGGAAGGATTGGAGTAGAGTGTTATTCATTGATTTTCAGGTAAACATTCGTGGTGTTTCACTGGAGAATTATAAGATATTACTTTGATTAGGATTTACCTGTTACCCTTTCAATAACGCAACGACATTTTTCCCTCCGGACAATGTTTTGCATTTCTATTGAGGACACTGTTGGTTGATTTCAAAACGTGCAAGAGTAGAATGGTAACGTGACTATGTGCTTATGATGTCATCTGTGTTGTATTATTCTTACATCTTATCTTTATGAACAATGGAGAGAAAGAAAAAAAAACAATTCTTATATGATATGCTCATTACGAAAACATCAATTGTGTTTTGATTGAAGCTATCATTTATCTATTATTTTGCATTCTCTCGGACAAAAATGTTTTAACTTCACCTTAACAGTTAAGAATCACCTTTTCCAAAGTTTTAAACATTAAGTTATGTATAGGGAAGAAATATCCCATCTGTATGAAGAGTCCGGTTTCAAAAGGTACTACATCCATAATTTCAACTTCTGAGAAAAAAACAAGCGATGTGTTTATTATCATATTTAGCCAGCTCAGAATGGAATATTTCCCCCTTTTATACAGCTGAATGACATAACACTAAAACCCCTCTCTAAGAAAATCCAGGTCCATACATGTATTCTTAATGAATTAATCATTTTTATATTATTGTGATTGTAGTAACTTTTAATACCGAAACGGGATGTAGTACCTTTTGAAACCGAAATTTCACATACCAGAAATATATTCAGTGTGATGTTATGACATGTTTCGCGGATTTTTTTTTTTTTATATTTGTGACCGTGCACCTCAAAACGAACATAAAGTCGCACACACTGATTTTGCGTGAGGAATGAAAATAAGTGAAATGGGTCAACCTAGCCGAACTTGACTTTTTCATATTTTCTAAAAGAGCGGGTCTTCTTTTACATTATGCTAAAATTTGGTATCATAAAACGGGCAGGAAAGTGTGGGTTTTTTTTAGCAGTTTATCTCGAACATTTTTGGTAGAATAGTGTGATTAGGTGTGTCTTTAGAATCCCTTTTTCATTTCTGAAAACCTTGTCCACACTCTTTATTTTCAACTCTAATAACTTTTGAAAGGATAGTGCTACTGCTTTGAAAGTTGATATTAATTATGGACAGAATGTGTTAATGAGGCATGCTTAATTTCAGTTTAATCTGATAATCCCTTTATTGTTGTTACTCTGGTGGTTTACTTCCTGTTTTTTGTCCCATTCATCGCACAGCCAGCACGGTTTGGTAAAGATTAAGCGCTTGAATAGACACTGTACTTCAGACCCTCTTTTCTCAGATCACACTTTTCCTGAGTTTGTGCTTTCTTTCCAATATTTAGATAGGTTAGGAGAGTCCATTTGATTTGAGTTATACATCATTTTAAAGCTTAAAGTCTGCTCTTTCAGAATATGGTCTTAACTAAACATTCATGTCACGCGACTTTTTGTTTGTTTTGAGGTGCGGGGTCACATTTATTTATTTATTTATTTATTTATTTTAAGCATTCCTGTCGATGGGGACGGGATACGAGGTCAATGGGGCCTAGGTAATTGACAATGCCCTGCACTATTTAGCAGCAAGAATAACAAACCAATGTGCACAGCCAATGCCCCACTTCTCCCTTTCTGGCCAATATTTTGAATGAATAATTGTCATTGGTCATAAGCATTCAATCAATTTTCACATGCTTCAAATGTTCTGGATCCATCGAGAATGGGGGTGGGGGGATCCATTATGCGTGAACGGTTATAGATGGGAAGGAGTCACAATATCTCACCAGGTGATATCTCTCTTCCGTTTTCTCCTTTTGTTTTTCTCTCACGAGCTTTATCTCATGATTTCTTTTCTTCTTTGCATCTTTTTTTTTGGCTAGTTTTCTCTCTGTGAATTCTCCCTTTACGTGTCTCAAGAATATTGTATTCATTATCTTTTCTTCTTTTTTTCCAATGGAACTTTGAAGGGAAAAGGTGGAAAAGCAGCATCTGATTGTGCTGCATTTACTGAACTCTTAAATTTATACTTTTTGCGGATGACACTAATATTCTTTACTCTCATGAGAACCTCGAAACACTGTTTAATACTCTGAACACGGAAATAGACAGTCTTCCAATGGTTTATTTGTAATAAATTATCCCTTAATGTTTCTAAAACAAATTTTATACGTTTCAGAACATTAACAGCAGTTACGATATTAATATTGATGGATTATCCTTAACTGAAGTAAGATCTATTATTTTTTTAGGAATCACAATTGACTCGAGTTTAACTTGGAATGATCACATTCATAATATCCACACGTCCGTCTCAAGAACTGTAGGAATTCTATATCGAATAAAAAACTTCATTTCTCAAATTCCCTGACTATTCTAAATAATGCATTGATCTTACCAAATATCACATACTGCAATATCGTTTGGGGAAACTGTGGCTCGATTAAAATTAATCCAATTTTTACCCTCCAAAAACGTGCTGTACGTTTAACTACCAATTCTCGTTACTTATCCCCATCCCATCCCCTATTTCGTCAACTAAAAACATTGAAAATTGAGGATATTCACACCTTTCAAACTGCTGTTTTTTATGTAGAAATATACATTTAATTGTCTTCCAAAAATTTTTGATGGCTTCTTCACTCCAAATTCCACCGTTCATTCATATCCAACACGTCAGTCGTCCGATTACCATCTCGAAAACTCCAGAATCATTTTAGCTCAAAAATCATTAAAACATAATGGACCAGATATTTGGAATTCTTCACCCCCTAATTCAAAACAATGTACGTCGTTGAACATTTTCAAACGAGAATTAGAAAACACCCTCATAATCCAGTATACTTCTGACACATAAATATTCATACCACCTGGTTAACAAACACCCTAAACAATGAGTTCACTGCCATAACTGAAGTAGCATTCACCTCCTCGCAATGATACACAAAATAACACTCAACGTACAAACCAAGATTCATCCAAACACAATGCACACCGCACAGCACCGCACGTCCTTCGCACAATTACTTCCCACTCAGTGAGTGGCAAGATTTTTCTATGTATCTCTTTATTGTGCCCTTCGCACAATGTACCCCCACTCAGTGAGTGGCAAGATTTTCTTTATGTATCTCTTTACCTGGGGCCATCTTCCTCGTCAAGCTTAGCTTATGATGATGGTCCCCTGCATTTCATTTTTATCATTTCCTACTGCTTCCTTTTATATATGATATTCGTTTTTGAAAAAAGAAAATGTATGTATGATCCAAACGTTACGAATATTAGCTCTGTAAATTACTATGTAAGTATTTTGTTGATTTGTTCATTTGTATTGATTTTGCAATGCAGAAGTAAAAACTGAACTGAACTGAACTGAACTAAACGCTGTAATTAAATTCATTACATGAATTTCATTCTTGTATGTTCTTTATCATTATAAAGCACTGTTGGTAGGGATGTCAGAATTTCATGCCATTCTATACATTTAACAAAGTAACTTTGCTTTCAAGCTAGTTATCAAACACTTTTAGCTGTGAAGCCAGATTTATATAAGGTATAGTCCATATAACTACAAAATGTTTGTACTTGATTCTGAGGACGTTAATGGCTCAAACTTAACACCCTAGCAGTAACACACAATACCGGTAACTAACAGTACACGCAGTGCGTGGGACTACATGAAAGTCGCGTAATTTCTCCAGTCTCTCCACAGTTTCTCCTTTGCTTTTGTCTACTGCTTTTAATTCCTGATCCTTTTCTTAGGATGGTTTGTTTTGTCAATGTGTTTTCCTTCATTATCCTCCATTGCTTGATCAAAATGTGATGAGTTTTTCAAGATATTTTTAAGATTTGCGAGGTGACTTTTAACAGAAAGCCCAAAAGCAAAAAGCCAACTTCTATTGTTTACAGATTAAGTCAGGAGAAAATGGAAGAGGGTCAAGTCAATGCTACTCTCTTATTGGTCAATTCACCGATGATATCATAGGGGTGGATGTAGTACCTTATGAAACCCAACTAAAATGGATGTAGTACCTTTTGAAACCGAACTGATTTTTAAATGTTATTTAAAAAAAAAAATCTGGTTGAAAATTCAGCTTTCCGTTTAGTCGTATAGGTGTAAAGAGGTCCAAAAAATAAGTACATTAAGACCAACAAGTGGATTTTGGTGGAAAATGGACGTAGTGCATTTTTGCAACTGAGATTTTCATATATATTGCCTTTACATGTTCTGATTGAAAGTGTAAGACATTGCGTGAATAACTTTTTGCTAGTTGTACCAGACAAACTGGGGTATCAAAATAATAATAATGATAAAGAAAAAAAAATTCATCTGATGTCTTTGCTGAACCTCACACATTTTTTTTGGGGGGGGGCGCATGAAGACAGGCATCATGCATACAAGAAGTTTAGAGTAGAGAACAACGGTGTAAATCCGTACTGAGGAGTGGGGGAATGGTCACCATCACCACGATTACAAGCCCATAACCGGACCGGCGCAGCCTTGGGGGGGGGGGGGGGACAGGATTTGACCTTTAGGAGGAGCGGTTATATGAGGGAGCGAAGCAATAGGGGGAGGATATAAATCTTTTTGTCTCGAAAATTTTGACATTTTACAGTCCAAAAACTGCCGTTTGGAGCTATATTCTTCGCTTTGGAAATTAAGGGGGGGCACACGGGGCGCAACTGCTGTCAATCACTGACAGCAACATCAGGAGAATGGCCGCTATTTGATAGCGATTAGATGCGAGCGAGCTTGAAAATTTTGACATTTTATAGTCTAAGAACTGCCGTTTGTAGCTAAACTTTTTCGCTTTTGAAATTAAGGGGGGCCGCACCGGGCGCAACTGCTGTCAATCACTGGCAGCAACACCAGGAGAATGGCATAGCGGTTAAATGCGAGCGAGCGAGCTTGAAAATCTTCACATTTTACAGTCCAAAAACTACCGTTCACAACTGCCGTTTGTGGCTGTATTTTTTCGCTTTGGAAATTAAGTGGGGCACACCGGGCACAGCTGCCGGATATCACTGGCAGCAACATCAGGAGAATGGCATTATAAATAAATGCGAGCGAGCGAAGCGAGTGAGCTTGAAAATTTTGATCTTTGACAGTGTAGAACCGCCGTTTGTAGCTATACTTTTTCGCTTTTGGAAATGAAGGGGGGGGGGCGCACCCGGCGCAACTGCTGTCAATCACTGGCAGCAACATCAGGAGAATGGCATAGCGGTTAGATGCGAGCGAGCGAAGTGAGCGAGCTTCAAATTTTCACATTTTACAGTCCAAAAACTACCGTTCACAACTGCCGGCAATTACTGTCAGCAACATCAACAGAATGGCATAACAAATAAATGCGAGCGAGCAAAGTGAGTGAGCTTGAAAATTTTGATATTTCACAGTCCCCCCAAAACCTGTCCTTTGTGGCTGTATTCTTTCGCTTTGGAAATAAAGGGGGCGCACCGGGCGAAAACTGCTGGGAATTATTACCGGGAGCAACATCAGGAGAATGGCATAATGCTTTAATGCGAGCGAGCGAAGCGAGCGAGCTTTGAGATTTTCATATTTTACAATCCCAAAAATACTGTTCGTAGCTATATTTTTCGCTTTGGAAATTAAGGGGGGCGCACCGGGCGAAAACTACAGACAATTATTACTGGCAGCAACATCAGGAGAATGGAATAGTTATTAAATGCGAGCGAGTTTCAAAATTTTGACAATTTACAGTCCAAAACTGCCGATATTAGCTATATTTTTCGCTTTGACACCGGGCGCAACTGCTGTCAGTCACTGACAGCAACATCAGGAGAATGGCATAGCGGTTAAAAGCGAGCGAGCGAACTTTAAAATTTTGATATTTTACACTCCAAAAACTGTCGTTTGTACCGTAGCTATATTTTTCGCTTTTGTTTGTCCCACTTTTATGGGGGAACCATCCTCCCCCCCCCCCAATCGACGCCTCTGCATATGAGGGTAATATATGCATAATATAGGGCATATATGGTAAGTGAAAGATCTGCTGCACACTCTTTGATAAATTGGGGATATAATAATAATACGTCAATGTCAGTGTACAATGTACAGAGTTTATCGAAAGGGATCCTGTATAGAGGAGCTTTTGCATGTTTATGATTGAATACAACGATGTATAATCAATACAACAATCTCGTGCATAGTTCAGGGGATATTTGGACAATTTTCCACTAAGAAAGTTCGAGATTTGTCCTCATCTCGGGAACTGCTTGGGGGATAAATGATTTGTCTGCCTAAACACTTCCAAAGGGGCGGGGCAAATGCCCGTTTGCCCCCCCCCCCCCCCCGAGATAGATTCGACGCCCCTGATCTTCCCTGGGTATGACCATAGATGTTTCCTGACTGAGTAATCAGTCACTGTAGTTTCTCAGGAATGATTCAGGAAATGGAAGGGGTTAAGTTATGACGATATTAGTTTTTTCTTATTGTTTGTTTGTTTGTTTTCGTACATATTTTGCACATGGTCCCCAGTTACTCGCGTCATAGCATGTTTACATGTAGGCCTATACTATTTGACGTTGTCAACGTCTGAGCCATACCATACAGTGTATGTCGATGTTACTTTCTTCGCGAGCGAGCGCTTGAGAAAATTATGTATACATTTTCCTACAAGATAGAATACTGTTCAGCTATGTTACCTGTCTGAAGGCCGGCGTACAAACGTCATGCAATATGTCAAAATTGATACAATCACATTTCTGCTTCCTCAATTTTTCCTCAAAATTCAGGGGGGGGGGGATGATTGTACAGGCCATTCCTCTTCCTCCATTTCGGGGGGGGGGGGGATATATTCCCCCCCCATCCCCCCGGGATTTACGCCCATGGTAGAGAACAACATGTATGAAGTTCAATGCACGCCATACAATCAAGCGAACTAAAATTTGTGCCTTCTCACGTCAGTGGTAGGCACTGCCCCAAACGTTCAAGGATGGAAAGGAGAAGACATCCTATTGCCGTGTGACATCCAGCAGGAGCCTCTCGTCGTGTACTGGGATAAGGATAGCGTCTTATATCCGGACCAGAAGACACCTAAGGCTGAATATTTTGATGGAAACTTTGAGAGCTTGGAGGAACGGTTTCATATCGACAAGAACTTCAGCCTGGTCATTAGCAGCTTGGAGGTGGCAGATGAGGGTCGTTACTATTGTCAAGTGCTGCTGAAGAATGCCCAAAGTTTTGGAAATTCCACCATCATGACGATTAGCTGTAAGCAACATCTGTCTCTATTCATGTCATACTTAGTGAGAAGGAAAAATATTGTTTTGAATTAGGTTACCGGTAAATAGAAGAAAAGAAAAAGACAGAAAAAGCTTTAGACACTCAAGCTTGAAAGAACGACGTTTTTGACAGTTCGTCACAATATTATCATAGTGTCACATTGACTTATAAAACAATGTTAAAAGTTAAGCAATTTTCCAGAGTAATCGTTGTGATGAATAACTGAGACTATTTGCAATAAAACATTTTGCTTGAAAGAAACACAACATGGCATATAAAGTATATTAATGTTGTTAATCAGAGCATGTTTACATATTGTTCATTTTCTCACAAGCGCACTAACCTTTCGTTTATTTTCTTGTTTGATAAAGCTTTACATTATGTATTAGTGTTGCTATAATGACAATTCTGAGACTGTTTTCATATCACAAGTTTCAATGCAAGATAATAGACACAATTTTGTAAAAAGGAAATGAACCTTGTCTTTTTTTTTTTGGGGGGGGGGAGGGGGGGGGGGAGGGAGGGGGGTGGACACTTTTCCACATTCTTGTGTCATAGCAACTGTTAGCAATGACAAATGGGCTAGTAGGTGTCAACCTGCACCCCCTCTGCACCTAACATTCATTGTTGTTTCCATGTAGTCCTTGGTCTGGAAAGTCAGAAAAGTGATGTTAACAAGAAAAAAGTTGGGTCCCAAGACCCGCCCGGTGACTTTTTGTGACGTCACTTCCGGAACGAATATGGGGGGGGGGGGGAATAGCATTCGGGTATTATCCTAATAAAGTGGTTGCCATGCCTTTATTTTTCAATAATAACCAAAGATTCTGGTATTTCTAGATTCCTCAGAAGATGGGAAATATGACGCAAAGCAAAGTTTGGCAATATAAGCCCTCAGTTTGTCGTCACCGATGATGTCGACAAAATTCAACAAAAATTTATAAAATTTGTGCATTTTTTCAAGTTTCACCCTTTCAGTTTGTATATTTTTTGTGAAAAATGTGTTGAATGACTTTAAATTTGGTCTGGATATTAAATGACTATCCTCTCTTATGAAAACAAAAGATTTTGGCGTAATTATAATCCAATCTACTTCTGTAGACATTCAAGTGGGCATGCGCGGTGCCTGGAAATCAGCCTCCAAAATGCCTCTTATTGATGTCCAGTATCAAAAATGAGTTATAACGAATCTTTTTATCATGTAAATTCACATCTTTAATCAATTTTTGCAATCAGCAATCACCTGATTGAATAAAAGTTGCCTGAAAATGAGAAATCAAAGATAATGACGTTGCTCACGACATCGAAGATGAAGATGACGTCAGAGACTAGAATTACGACATACCGGTAGCAGACATTATTTTAGATATTTTTTAATCTCTTTTAAAATTTCGTAAAATATTGTCATGTTTCTAATTGGGTCTGTCATATATGTACACTTCCTCGTTGGTAATGATTTTATTAACGTCAATTTCTGATTGTTTGTTTATTCCATTGATTTCACAATTGATATTCATTTGATTAATACGCAGTATGATCTAAACTATTTTTATTTTTTTATTTTCTTTTGGAAATTTGGCAATAGAGACTTGCAGGTCATCAACAACGAAATGGGCATTAGTGAGGTGAACAAACTAAGTCAGCACAAGTTCTTACGCTAATTCAGATATTCATTACTTTGTGGTTAATTCACTATGTTAATTGGAATTTAGTCTGGATGTTAAAGGATAAGTCCAGCTTCGTGTACATGTAGGTGAAGTAAAATGCGGCAATAATAAATAGAATATCACATCAGTAAAAGTTTGGGGAAAGCAGACAATCCATTCACAAGTTTTGATTTTTTTTTTTAAGTTTCTGCACTGTCACTGCTGGATGAGAAGACTACTACAGTGTGTGATGTCACATGCGTAGAACGATATATACAATGTAAGGAAAATATAAAGAGAATTCTACAAAATCTTATTAAAAAAAAAAAACGTGCATATTTCGTCGACATGTCAGTGACTTATATTAAGAATATCATTCTTCCTGCCTTCTGACGGAGACAAGTCAAGTGTTTTTTTTTTTATTTTGTAAGAAAATTGAAAATATGTTGACTTTTCTTTGTATAATTTTCTTTATATCGTTCTATACATGACAGTGACATCACAAGCTGTATTAGTCTTCTCATCCGGCAGTGAGCGAGCAGAAACTTCAATAATTCATAAATTTTGAACGGATTGTCTGATTCTCCTCAAACTCTCACTGATGTGTTCTACTAATATTGCTGTATTCACTCAATCCACATGTCACATGTATGTGAAGTTGAAGTTGTCCTTTAAAATAGATAGCCATATTTCATTGGAAAAAAAAGAACAAATGAACATTATTTTAATCCTGGCCTCTTCGGTAGACGTTCAAGAGGGCAGGAGGAGTGCGAAATAAGAACCAACAGAATTTCCCTTTTGGTGACTAGTAAATTGATATATTAACTCGTATATTTCAAGTAAAATCGGAACTTTAATCATTTTGTTTAAATCATCAAACACCTGCTGAAATACATCTGACTTTAGTGATGACGGCAAAGACAGCGGCGTCGATGACAAAATTCACATTGGAGTTTCGTCTATATACCAAATTCAACTGAATTTATCAATTAGTTTAAGACGACCCTTAGAGATTAACACCATTAGCTATGAGGAAAAGAAAATTTTGATTACATCTGCATTTTGCCTTCTCAACACACTCGAATCCTTTAAAGAGAATTTAGTATGTTTTTTTTTTATAATCCAGAAGACTTTTAAGATGTTTAGTGTGCATGCAAGGTGTGTGAAACAAGCCGCCGTAAGTTCTTTTCTACTGTCTAGCAATCAGTTTTTCGTCAAAGATGAGAAACTTCAAGTATTATAATTTGTATTAAAGAAAATATACAAGAAAATATCTAAGAGAAATTTGGCTTGAAATTAGAAATTAGAGACAACTATACAGTTCCCTTGTCACCATATCTGATGATCATAATGACAACATAATTCTATCATAATTTACCGCGACAAATCATGTAGTGTGACTATAAAACACGATAAAGGCATGTTTATTATAAGCAATTCCCCAATTCATGGGGCATTATCTGAAATGGTTATTAGACAATGATAGTTCAGTAATAAGAGTTTGATTTCATAGATCATATGAGGCATATAATACATTCATTCTTTGCTAATAGTTGGTTGCTGTTAGATACTCAAATTCCTATAGCCTTTTTTTTTTCAGGACTATTTTTTTGTTTGGTCAGGTCTCGTAACTTATGCTTTGAAAATATTATTAGCATTCACATTTTATAGTCAACACTAACCGATTATACTTGTGATACCTCTTTTTAAAATTGTCATTCCACCTGAAAGTATAAAGAAAATTTTTAAATGTAACATTGTTCACAGTAGAATTGGTTATAGTGATGTTTCATAAAAAATTAATTTCTAATTATTATATATTTTTCCAGCATGATTTACTTCCGATGAAGTTATTGAGAGTCCAACATCGAAATGCTTCAAATGATTACCACTGGCTTAGTACCGATATGTTGAAATTGATGGAGTCATCTACTAGCTCTAAGTTATCCTTTCAAAGTCTGACACTCGTTTGCCCATGAACACTGTTAAAATTAAATTCTGATGTCACTATCAGTGTAACTCTGTGATTCTGTTGGTTGAATGAATTCATTTTCACTACTTTCACTGTCACTATAAGTATCGGGCTCCGATTCATAAGTCATGGTGCCTAACAAGATGTCCCCAAGCTGATGCCAAATCATCTCCCCGTCTCCCCAGTTCTGAACCAAATCAAATTCCAATGTCCATAATGGTCATTTTCTGAGTGCGGTATATGTTGAATTAATCCATTTTTGCTCATGTCACTGTTGCCATACCAGTATCGGCTCCGATTCATCAGCCACAGTGACTTTCAGGATGCATGTCCCCAAGCTGACGCGGCAGCACCTCCCTTAAGGTCCACAGAGGTCGCATTAGATCTTCATCCTTTGTCCATCCATGTCTTCCGTTTGGGTTTGTTGATAGCTTTCATAATCTTGTTTGATAATTGCAGAGGACATGCTGCTCTAAAACCTTTCAGCAGGGCGGTATCATAGCCAGATCAAAGTTTTTTTTTGCCTTTGTGACATTAGTCATTTCACCGCACTTGGACTGTAAAGAGTTTGGAGGGCATTAACTTTCCTAATTCTTCTGTTACCATACAATGCACAGGTAAATCGTTCCAGTTCATCATCATCTCAGCTATAACACTTCAAGATTCACCAAGCTTTGGAAATACAGCATAAAATGACTCATCAGCCTCGACATTGTTTTTGCCTTCCCCTTACCTAAAAGGCACTAGTGGTATTACAGCTAGTAAATTTGTGGAGTCCTAGAAATGATGTACATACAAGGGCTGAATCATGAAATGGGACAACTGAGGTGATGGATGAACTGAAAATATTTTGCTGTGCTTTACATGGTAATAGATGAATTTTGAGGTGAATACTCTGCGATTCTTGACAATACAGTCTAAGTGCAGTAAAATGATTTATGTCACAAAGGCAAAAACGTTTGATATGGCTTCTCAGAGACGTATCTAAACAGCATGTCCTCCGAACCAATTATCAAACTAAGAATATGGAAGCTAGCAACGGACCAAAATGAAGATCATGGATACTAACGATAGACGAAGGATGAAGATCTAATAGCGACCTTTGTTGACTTCACCTCAGGGGAGGTGATGCCGCATCAGCTTGTGGATGTCCTGAAAGGCACCATGGCTGATGTATCAAAGCCCGATACTGGCATAGAAGCAGTGACAGGAGCAAAAATGAATTCATTAAAAATATTCACTCAGAAAATGACAATGACGGTGACGTTGGAATTCGATTCAGAGCTCAAAAGACTTTCAGATTTTAGACTTTGAAAGGATGGCAAAGTGATTCGTTGTCGTCCCACAAATTCGACATCCACGAATTATACAGCAAACGAGTCGTACAGCCCATGACTTCGACAGCAAGGCCCATGAGTCCGACAGTATACAAACAAGGCCCGCAAGTTTGACACTAGGCCAACAAGGTTCACGAGTTTGACACTTATCTAAGCAACACCCCCCCAAAAAAAAAAAGAAAAAGAAAACAAACTCACAAGTTAAAAACGATCCACGAGTTCGATATTACATCGAAGGGCCGTAAATGTGTTTTTTTTTTATTTTCTCGTGGGTCTTGTTTATTACGTGACAAACTCGTGGGCCTGGCTTGCCTGGTGTCAGACTCAAGGGTGTCGAACTCATGGGCTGTAGGACTCACGGGCTGTATAACTCGCGGGCTCTATGACTCATGGGTTGTATGGTTCATTGGTGTCGAACTCGTGAAGTGCACCCGGTGAATCAGCGTCAGCTTCTGGACATCCATAAGGCACCATGGGCCCATGGCTGATCTAACAAAAGTGTTGACTTTAAGTTAAATGTCTACAGAAGATGTCTGAATTAAGAGAATGCCTTATTTGTTTTGTTTTTGTTAAATATGGTTATCTATCTAATATCCAGACTAGATTTAATTTCATTTCATGATTTAACCACAAATATTGGATATTTAGATGTTTTAGCGTGAGAACTTGCAAAAAACTGCGTGGACTTTAAAGTTTGTCAACTTCATGTATCCCAACTTCATTGTCGGTGACATGAAAGTCCATATTCTCAAATTTTCGAAATAAAATGAAAAAAAAATACAAAAATACAAAATCAGATAATGATGTTAATATAATCATTACCATCGAGAAATTGTACATCGTGATTGAATTGTGACCCACTATGCCACAGAACCGCCAAGAGCCCACAAGTTAGCATTCCTAAGTAAAAAAAAAAAAAAAAAACAAACAAAACACAAAAAAAAAACAAAAAACAAAAACAAAACAAAAAAACAATCATTAAAGTCATTTGGGCCTCTAAAAGTCCATTGTCTCTATTATGCATCATGTATAGTGTCATTTCGGTGACAAGTTCAATGTAGATGCAATTTCTGAAGAAAATGGAAGAAAAATCATGTCAAAATATTATCCATGCCTGATACAGATTTTAGAATTGTGCCAGTAAGTGCAGCGTAGTTGAGATAAGTGTTTTAATTGTGAAACTAGTTATAAGCCTTTATCTAAAGGGGACATCCAGTCCAAATAAAAGTTAGTCCGATAAGAAAAAGTAAAACATTACGAGTTCAATGATAAAATTGTGATCGAAATCGCATGAAAAATAAGGAAGTTATGACATTTTGAAGTTTCGCTATGTTTTGAGGAAATAGTTCTTGAACGGTCAGTATGAATATGCAAATGACAAAGTGAGCATTTCATCCCCTCACATCTTGCCATATAGTTCGTACGTAAAATTTTTACATATCCAGTTTTTCATTCAAACGCAATGTTCGAGGCTCAAATCATGATATATCTAACATTACTATTACCAAGTTATACAACCAGGAATAACATCATTTGTCAGACTTCAATTTTCTCTCTTTTTTTGTACACGATCAATGGAAAATTGTGAGGTTATGACATGGTCAGGTTACTCATTTGCATATTCTTATCCACTGTACAAGAAATGTTTTGCAGAAATTAGCAAAAAAAATAGTAACTTCTTTATTTTTCATCAGATTACAGTCAAATTCTTACCGTTGAACTCGTAAGAATTTACTCTTTTTTATCAGACTAACTTATTGTTAGACTGGATTTCCCCTTTAAGCTGGATTTGAGTTTATTGCAAAGAAATAAAATGCCAGTAGAATTGAAATTTCATTGCCTTGATTTCCTTAACTATAAATTTACCGTTAAAATCAATCAATTGAAAAAGTGATTTGTAAACGAATCCATGCTATGTCGCATTTTTAGTCTTCGACGTCGTCTTCATCTTCGATGTCGTGACCAACGTCATCATCAAAAAGATCCATGGTCATCTTTGATTTCACATTTTAGGCCAACTTTTGTTCGATCAGGTGATTGCTGATTGCAAAATGTGATTAAATGTGTAAATTAACGTGATAAAGAGACGCGTTGTAATTTATTTATTTTTTTTTTTTTATACTGGACATCAAAAAAGGCATTTGGGAGGCTTATTTCCAGACACCGCGCATGCCCACTCGAATTTTTACAGAAGAAGATCGGATTACAATTAGGCCAAAATCTTTTGTTTTCGTAAAAAAGGATATTCATTTAATATCCAGACCAAATTTCAAGTCATTAAATACATTTTTTCACAAAAACAATATACAAACTTAAAGGGTGAAACTTGAAAAATTGCACATATTTTGTAAAATTTTGTTGAATTTTGTCGACATCGTTGCCCATTTCGTTGTCGATGACGACAAACTGAGGGCTTATATTGCCAAACTTTGCTTTGGATCATATTTCCCATCTTCTGAGAAATTTAGAAATACCAAAAGTGTTTGGTTATCAATGAAAAGTAAAGGCATGGACCACTTTATTAGGATAATACCCAAATGCTATTCCCCCGTATTCGCGAAAAGGTCGTTCCGGAAGTGACGTCACAAAACGTCACTGAGCGGGTCTTGGGATCCAACTTTTTTTTTGTTTTTTTGTCAACATCACTCTTCTGACTCTCCAGACCAAGGACTACATGGAAACATCAATGCATGTTAGGTGCAGAGGGGGTGCAGGATGACCCCCACTAGCCCATGGCCTATTTGACATTACCGTTTATGCTTTAAAACAAAATAAAGGTACACTGCCGACAGTCAGTCTGTTAACTTTCTGTATAAATCAGTCATGAATAATGTTTTCATACAAATTATACTAAGGTCTTTTTCCCCCTAAAACAGCAGTTTCTACAAAGGCGTTACCATAGCAACGGCTAAGTCTAAAACAAAGTAAGACTTTTGATGATCGAGTTTTCTACGACAAACAAAATGTTCACTGTAGAAGGCATACTGGGACAGGCTCAGTCACTTTGTCTCACATTTGAATTTCGCATAATCTAGAACATGTTTATTTCTTACTAGCTTTATAACTACACTATGAATAATGAGTTTTCTTTCTGTTTCATGTTGTTACGTTGTTTCTTTTTATATATATGAATTTTTAGGTATATTAATAGTGATTTGGGTTTTAAGTAATAAAGCTATATGGATGTAATCAACATGAATTTCGAATTCAAATATTAACAGGTGAGTTTTGTTTATTTTGTGTTATTATCTAATTGTCAAAATTATGTTTCTTCATCTGAGCATTGTTTAGGTTGTAGTCGCATTTGTAAAATAGCAAATCCAACTGAAAAATAAACAAACAAGCACACACACACACACACACAAACAAACAAAACGAAAACAACTCTTCGTTACATCTACGCAAAGTATCAGGTGATATCTTACGTAATTTCAAAACGATTTTCTTATTTTCCTAGCGATGGCATCAGTACATACTATTGAGGAGTGTGCTGATAGAAGTCAATCTCGTCAAAGCCGGTGTACATATCAATCTCCCTTCAACACCCCTTCCCTGAATCTTACGTGTATTGTGAGTGGATTCAAACCTAACGTTTCCATGCTATGGACCGAGGAGTCGGGAAAGAGACTGAATTCCGTGGTTTCACAACAGAACACACTTCCTGATGGCACATACGAGAGGTTTGAGACAATCACTGTATCAGCTACACATAAAACAGAGCAAAAGTTCATGTGCGTGGCTACCGGTGACTCGCTGAATGGAACGTCGACCCGAGAAATCGCAGTGCTGCCGTCATCAGGTTTCGTGAAATGTTGCCAATTTTATGTTTCTGAATAATTATTGGCAAACAATTATTGATATTAGTTAAACCGATGTTCTTATTGAAATTTGTAACGGGGAAGTTCAATTCGCTAATTCATATTTTGAGCAAATTAACCTTTCCACACAAAATTTACTATAAAAAAAAGAAGGAAAAGATACATTTAAGAGAATTTTAACTAATTTCAATGAATAAAAAGTAGAAGAAGAAGGAGAAGGAGAAACTTACGACAATTGGCAGGGGTACGTGTCACAAGTCCGACACCAACGGGTTATACTGCACACGAGTCGCATAATTCGTGATATCGACACTTCTAGGCGAGTATAATGAAGGCCAATGAGTTTATGTAATAAAAAAAGTCCACGAGTCCGATACCTATTACTATCATGTTCAGTGCAGGTCTCATGAACCGCTTTTTTGTTTTGTTTTGTTTTGTTGTGCTGTGTTTTGTTTTGTTTTGTTTTTGTTTTTGCCTATGGAGTGTCGGATTCGCAGGTCTTGTTTGCAAAGTGTCGGACTCATGACCTCTTCACCTAATGTCAAGCTGGCAGACTGAATGACTCGTGAGCTGTGTGACTCATGGTCATGGATCTTTCATCAATGTCAAGCTCGTTGGTCGTATGACTCGTGGGTGCCGGTCTCGTAGGATTACTCAATTAGAATTGTGTCCTTTGAATAGTTTGTTTTGTTATCATAATCATGATAATAATATGTGGCCGTTCAGCACAAATCAACAAAAGTCGCACCCCTTTAATTTCACATGAGAACTAAACAAACATAGAACAGGTCAACCAAGTCTATTTTAAGTTTTTTTTTTTCTTTAAAAGCTAGTCTCTGTTTTATCCTGAATTTTGGATCATAAAATGAATGGAAAAGTTTTTTCGAGCAGTTTTTCTTCAAACATTCCTTATAGAGTAGTGTGATCAGGTATGTCTTACACGTCACTTTTCATTTCTTAAAACAATCCTTTGCACACTCTTCACTTTTCCAACTTTAATAACTTTTGAAAAAAAAAATGCTACTGCTTTAAAAGTTTGCATTGTTCACGAACAGAACGTGTTAATAGAGCATGCTCAATCATAGCTTAATCTAATAGTCCCTTCATTGCTGTTGCTCTGGTTGTTTACATCCTGTGTTCTGTCCCTTTCATTGCATGGCTAGCACGGCTTGCTAAAGATTAAGCGCTTGAATAGACTCTGTACAGAGCCCCTTTTCTCAATTCATACTTTTCGAGAGTGTGTGCTTTCCATTTGAATTGAGTTGTACATCATTTTGAAGCTTAAGGCTGTAAGGTCTGCTCTTTCAGAATCTGCCCTTAACTGAAAATCCATATCTGGTGACTTTTAGTTGGTTTTGTGATGCAGGGTCAGATATGTATTCAGGTAGTCAACCACTTCGCTTTCACTATCAAACATAAACTGACACACACACACACACACACACACGCACATAATGAAAATTTAAAATTGTATCGCATATCTAAGTATTTATTTGCGTTTATTTCACTGTCTTCTAAATGGAGTTATTATGAATGAAGATGTTTTCCATTTGTGTTTCTATCAAGTTTCAGGAAAACGTGTTAATTCAGGTCTCATCATTGGACTCACCATGTGTGTGCCTGTTGTCATTGTCACCCTATTTCTCTTTGTTGGGAAATATCTGCAAAACAAACATCAGGACTGCCTACTGCGAAATGGTATTGATGTATTTTCTTTATGGTTAGATATTTGCGTTCATTGCGTTAATGATTACGCGCCTGTGTGTCTTTGTGTGTGAGAGCATGTATGTGTGTGTGTGTGTGTGTGTGTATATAGGTTTGTACTTCTTTGGTTTTATTATGATATTTTCGTATTTTTTCCACAAACATAGAATCATTATTAATATTTATCAACATTACGTAGACCGAAAAATTGTCCAATGTAAGCAGAACTTGCACATTTATTGTAAACGATGATTAATCTATGTAAAATAGAAGAAATTATATTATTCGTGAAGGGTGAATGCATCAGACCACACATCGAAAGCGTATATGCTTGAAATTAAGTTGACCTGAGAATCTGGTAGTGAAAAGAAAAGAAACAAGTAACGTGTTGAAAATAAGTTGTGCCCCTGATATACAGTATATGAAAATCTTCATTTATAGTGATGCTCTTGTTGTTATTGATGATGATAATATTTCAGGATGTGGCTGGAACCCCTGCTGGCGAAGATCAAACGTACCAGAGCGATTTCACGACGAAGAAGAATTAATGCTGGGTGAGACAAATATGTAGATAATCACGAGCTTATTCGTTGTCTTTGAAAAGTGCTTTATTCCATTATCAACAGTGACTTTTATATTTTCAAGGTTATGAAATCTCATCTTTTTTTTAACTACATTCTTTGTGCAATGATACAGCTGTATTATGAAACACAGTTATTAGAAAGAACGACATATCATATTAGAGACCTTCTCTCTCTCTCTCCTTCTCTCTCCCTGTATACAGGTTATGCCTACGTGTCTGCGGGTATTTATGTACACTCTTATATTTATTATATTGATTTTATGTTTTTGCTTTTTTTCTATCATTTTGGTTTCTCTTCCTAGAACCACCATCGCTTACAAAGGAACAGATACAGCAATGCAAGGAAGATCTGAAGGAGTATTACCGTGTGTCACGAAGCAAGATCACGGTGGATCCACTCAACTTTATGGAACGTGTTGAATTGGATGATATTTATACGAATTTAAGTATAATAGACCAAAGTAGCAAGCGTAAGACACCGATAACATACGACGATCTTCTGACCAACAATGAACATGGAAAACTTTCAAAGCGACTTCTGATCCAGGGTGAGGGAGGTGTTGGAAAAACAACACTTTGCGCTAAGATTGCCTGGGACTGGTGCCAGGGACGGCTTCTCCAAGATCTGGACATGGTGCTCCTAATACCTCTTAGAGATATTAAGAACGCAACAAGTATCGGTGGTATTGTCAAAACGTACGTCTCTCATTTAAATACTGCAACAAAGAAGAAGATAGATGACTATATTTCAACAAATCTGAGTAGGATTCTCATTATATTTGACGGTTTCGACGAGTTTGACAAAATATTAAGTAAAACGAGCAGCAGTGAGGTCATTCGCATTCTAGTATCAGAGCAATACAAATCATGCAAAGTGATTGTCACAACACGCCCTTGGAGGACAAATGAATTCATGATGGACAGGAGTCTTGCCGAAACTTACACTTTTCTAACCGTCGAAGGATTTAACATGGAGAATTTATCAGTTTATATTAGGAGGTATTTTCGGATTACAGAGGAGGACAATCTTGCCAAAACCTTGATCAGTTTTATGCAGGAAAATGATGTCATCCGATCGAACATGGCCCCGTTTCCTATTTACTGTGCAATGCTTTGCCTCCTGTGGAACGACTTCAGTGAAGAAAGACGAAGAGAAATGCAAAAATTGCACACTTTCTCCAAGATTTTTGGAGAAATGATCTCTTTCCTGAAAGAACACTACGCATCGAAAATTTGTGAAAATCTACAGAATCAGAATATTGTTGAACATTTAAAGGAAGCTGGTAGGGCAATTCAAGAAATAAGTGAAATAGCGTTAGAGGGTTTATTTGACCGGAATCTCTCATTTCCTGAAGAAAAATTCAGAGAGTGTCATGATACAATGGTCACATGCTGCAGAGTGGGTGTTTTGACTATAGAAAAAGATGTCATCACGAGGGAACATCGGCGAGATGTCAACATTTCATCCTTGGTTACATCAAATATTTCTTTTCCCCACAAACTGTTTCAGGAATACATTTCAGGGTTATATGTTAAGTATTTATTCCACAATGATCGTGCTAAGTACGACAAGGTGAAAAACAAACTTCTTAGTCGACCTGAGGAGTTCCGCTACGTACTCTACTTCACGTCAGCTTCAGGGAATGAACTCGGCCTCGATATCGTCAACGGTTTGATAAACTGTGCTACCGATAACTTTGCCATTGATTATGATATTCGACGTGATTTCTGTGTTGACGTTGCGTTTGAATGTCACACTGAGGAGGCAACAAAGGCAGTGGGAGAACGATGGGATGAATACAAACTAGAGTCTTATTCACCGGAACACTTAGTGTCAGGAGTGGTGTTCATGGTGCGCTACAACCAAGTGGTAAGTGACACCACTTGAATATTGATATGAAATATTTCAGATAATATTAAGTAGAAAGAAAATAAGATTCCTTGTATGTGTGTGTGTGTGTGTGTGTGTATGTGTGTGTGTTTCCCCTGTGTGAAATTGAATGCATAATCTACAACCTCAATAGTTGAACTTGGTTTTCAGACATGGAACAGTTCCTATTAATTAGGGAAATTGTTTTGAAATACAAAATCTGCCTTTCTAATAATAATATATCGAATGAATACTGCATTCTTTCCTTAACGAGTTGTGATTAGTGAAATGACGATATGAATAGAACATGTATCTAATGATCCTCTTTGCTCCGAGTTTCAAACCTCCAGTCAACTGCGAGTACTTTATCAACCGCATTCTTCTGTTAAATACTTTCCTCTACTGTCAACTCGTGTTCGTTCTATCAGCAATCGCTAACTCTGAACTATGTGAACTGCGAAAAAAATGTGTCACGTGACTTGGCGGAGGGCATGTGTTCCAGCAGAATATTCCGTGAAGTACAATTATGGGACTCACAATTTCACGTGGAATTCTACAAGATCCTGAGGGCAGAGGCTTCAAACTGTCAGGTAAGAACTTACGTGTATTACCATGATCTACAACACGTACGTTTTTATGTACAGACTACAGATGAAATGTTATTAAGATATTTCATAGAGGCAAATCAAAGGCAAAGGCAAAACAAATATGAGGTGCAAACAATGTTTCTTTGCAGAAAAACCTTCTGAAACAAAGAACCCAAGTTACATCTGAAATTATATGCAATGACCATTATTACTATCGTAGGTGTTTTAAAATATCTTTTGTGACCATCATCACTGCTTAAGAGTGAAGATCATTTACCATTTTTTCCCATCATTACGGAGAACATAATGTGATGTAAATTACAATTTGCAAGTTTGAATGAAATCAAAGTCAACTTGTATTAACTGATGCGCTTCAGTATGATCTCTCATTTGATATGGTCACTTGAGATATCGTTTGTCCGATCATAATTCATTGGTAGAATAATCATTGGGGGAAAATGAAAACATTATTTGGAGCATGACAATGACGAAAGTCACCTGTAAGGATCTACGCGGGGACCCAGATGGGCTACAGAGGAATACATTTTGAATAGCCGTCAAAACAATTCGTCCCTACCGCTTTTGGCCAGCCCACATCCCTTGCTGCGTACGCCCAGCGGACAGATCACAACCTGCCCACGTTTGCACCGAAAGAGACATTTTATACCTTTTGAGGTGGAAAAATCTAATTTACGAGACGCGAGTGAGGAAAGACGAGTTTCCTGGTAATCTTTAAACCCTGAGGCAAACTGATTGTATCCTCAGTTTAAAATCTGTTGGGCCTTTTTTGACGATCATTTGAATTGGAACACTCATCTTGTTTACTATTTGAATAACCAGGCTTTAAGAAATAAAGATGTTATTTATAAATCAGAGCATTTTTTCAATTAAAATACTTTGTATGCTATATTGAGGTATGATTTTGCCATATATAATCCATGGAATATGAGCGCCGGAAAGCTTAGCTAAGATGAATATTGATCAATTATTGACATAAAAAAAGAAGAGTTTTAAGCTGTATTTATGTATGTAAATTATACTCACATAATGATACTGAGCCCCTTCTCTTAGATAGTAAAATAAAAAAAGAGAATAAAGTATTACGTAGATATCCAACACGACAGAGTGATATGTTTCATAAACCGAAAACTAGATTACGAAAAAGTAAACCGAAAACTAGATTACGAAAATTACAGAATACTTTTATTTACAATGGCACCAAAGTTTGGAATTCTTTAAATGGTGAAATTCGACGAACTCCCGGTTCTTTTGCAACACTCTCCTGATAATATGAATTGATATGGTTTGGAAGATGATTTGAAATTGTTAATACTGAAAAGATCATTCGGCATGGTTGTAGAATAGGTCCATATGGTTTTATTTTTAATTCTTTTCTTTAATATTTCTATCCTTTAGCAGCTGAAGGTTCTGTCATTAATACTGTCTCAATGACGATCTTAGTGATTTCTCCTCTTCTTCTTTCTCATTCTCTTCTTCTGGTTGTGTGTGTGTATGCCCGCAAGCTTGTCCAGGTGCACATGCGTACGTGCAGATTGTGTGTGTATGTGTGTGTGTGTGTGTGTGTGTGTGTGTGTGTGTTGGTGTGTGTGAGCTTAGCATCCTATGTTTGATCTCTTTGTAGATTCCCTCCACACACAATTCTATCCATCGGTCATGGATGTGCCTCTTAGAATGATTTCAATTGATTTTGTGATATGTAAATGTTATTTGTATTGCACTAATATACTGAACTTATAACTTACAGTTTTTTTTTGTTACTTTACATCATTGTCATGGATGAATGTTGTAGGCACTACACTGTATGATTTGTGTGTTAACTAACTAAATAAAATGAAATAAGATAGTAAAAAGGGCCTTGTATAATTGTGTTAATACTACCAACAACAACAAAAAAAAAATCCTTTGATCATGGAACGTTGCTGCCCTGATCTGACAGACCAGTCGTTCTTTTTATTTATGTATTCATTTGTTTATTTATTTATCAATTTATTTATTTTTTCATTTTTCTTTTTTTTTATTATTATTATTATTTTTTTTTTTGGGGGGGGAGGGTTGATTTTAAATGTATTTATTATGATCAGGCCTATATACGCAGTTAATTTACAAGACTGCAGCCATACGAGATGTAAAGCAAGTCATTGTAAAGTAACTAAGTTTAGAATCGCCTAATGATGAATTTGAGGGGAGTCGTACTGAACAAATTGGATGGTAAACCGTTCTAGGCACTGTAGACCTTGTGTCCCCATGTCAGCAACTTAACGTATACAAGTTCCTAGTAATCAAAGTATTACATTCAGATGATTTTCACTAATTCACAATAGAAGGGGAGAGAAGCGGCTATCGGGGTTTATGATAATATATATATATTTTTCTTTTCTTCTTCTTCGAATTGACGTACGGAAAAGCGGGAAACCGTTGCTTGACGATTTTAAAGGATGTATTGCCTTGAAGGGGAAATCCAGTCTAAATATACTTTGGTCTGATTAAAAAAAGAATACAATCTTACGAGTTGAATGGTAAAGAACTGACTGAATTCGGATGAAAATAGGGAAAGTTTGACACTTTAAAGCGTTTTGACTGCAGTGGCACAGTATTGTGGCTCCTCACACCCCCAATCCTACAAGATGTTTATGTAATGAAGAAGACGATACCCATTAGAAAGGAAGATTGCCAAACACTCATATTCTGCAGGTCAAAAAGTTGGTTCAAGGTGTACGTCAACCACTAACATGACAACAACAACAACAAAAAAAAAGGAAAAAATCCCAAGCTAATGCACATCCAATTGCGGTTGTAATAGCAGTTTGCGTCACAGAGACTTGTGATGGCGACAACGTGGTAAGAATTCCATGTCTATCTTCTCCTTCGTTTGGAACAATTAATGTGAATTGAGAGAATTTTAAGAATATTCGCACGTCCTGACCGATGTACTCTGAAGGATCGACCTCATTAGCCACACTATTTCCATACGAACCTTCAACTTGAACACGTCAAGTCGCATGCGTAAGCATGCATTATGCCGCACAATAAGAAAGGAAGTCAACGCATTGTATGTGGAAGTCATTTAAAACTCGACGTCGCCCTACACATCACCAGTCACCCATTACCCGATTTTGTGTTGATTATCGCCTCTTTAACGCATTGATGGTGCTAGATATAGGGTATAGGAGACGCTACATTATTCACCAAGATCAATCTGTAGAAGTTAGCCGAACAGGATAGCGAGAAGTTTTCCCTTGGTAGCACCAGAGGTCAGTAAAAATTCCAGGTTCCCCTTCCGGCATGGTCTATAACGTGTCTCTCTGATGGATTTACCAGAATTTATTCATCATTGACGATATTCTGATAGTCATACAGCCTGGTGTATGGAACAAACACTTCCGATTATGTCAGCAGAGTCCTCATCACACTCAGGTCAGCTCATCTCACAGCACGAAGAACCACATACCTGACAGGATGACATTAGGTTCCTTTGTCACCCCGTGTGAAGGGTCGGTGTGATCGGTTATAACGTCACAATTTATCCAATACATGGCCGTGATTAACACACTCTTTACCAACCTGACAAAAAGAGTGGGGGAGATGAAAATAAAAGGGACCGAGCAAGGTACACTGAAATGGTGCTGACGAGAACGCATACCAAACGCTGAAAGCGAAAGAAGTACGTTCCCATCCTCCATTTTCAGTCGGTTGAAAGGAGTTTGTTCTGAGGACTTACGCTTTTATAGCGGATGCCTTTATAGCGGGCACTGCTGCCGTAATGACACAAAGCCAAGATTGAAAGCTGCTGCAGCAGCCAACAGTAGTACATGTAATTATGTGCAGTATGTCCCCCCCCCCAAACAAAAATAATAAATAAATGAATAAGCAAATAAATAAATAAATAAATAAATAAATAAATAAAAACAAATAAATAAATAAAATAAAAATAAAAATAAAAATGAAAATAAAAAAATACAACGGAGCCCTTCACAATGATATCTTTAAAAACATTGCATGAACTAAATACAAATTTAGGGTATGAAAATAAAACTCATTGCCCACATCTCCCCCCCCCCAAAAAAAAAAACCCATTCGAATTGCTTTAGTAGTGAAAGAGAAATACAGAATTTGGATGTCGGGAATCTCTTCCGTCCAAATGCTCTCTATTATTCACACACAAAAGCATTGAATTGCTAAAATTGAAAGAATCAGAACCATGACATGCTTTACAACAATCCACATTTCTCTGTGACCGCTCAACCAAATTGAATGAGGTTTTCTGCAAAATAGAGCTAAAATGGTATATTTCAAGACCCTGAAGTACAATTTAAAAGAATTAATCATATTGGGTGTTATCAATGCGAAAATCTGATTGTAATTTTTTGGGGACATACTGCAGTATAAAGTCGCCCCAAAAATTACAATAAGATTTTCGATTTAATAACACCCAATATGATCGACCTCTCAAACAGTTACTTCAGGATCTTGAAATATAACACCATAGCGCTATTTTGCAGAAAACCCCATTCAATTTGATTTGGTTAATGGGTCACATAGAAATGTGGATCGTTGTAAAGCGTGTCATGAGTCCGATTCTTCCAATTTTAGCAATTGAGTGCTCTTGTATGTGAATAATAGAGAGAATTTGAACAGAAGAGATTCCCGACATCCTCTAAAAAATTCCTCATTTCTCCTTGACCACTGAAGAAAATGGAATGGGGTTTTCTGTAAGATGTGGGCAATGAGTTATAGTTTCATGCCCTGTATTTATATTTAGATTGATTCACTATTTTTAAAGGTCTGTGACATCTGTGAACATAAGGATGCTCGAAAGTCAAGTTCTTGTTAGGAGAAAGGTATGTGTCACAAGCAGGATTGTAAATTTAATCGTGTTTGTGTGTGATCATCACTTTCTTTCTTTGTTTCTTTCTTAGTTTGTTTGTTTGTTTGTTGTTTGTTTCTTTGTTTGTTTGTTTGTTTGTTTCTTTCTTTCTTTCTTTCTTTCTTTCTATCTTTCTCTTTTCACGTTTCTGCATGCTTATTCTTGTACCATGACCGGTGTATAAAACTTGGTTTGACATGCCAATTGAATGCGTGACTACGGCATATTTTGTCGAAGAAGGTTTTTTTTTTTTTTTTTTTTTTTTTTTTTTGCCAGGTCCTTCCGGATGCCTTTGTAATGATATCATTATTAACAGGTAAAATGTGTAGTCAAAGTCACATTTTGGCAATAGGCGAGGTGTGACCCCCACCTCCCTGACATACATGTAATTCTGTACGGGGACCCTATAGAACGAAACGCTGCGTCACTTTTTTTTGTTTTTTGCATAATGAGGGAAATAATAAATACTCTGTGGCACTTTATGGAGGAGACATAAAACAAAACTGGGACAAACAAAACAAAACTACGCTATTCATTTAATAAGTGTATGAGGTAGGGAATGGCACTACTATGAAACCGTTTTGCTTTGCAGTTAAATCGTTGATATCTATGTCTTTTACGTAGGCTGTAGTTGACATTGTGGGTAGTAGAAATCCAATCACTACACAATGGTTTTCTGGCTATTTTGGTAGCAAAATCCAGGCAAAGCTTGTTTCGCCTGTTTCTGAGCGTATCCAAGGAACAAATTCCAAGTGCTTCATTATACGTGATATAATTGTCGCCTAGTATTATCCTGCAAGACCGTTTTTGAATGACTTCAAGGAGATCACTTCCTTCTTTTGTTAAGCTGCCACTGAAAACCGGTTCTCCATATTCAAGTATAGGTCATGTGTATCCACAATAGCCTGTCAGGCAATGGCAATCTGTGTCTTTTCAGACACCTTGGCATGTACATTTTTTTGTTACACCGTTTCAGTATGTCAGATATATGGGAATCCATTTCAGGTTTGATTGAATGGTGATGCCCAATATTTTGGTTTTGTCAACTCTATTGAGAATCTTGTCGCCTATTGAAAGAGGGATTGAAATTGCCCGGTTTTTTGAGAAACGATTGCTGGATTTAATGTCATGCTATTGCGAAGAGACCATTCATTGAAATCATTACGGGCACTTTGAATATTGGGGGTTGGCTTTCTTTCCTGCTTTCAACAAGCGTCAGATCATCCACATATTTGAAATATGGCACTACGGAATCTTTACAGGCATCATTTATCATTAACAGAAACAGTACTGGACCCAATTTCGTTCCCTGTGGAACACCAGAACACACCGTTGACTGGTCTGACAATTTTCCAAAATATCTTGTACACTTCAGAAAGTTAAAAATCCATGCAATGAGACAAGTTCGAGCTTTCGAGGCGATCAATTTCTGGGCGAGGATAATTATTATGATCAATGCGATCGAAGGCTTTTGAGAAATCGGTAAGAACAACAGTAGACACGGAGCGAGCATTTTCCGCATTTTCTATTACCTGATGAAGGAGTTTAATGAGATAATGATTCGTCGACAGATCTGGGCGATTTCCGTATTGATTACGGTCTATTTGATTGTTTATATCTTCCGACAACCACTTGCACATAAATGACTCTGCGATTTTGGCAATATGACTACTAAGAGATATTTGCCGTAAATTCTCAGTTGTTGGTGGATGGCATTTCGGTATGGGAACAACCTGTGCTTGTTTCCACTGACGCGGGACATCCGATGATTGGAAGGAAGCGTTAAGTACGTTTGTCAGTGGGAAGCAAATCTCATACGCGAATTCACGAAGGATGCGGACAGGTAAGTCTCCGGTAATACCTGCGTTATAATGGTTGAGTGGACGCAGCTTTCGGTAAGTTTGCCACGGCTGGATTTCAGGACAAGGAGACGGAGAGGGGAGGTAAGCTGGTAGATGGTCTTTATCGAGGGGAGGTAAGTCACCTGCTACTGACATAAAATGATTGTTTATGCGGTCCGCTGTAACCTTGAGCTGACGGGATCACCGGCATCAGTCCCGGGTACTGAGATTGGTGTTGGGCGTGCATCATTGTTGGTAAGTATTGTGATCTGCGTATACCACTTTGCAGGGTTGTCCACTTTGAGGTTCTTCATTCTTTTGTTATAATACGCGGATCTGGCCTTTTTGATATAACGAGTTACTTTATTTCTGAAATGACGCCAAAGTGGTATGTTATTCTGTTGAAAGGCAAGCTGCCTACTGCGGACTGAAGATTTGATTTCAGCGGTCATCCATACTTTATCTGAACTGTGGGCATGCGTGACTCTGGCAGGTAAGTATACATCCAATTGACTCTGAATTGAATTCATCAACACTTCACACTTAACTGAAGGATCCTGTTCCTGGAGAACCTCCTACCAGGTATGATTTGTTATCCAGTTACCAAAGGCTCTTTTTCTACTGTCCGTCAGAGGCCGTACTATCCTTCTCCGTAATTTGTTGCACTTTGACATCGATTCCATTGGACACCACAAAACACAATTATGATCGCTCATTCCAATAGGGGATATTACACAAGTATGGCTGTACAATGAACGTTACTGTTAGTTGTGATGATCTTGTCAAGAATGTTTGCTCCTCTAGTGGCTTGAGAAACAACTTGTTTAACCCGTTGAGGACGGTTTGATTTTGCTACAACATGCATTTCCCATAGACATCTGCCCGAGTATACTCGGGACTCGTCCTCAACGGGAATTGACGTTGCTGAGGATTGGTTGAAGGTTAAAGGGACATTCCAGACGATAGTCATACTTTCACATCATATAGTACATAAATCGACAACTCCATGTATAAATTTGTGAAATTTATTGTGGTTCTTGAGCAGAGAAACAATACTTTGAAAAACCTTAAACAAATTACACTGAAAAAGGATGATGACATAGGAGGTTCACATATTCCAGAAATGTAGCAGTGCAATTCCATTACAACACTGCTTGCTTGCGAGTTCGCCTGTGTATAATCTATGCATGCTTTCTTCTTTTGTTCTGCTTCCTTGAGCCCCAACTCATGCAGTCTTATGGTGACTCTGCCATGTCATCATCCTTGTTCATTGCAATTTGTTCTAAATTTTGAAAATATTTTTATTTTTCATCCCAATTATTACAAATTCTGAAACTCTGTCCTCGGTATAACTAATTTATAGTTGTTCAAATGTAAAAATCTGAAAATCATCCGGAGGTCTCCTTTAAGATCATTAAAGTCACCGAGTAATGTGATCCCAGCTTCTGGATATCTGGTCAAAACAGTATCAATAGTAGAAAGCAGATGATCAACGCACTCATGGGCTCTGAGATGTTGAGGGGGAAAGTACACAACGCATATTATAATGAGGCACGAACATTGGCGAGGAAGTCTAGAGGGTCTCAAATGCAACCAAAGTACTTCGATTCCGTCGGGTACTAGGACATCAGGTTCTCGTGCATTAAGATGATATTTTACATAGAGAGCTACTCCACCACCAGGTTGGCTTTCCCTGCATCTTGAGTGTAACGAGAATTCGGGAAGTTTGAACATATCAAGAGGGGTGTCAGGATCAAACCAAGATTCTGTTACCGCAATAACATCAGCGGAGTGGTTGTTAGCGACTATGGATAGCTCGTCAAACCTGTTTCTCAGAGATCTAGCGTTTAAGAGGAGAATGGTAGGTAACTCGTACTTTTTACCTTGTTCTTGCAGCATGATATCTCCACTTTCGATAGACATCTGGAGTTTTGTGTAGTATTTGGGGGCTTGGAAGTGCGACAGGTTACCCTCACTGGAATTTGTTGCGGTTTCAGGCTTATTTTGCTTGTGGTATCAACAAACAGTTGTGCGTGGTGGCGTTGTTTCCTGGTACCACCTCGAGTTTCACGACGACGTAGGGGAATGGCCGTGATGCCGAAATTTCAAGCAGGCAAAGGTAGTCTCTGTGTTTCTCTTCTATGTCTCAGTTGTCTCAGTGTCAACAAGGAGTACCTATGTCGATGAACAACGGGTGTTGCAGAATCAGGTCCAGGATTAGGGCTGATGTCGCCACAAATTAGAAGCTCATGTTGAAACGATGACGCATTATTACTGTAGTACAGGATTCGTTGTTTGAAGAACTTTTGATGGCGCAGAGTTTGGCAAATGGCGTCTCAATGCAGTATTTGCCAGTGAGAGATGGATACCGGTTCAACACACACAGTAACAGCCAAAGCGCATGTGGAATGTAAAGCAGTTTAAAGCGTGCCTCGGGCCACATCATGAAAAGGTCAACAGAAAGTGATGGTATTCATCAGATCTAAGTTCAATTGTGTTGCTCGTCAGGGCTGGCTGAGCTCATTGAGTAATCAACTCTCATAACGATATGTTACATGTTATGTATGCCGACGATACTCAAATCTACATAATCATACAACCAAATACCCAAGTCGAAGCACTCTGCAAACTTAGTAGATGTGTTGATGATATTAAGCAATGGTCTCACGATAATTATTTGAAATTGAATTGTGTTAAATCGGAATTTTGATATGTTCAGGTCAGGCGGGGTAGCTCTCTCACAGAATTTTCCCTTGAAGATAGTACTATCCCCATCTCTCAGTCCGTCAGAGATCTTGGAGTTATTGTAGATAAGCATCTGCACTTTCAACAACATATTAAGAATTCATGTCGTTACTGCAGCTTGGGGTATTTGTAATGTTGGTAAAATACGTAAATTATTGGATCAGTCTTCCACTGAACGTCTCATTCACGCGTTTGTTTCCTCTCATCTTGACTACTGCCATTCCCTTCTTGTTGGTCTCCCTGCTTCAAGTACTGCACCACTTCAAAGAATTCAAAATACAGCTGCTAGGCTTGTGACCCTTACAAAAAGATCTGACCACATTACTCCAGTTCTCCAATCCCTCCACTGGCTCCCCATCCATCAACGAATCACTTTTAAAATCCTCCTTATCGTTTACAAGATAGAATTATGCAATAATCTTGCCCCATCTTACCTCAAAAATTTAATTTCCTTCCACTCCTCCACTGCAACCCGTTCTCTCCGTTCTTCCTCCACTCTCCAATTATCACGTGGTCCCCGCACCTGTACACGTTATGGTGATATGGCCTTTTCTGTTATTTCTCCACTTTTTTGGAATAAACTCCCTTTTTATATTCGTACCGCAGAAAATGTTGATAGGTTTAAGTCATTGTTGAAAACTCATTTGTTTACACAACCTTAATCATGTTGCTGTTGTTGTTGCTGTCGTTATCGTAATATGTACATGATGCTGTATCTTATCTTTACGTTACATTTATTAGTTGTTGTTGTTGTTTTTTCCCCGATTTGACGCGCTTAGAAACATCAGTATTAAGCGCTATATAATTGTTATTCATTATCATTATCATTATCATTATCATTGACTGGAGGGGTGCTAGCTTGTGCCCCTGTGTAATGGCTGCTTTACATGTGTATTTCGCATACCAATCGTTGGCAAACAGCATAGGGAAATTCGGTTGTTTCTAGAAAATCACTCCACTACATACCTTCAGAAAGGTCCACAAGAGTCAGAGAGTAATACACAACAATCTACTATTCGATGTAACTGAGATTATCACACAGTAATAACGAACTATCCGAAATTTCAGGAGTTCTGGAAACACTGCTGTTGCTGCCTGTTAGGCGCTGCTACTGTTATGTGCACAAAATGTCCGTTTGGGAACTAAGTCATGTAGCAAACAGAAATAAAAATGACTTCCTTATGGGGGACATTTTGATCACAATACATACATGTACAAATGTATGTATATATATGTATATATATATATATATATATATATATATATATAAGGGCAAAACCTTCCAAAGCAATAACGTTTCATCATGTGATTGATTGATTGATTGATTTTATTTCTAAATTTCTATTTCATTCATAAATGAAATACAAAGTCAATTAAAAAACTAATTGAGCATGTAATAATTTGAATTATACAGTTAAAAAAATAAATAACTAATTCAAAAATTTAACTTTTTTCCCCCTGACACAATTTAAAATGAAACCAAACACACTATTGTGTGCATACATATGAAGAGCTTGCAACCAAAAGGCGCTAAATCCATTCCGGCTACTTTCGAGTAAATTGATGTTTTTTTTTTTAATTACACATATTACAGCTTGTTTATTCATTAGCTCTATGCTCCTAGTGGAAGAGCCATCACAGTAGGTAATAAAAATGCACATTAAAAAAATCCTGCACACACCATTTATTTTTTATGAATTTTTGTATTTCAGTTTTTTTCGGATTTAGCGCCTTTTGGAAGAAATCATGGATTTAGCGCCTTTTGGAAGAAATACTTTTGAGTTGTTCAATAACATTGGTATTAGGGAATGTCATTAATGTGCAATCCAGGTAAATACTAGAGAACTGCATAAATTTACATCACAGTAGCCACACATACACACACCCACCCAAACACACACCCACATACACATACACACACAAATGCACCAAAACACACACATATCAAAATGTGAAATCTTTCCAAGCATGCTGCTTTTAATTTTACTCATAATAGCAGCATACTGTACACCTATCCGTTATACATTCCACACATGCAAAATACAACTGCAGCAGCAACAACGACAAATAAAATACTTTGATCTCCTAATTACACTTTGCACTGAATATTATGAAGTCTATACAGAAGGTACCTTGACTCAAGGAAAGTGAGAACTTGCAGAGATTGTGAAATCATGTTGACTGATAGTATTTACTTCAGGTGAAAATAAAATAAGGTTGTCATGCAGAAATCTGATTGCAACAGACATGAAAACAAATCACTATGATATCCCTCACATTGTATGCTTTACCTATTAATACTAAGAAAGCATCACAAGGCTTTGCTGGAGGCTTTTTGATTTGGACTAACCAAACATCTGTTAAAAAAAATGTCAATTTGCTAAAACTGTAGTACTTATTAAGAAGGCAACAGATGCACATGAAAGCACATCTGTGGACAAAACTCTTTGTTTATACGTAAGTCAACAGCAATAAGGCCTACATCTAGGCATCTGTATTGTGAATCACATTGTCTTTTTTTGTTTGTCTTCTTACCATGTTCATTTCTAAAAAATAAAAATTGAGTCATTTACAGCCAAAACAGGAGGTTTACCGCATGAAATGCATACCATCAAGTCCATGGCAGAATATCTCAACTAGTTAAAGTGCCTGCCCTAGGAATCATAATGTCTTGCCATAAGCTCGAGTCAGAGTTCCCTTCATCAGTGGTGGCCAGTGTTGCTTTATCCTATTAAATAGCCTGAGATGTCCACTGTATTCAATATCACGGAAGTCATTCAAAGCACGGGCCACTAGGTCAGACCCTCACCCAATTCCTGTCCACCGCCTCAATGCACGCAATATCACCTTGATGTTGTTTTCCAGGGATGTTTTCTCCTCCCCTCAGCTTACGCTCAATGATGTCAAAAACACACAGCCACTCGAAGTACGTTGCACCTACCGGCGTACTCAAGAAAGCTTGATTCAGCATTCAATGAGATTAAGACCACTGTGACGGTTCCGTTGTCTGGTTCAGTACGCATAAGCTCAGAAATGAACGATAAGCTCCGTGATTTCTCGCAATCCTCTGATTCACTTAAGAAATCTTGGCCTTTCATGTACTACTATGAATGCATCCTGTCACCCTCCTGGTATAAGGCATGGTAAATGTCATCGATGTGCGCTTCTTCTTCTTGCGTATGAGGCAGCGGCAGCTAAATAACGTCCCTCAGTTGTTGTAGCCAAGTTACAGTCTCAGGAGTAGGGTGTGTCAGGCGGCACTCACTCAAGATATGTTGAGCAGTCTGTTCTGGTGCACCACACTGGCAGGCTGCTGACGGGCGTAGCCTCCACCGATGCATGGCTGCGTTGAAACGCCCAACTCAGGTTCGAATCCGATTTAATGACACCCACTCCCTCCTTGGGAGGTTTGCTCCTGGGGGGGGGGGGGGACAGATGTATTGGGCATGACGAGGAGTTGGGCAGGTCGTTGGGTGTCTTGCCAGCTCAGTGACACTTGCTGCTTGCAGATATGCTGTAGGTTGTATGACTTCAAAGGATGATTTGCCATTAACCTGAATTGGGAGAAGAATGAGAGAATTCAATCAAAAGTAATTAATACCGATGGCTTAGAATATCTGTCCACGAGTAGCAAACACAACCTAAAACTTCCAATTTTGATACATTTCTCAATAGCTTCTAGACAGCCATAGTGATTTGGAGCAACACTTACTCTACTAAAAGACCAAAAAGAAAGGGATTAGTTTGATTTACAGATTTTTTAACATAATTTTTTAATGTTTAATACAACCATAAAAAAAACACCAATGCAATTATATTAGGATTATAAGATCTATCAGTGAATATTAGACAGGCTCTATCTAATTCTATCATTACCAGGGCAATGCACCCGTGCTGCATAGACCAACTCGAACAGTTAGAAAAGTAGGTAACCAGGTCATTACCATTGCAACACAGCGTAAGCAGTACTGTATAGACTGACTTGAATAGTTACACGCTGTAGATCTACAGAAAACTTAACTGAGAAAATGAGTCAAGGTAACTTCATTTATTGATTACGGTTCCTTCAACAGATAATTAGTGACATACTTGTGAAATGGACCCCACCACTGTCTCTCTATCATCAGCACTAAATAATACGGCAGCTTACCTGTTACACCCCCACCATGTGGTGTTCAATATGGTGCTTTCTTGCACAATACAGGGCTAATACTGAGGTATGTGGCCCCACCAAACGACACTTTAATATGCATGATTGATACAGCAACAGGACTAGTTTCCACTGCATACAATGTAGCAATACACTTCATTTGGCATACTCGTGAAGTAGGCCCCACCACTGCGTGTCGGTACTAATACTACAGCGGCTCGCCTGTTTATACTCGTGAATTCAGCCCCACCGTGTGGCGTTCATCGGTACATAAGCATGGCGTTGGAGCTTTCTTCCACAGTATAATACTTGTGAATGCGGCCCCACCAAACGGTGTTTACGAGCAATTGATACAGAGGCGGGGCCGATTTCCACAGCATAGTCCTCCCTTTCTCCCGGTTTTTTTTTTCTTTCGTCTTCATGTTTTATTCTTGGAAAGACTCCCTAATGTCCCTCGACTAATTCAACAGCCAATTCAACTATAAGTACAACCCTAACCTAACCTTAAACCCTAACCCTAACCTAACCTTGCTTAATTGCTAAATGCACGAGTGCAAGCACACTGCTGTGGGGCCAATTTCACGATTTTGCCCTTCATTCTATCCTTGGAAAGACTTCCTCATGACCCTTGATTATTCTTACCATAGGTATACAACCCTACGCTAAACTAACGGCATACTTGTTAAATAGGCCCCACCACTGCATGTCAGTATTGGTTCACATCGGCTCGCCTGTTTATACACACGCAGCCCTGTTGCTGTAAGTCCACCCTATGTTCGTACCGTTAGTAGTAATTTACCTTGCTTGGCATTGCATCGCCGAAAAGTACCCTGTTTATACACACACAGCCCTGTTGCTGTAAATCCACCCTATATGTTAGTAGTAGGCCTACTGGTAATTTATCTTGCTTGGTATTGCATCGCCGAAAAGTACCGGTAAATTTACCCTGTTTATACACACGCAGCCCTGTTGCTAATTGCTGTAAGTCCACCCTATAATATCTGGTAGGCCTAGTAGCTACTGAAAGTTGAAAGTTGAAAGTTTATTTACTCACAACCCAAACTCTGGGTATCGGAGTCCAATGAAGAACATATAGCACATTGTAATATCAATAAATAATAATTGCAAATAACTCTGAAAAGTGTACAAAACAACTATAACAAAAACAATAAGAATGAAAAGCGATTGATGAAAAGAAAAAAATGTACAGAAATATACAATATATACACGATATATGGTTTTAAAAAAAGAAAAAAAAAAGGGAAATATGACGAGAGAGAGAGAGAGAGAGAGAAGGGATATGGAGGTGAAGAGGGAGAGTGAGAAGGACACAAGACTGGTGAATTAACAAAAGATATACGAGTGACTTTTGGTTCAGGAAAAAAAAAGAAAAATAGAAACAGAAAAAAGAAAAACGCAAAGACATACGGAAATGAATTCATACGCTAAGTGAACAAGAATGAAGGAAATATGGAGACGGGAACGAGAAGAAGAAGAAGTAGAGAGATGGAAGAAAAAAGGAGGAGAGAGTGAAAAGACAAATAAGTTATATATATCAATTGTAAAGAAGGCACAGCCTGTAAAAAAGGCATGTAGTATTTGCAAAAAGGATAAAAAATACTAATAATCTAAACATGTGTCATTATATAATTACAAAACTTGTTTAAATTGGAAAGGACTGTTTTCTTTTGACAATTAAATAATTGATCCATCTTCATAGTGTTTGGGTATTTCCAGTAATATTTTTTTTTAAGTATTTCTTTCGTTGTTCATTAAAGAGTCTACACTGAAAAAGGTAGTGAAATTCATCACCAATTTTCTCTTCATTACAATGGGTACAAAATCTTTCGTTTCTTGGAATCTGATTGTATCTTCCAGAAACAATTGGCAGTTTATGATTAGCGCAACGGAATTTACATAAAATGTTTGCCTGTGAATCATTAAGGTATCGAAAATACAAAATGAAGATCCTGTTTAAAAATTCGATAATTTAAACATTGAGAATTTTTGTCTACATTACTATGCCACTCTTGTTTGTAAATATCATTTAATCTGATACTAACTAAACTTTTGAAGCCAGCTAAAGTGAGATGTGATGCTTGGCTGTTCCAAATTGCAGTAAGACCTAAGTTGTTAAATATTTCTTTTATCCTAATTACCCATGTCATCGAATTTTCTTGCCTCGCCGATAAAACATATTGAAAATTATACAAAACATGCGCTATCTTTGACATATTACTGTTAACCAGTTTAAACCAAAACATTAACATCCGAAGGGTCACTGTTTTTTGTAATCTATCTTTACCTATTTCTCCGTAAACCATACAATTCGGAGTTCGCTTATGTAATCCAAGAAGTTCCTTACAATATCTACAAAAGAAAGTTTCAATTTGGGCGAGGTCTTCAAAACCCCAAATTTCACTGCCGTAAAGCAAAATAGGCATGATCAAATGTTCAAATAGCTCTAGTTTTACGTCGATTGGAAGGAGGAGAGGTAAATATTACTTTTCATGGAATACAACGCTCTTTTGGCTTGGGTTACTTGTTTGTTTATAGCTTTCTTAAAATTATTATTATAATTGAACGTCGTTCCTAAGTAAACATAATCATCGCAGACACAAATTTTGTCATTTCCGAAAAGAAAGGTAGGAGCTGTTCTAACTTTTCCACGGGAAAAAATAACTATCTTAGTCTTAGCAGTATTAACGGTCAGATGCCACAATTGGCAATAATCAAATAAAGCATCAAGAGCTGACTGGAGTTCCTCAGCATTTTCAGCCAACACAATCGTATCATCTGCATATAGTAAAGTGAATAAATCAACAAACATATTCACTTCTTCGGTAGAACACATTTCATTGATACCTGACGAAAGAGAATCCAGGCCAGGGTATCTCTGAGACAGAAATGACGAAAAATCGTTTAAATACAACGGAAATAATATTGGCGATAAATTCTCGCCTTGTTTCACACCTATGTTACTCTTTAAAAAATCTGATTTAGAATTGTTATAAAAAACGCAGGATTTTGACTTTCTATAGATATCCTTAACGACCCGGAGTAATTAACCATTAATTCCATGGTCAAACAATTTCATCCACAGTGAAGATCTATCAACCAAATCGAATGCTTTTTTGTAGTCAACAAAAGCTGTATACACCCTTTTCCTTCTCTGTAAATAAAAATCAAGAATAGCATGTAATGAAAATCCATGGTCCATAGTTGAATATCCGCATCTAAAACCAGCTTGTTCCTCTCCTAACAGGCATTGTGATTCTACAAACAAAGTTACTTTATCATTTCATACTGCCGTGAATAGCTTCCCAACACAGCTCAATAATGTAATACCTCTGTAATTGTCAACACAATCTCGTGAGCCCTTCCCTTTATACAATGGTTTTATCAAACCGTTTACCCAATCTGTTGGGACAATGCCACTGTCGAATACAAGGTTAAACAATTTGGTTATCAACTTGACCAAATTTTTTGAACTATTCTTCAGAAGTTCATTTAAAATCAAATCAAGGCCTGGTGCCTTGTTATTCTTAAGTCGTTTCATTTGATTGACAACTTCCGATATTTCAATCTCTCTGTCTAATTCTCCATTTGACATATCATTAAGCAGTGCTTCCATACCAGCATCATAAGATCGTACGTTACCACTACCCAAACTTTTAAAATGATCATAAAAATCATGCGATGATAGTTCTTGAGATGTTTCACAGTATCTATTCTTCCTATTAATCAGTTTCCAATAATCTTTCGGATTTGAACTTTTTAATTCCTTAACGCTGAATTTAATTGCCAGGTATGATTTTGCTTCTTTAAACGGATGACATTTTTGTACAGTTTACTTTTACGTTTCATTTCACTCTCACTACGATCAGTTTTAGTTCGACGGAAGACATTTCTTGCTCGTATAAAATCTTTTCTTGCATCAGAACATTCCTTATCAAACCAAGGAATTGCGTGAAATTTGTTTCGGCGTGCCTTGAAATTCTTTGCTTTTGACTCAATAACCATATTACACGCATCTGCAGCATCTAAATAGATATTACGTAGATTACCAGCGATCTTATCAATTTCACTTTGAGAGATGTTTCCTTTAGTAAGTGATTCTACGTAATCTATTGATGCAAGTATTTCTGCATCATCAACATTTTGAACGAACATATTTCTTTTCTTATCCTCCCATTTGATCTTGATTGACTTTTCATCATTACAATTATCTACGTCTGTTCTAAAAACATTATAATATGGCCTGGTAGTAGTAGTAAATTTACCTTGCTTGGTATTGCATCGTCGAGCAGAACCCGTAGATCAAAAGGTTTAATTTACTAAAACATATTGTATAGTACTAACATTTAATAGAGCTCTAACGTTAGAGCTCTACACTACAGCCTTGTACAGTAAACATTTAGCTGGTAGCCAACACGTAAAATACATAGATCTAATCTAGGTCTATAAAATTTACATTGATGCACGACGAGCCCTGTTTGTGGTGCCAGTGCATGGTGGGGCCCATTTCACGATTTTCCCCAGCAGATTATTGATCCCATTGAATGATTAATTATAAAAGTAATAAAACCCAAATTTGACATTCTACGTTGCTCATAAATCAACTCAACATGTTCAAAGTAGAGTATGATGCCCATCTCGGTCCCAACACCAAGATGCACATATGGGACTGACTTAATCTGGGCGTCGTGCAGATAAGTAAACTCACCTTTCACAGCTGTATTTCCACTGCTTAGCCTTGCATTTCTTCAACACTGCTTCATTTTTCCACTTTTCGTACCACTTTTTAGATCACCGGCAGTCTTGGGTCTTTCATCCATTATGAAACTGTCATGTACTTTCGACTGATAGCCACGGTTCTGTACTGCACAACAGACAACGGTGGTAGTGATCCATGGCCGTGAAGAATTGCTATTGAACTATGTAGTGCAGTATCGCTGTATGTAATAGTACGTGTTGAATGTCCTCATTGGTCAGAGCACCCCTAGCTGGCGTGCTCTGACCAATCAGAGATCGGAATAGAGAAATTGGATATAGCGCCTTTTGGTTGAAAGCGTGAATTTCATGTTTGATTTGTTCATATTTCCTCAAACAATTTTGATTAAATTTTTAGTGCTTTATATGCACATGACAAACATGACGCAAATCTCTCGTTATGAAGAGGCTACACCCCAGTAAATAATGCCAGTGCATATCTTGGCAATCAATGACTTAAAATCAAAGATTATAAAACACCTGTTTCTTGACCCTGGCCTAATCTAAGCATCAGTCATCGCCACAGCACCACAGGAGGGGGGGGGGGCACCGCGAGAGGAGGAGATTGTTTTGGTTTTGGCATGGGCTATGTAGCTCCATGGTGCGTGTGTGTGTGTGTACGTGTGTGTGTGTGAGTGTAGACATTCAGCGTATGCAGACAGAGCATGCCTGTACTGCAGTGACTGGAACTATTGTCATTCCATTTTGTCTCTCCCCTTCTCCCTCCCCCATCTCTCCCCTCTCTCTCTCTCTCTCTCTCTCTCCCTCTCTCTCTCTTTCTCAGCAGGCTGATTGTAACCAGGGAGGTAGTAGTATCACCTCCCCGTTGTAACTCACTGCCAAATAGCACATTGTCAGCACCGGCAAACTGGCAATGCTCTCCTTCTTATTCATGTATTTTCGTCATTTACGGGTCAATTTTTTTCGTTCGAACTGTAAAATGGATGGCCATAGAATTTCTCAATAGAATATAAAATTGAAAACTTTAGAAAGGATAGAGAAAATTGAGTTCACTTTGAATGGTCTGCCACAGGCAGATATCCTTATCATGCTCTTACGTAATACGACAGCTGCTTTCTCAATGATCCAGTCAGCAGGCTGTTGTAACCAGGGAGGTAGTCTCACCTCCCCTTTGTAACTCACTGCCAAATAGCACATTGTCAGCACCGGCAAACTGGTAATGCTCTCCTTCTTATTCCTGTATTTTCGTTATTTACGGGTCAATTTTTTTCGTTCGAAATGTAAAATGGATGACCATAGAATTTCTCAATAGAATATAAAATTGAAAACTCTAAAAAGGATAGAGAAAATTGAGTTCACTTTGAATGGTCTGCCACAGGCAGATATCCTTATCATGCTCTTACGTAATACGACAGCTGCTGGAGTCATCAAACCCTGGCTTGGCCTCCAGGTTTGTCACGCCGAGCAGAAAGTTTATTTGCAATGGACAAGTACTTCGACTCCCAACTCTCAAACGACAAATAAAAGCACCCCACTTTGGAAAAATTCGGCTGGGGTCTCGCCTCAAACGAGAGATTGACGGCATGAAGATCTGTTCGAATCATGCGAAAGATGGAGTTCGATAAAAATTGGATTTAGCGCCTTTTGGAAGCAAGCTCTTCATATATGCAAACATACGTTACAGTATATTTATTGCTCAAAGACAAGTTTGGCAATTCTTTATGTACAGAAATTCAGGAAACCATTATCATAAGCAAACGCTTGACGAGGACAACAGCCTCAGAAGTTATTATCTATAGAAAGTTACAATCGCAGAGTGGCGATAAAGAGAAAGGGAGGGGAGAATGAGGGGACAAAGTGCAGCGATGCATTGTGCAAGATGTGAAGAGTTTGTAAAAAAAAAATTATATATATACAATTTTATTATGCATTCTTCTCTGATTCTTTAGGAGCGATAGCTTGTGCGTTTTCATCGTAATATTATCATCATAAGAAAGTTTAATATCAGGTAAGAAGAAATCACAACGTATATGTTCAGCGGATTCTCGTACTGCAAAATCAAATTTGGTAAAATTGATGTTTTGGGATATCAGTGTGAAAAACGAAGATTTCAAAGAGCAACAAACACCTTCGGCTGCAACTCGATACCATAGAACAACAGAAAGATATGAGAGGGGAGGATTTTTTTTTTTTTTTTATATATACTCATGGTGAAATGCATCGTCGATGTTGCACACGTTTTTTCAGTAATTATTCAAAATAAAATGAATATCATGTTACAAGTATTAGTAAGGGCCCTCATGCAAAGGTCGATGCAAGTGTGATATCTTTTATTCGTAGTCTTTCTAACCTCTTGTTTCAAAAGTCATTTTTACGTCAAGTATCTCGCCATCTCACCATCAAGTAGAATGGTATCTTTAGTTGTACTTAATTACTATGTAACAATGTTTATCATCAGACTCAGCAAGATTGTCGCAATAACGACATATCTCGTGAAGTCGAGTTAAATTTTAGATTCATGTTGCTATGACGACATTCACTTACTGTGGAGGCGGCTTGTTGAAATAGTGCAAGTCCCTCTGTAGATATACACCTCTGCATGCATTTGGAAACGACTATTGAATAGCAAGATAGTTTATGCCACTATGACAATTAACCTTTCTCATGAAGCAGACTTGGAAGATGATTTGTATGTCACCATGACAGCATGAGTTTTGGGAAGTCCACCTTAGCAAGATACGTCAAGCAGCCATATCGACGTAATAATTATACTTTTCCAAAGAAGTTGACGTGGCATAATGATCGCTTGAACTGCTTGAATAACAATGAGAGTTTATAAGATTTATATACCAGGAACCCAGATCGAAGCTTGCCAGGATGCAGCGCACTGTACGAGTTTGACTGCAATCGCACACAGAAGTGAAATTAGAAGTGTTTCTTTATTGTTCCCTTCCTTTGATGCGCTTTTTATTTCTTTGAAAAGTTTTTTTTTCTTGAAAAACAATTTTGATCTACTCATTCTATATGTTCTATTCTAAGCATCACACTTTTTTTCAGTTCAGTCGTGGAGCCTGATTAATTCGGTACATACATGTAATACTTCAAATAACGATATGAAATAAATCAGACAGTACGTTGTACCCTGATTGTATTTTATAGCTACATTACAATGTTAAATTTTCAACTTACAACATATCCTTCTTGATTAGGCAACAATAAGCTCTGTTCTTTACTTTGGAGAACGCCTTCTTGAAATATCTCGCGACTTTACTCCTCTTGCATGTCTTGTTAATGTTCAAGGAGACTTCGCGACTTTTTCGTCCAGTTTTGTCCAGCCTTTTTTTTTTTTTTTAGTTTACAGGGGTCATCTTATTCTTTTAACAATTTCATCCATTATTCATTATGTTTTATGAAAGCATTTTTACTTTCATTCATTTGGTGATCGTTATGACTGAAAATACATGTATTGATTGGTCCGATCCTGACCATGCCAACGGTAGAAAATCAAGTTACATTAACTGGCGTTAAGTATGAGGATCACGGACTGTAGGGAATGACGAAGCCATCTTTCATCCACCGACTTAGCTGGATGGGTCTGTACACTCCTATGTATAAAAGCAGATTACGTTATACTGCATTCAATAACGTCGTTATCGCAACATAATTATGTTAGTGCGTTGATTAAAAAAACAAAAAACAAAACAAAACAAAACAAAACAAAACAAAAAAACAAAAAAACATAACTTGATCTTAAGTCTATTGCTTGCAAAATATCCGACCATTACATCATAATTATGGTAGTCTTCGATCCACCTCTACAATGGTCTCTTTTCTTCGTGTTCAGTTATTCATCCTTCCCACTTTCACACCATTAATCTCTCATTTTTAGTTTCACATTTCGATTCCGTTATCTTGTTCAGATTGAAGATCTGGATCTCCGTCTTAGCAGCAGTGATAATGATATCCTAAATCAGTCCTCGGTGGGAAAAGACTTGGCCCAATGGGTTTGTACTATGCCACGTCTTTCGAAATTCATCCTGATGTGCCCCTGCTTGCCGGATAGTTTCTTCTCAACAGCAGCCACCTTAGCATCATCATGCCAGGTACAAATATAGTACTTGATTATAATAGATAGGAGTGATTTATTGTTGGGAGAGGGCTGTATTTTTTTTTCGCGAAATGAAAAAGAGTCTGTATTGTAGAGAAGTGAAGTGACTCCTTTACCAAATCGATCCTATTTTACTTGATATTGACAAAAAGTTATTTGTAACTCCAGCCCTCCTCAGCATTATGACATTCATACACGAAAGTATACGTATGAACACTATTGATGCAGTGACAAATGTATTAAAATCGAGTACATTGCGTTTCTTCCGTTATCCGGATGGACTTTACTCTTTTCCTTACTGACGATACAATGTTTCTCTCCAGTTCGTTTGATTATGCATGTTTTAATGCCATGAAATACAAATTGCACAAGCATAGGGACAGGGATGGGGTTGGAGGAGAGAAAGATGGAGAGGGAGAGAGAGAGAGAGAGATTGAAAGAGAGGTCAGGGGGGATCCCTAGATACGGTTACGATATGCAGGTGGCGCTGAACTATTCTTGGGAAGTAAAAATTGTACACATCATTTTTTTTTTCTTGTAATAGGAAGGGAGAAGCAAAAGGATATCGTTATTGAAACAAAGACTCACAGACACGCATACATTTGTGGGGTTAACGAACAAAGAGTTTGGCAAATAAAATTCATATCAATTCATTTCATTTATAATCAATGAAATATAACATATCATAATGATGATTTGTTAATGTTGGCTTGAAATAAACACATTAAGTATAAATAAATTACATGCATAATAATATCATCATCGTTATTTCTATTATCGTCATCATTTTTTCATTATTATTTTTTTTATTAATTTTGAATATTTGCATTCGGTGCGATGACGCGTGCAGTTGAGGTACGAGAGTGCACAGACCTCGGTTTCAATGTACCATTCGTTCACAAAGTGTGCTTGTGTGGGTGTAAGTGCGTTGTGTCCATAATTATGATGTAAATACGGAGATAGTATCAGGAGTTTTGATCTTTGCAGCAAATTACATTTTAAAACAATCAACAAGGTCACTGGCTGGAGCTATTTACGCCTTAAATGAATATATCAGACCCTAATGATAATCATATCGACCGGAAATCTCGTTTTAGTAAGATGCTCTGGATCATGATTTTTTTTTTCCTCGTGCACTTTATTGAAATCTTGGAATCCAAACACTGCACGCTATACATGTGCGACTACACAATGTTTATGCGCACAATAAATCCGACATTTAATATGATGGAAGAGACCTAGAATTACACTGGACGACTCTGTGTGCGAAAATATGATAGGTATTTGTGATCATTTCCTCGCTTGCAAAGACCGTAAAAAGCAAGGCGGTGGAGCAGTAATTTACATTTGCAGAGCTACCAAGTCTCATGCATTCTGCGTGAGACTCAGGCATTTAGGGGCCATCTCACGATCTCACGCATGACACCCATTTTTCACACGCATCGGGCGAAGTCTGCAACTTGGGCCTATTATAATGAGCATGGCTCAAAAGATTTAAGTGATAGTTACAATTGAAGGTATATTTCCCTTTCGTCTTTCAAAATAAGTAAAAAATAGTCACTTAAGTATGCACCTGATCGCACCATTAAGAGCTCAAAATTGAAAAAGCTCCCTACCGTGGGAGGCCACGGGGAAAAAAAAAAAAAAAAAAAACCCTCCCACGCCCTCGCTCGCGCGCACATTCGCATGCCGAGATGCCGAGTCATGAAAATCTCACTCATAAAATCTTGTTGAACTTTGTATGCCTGCATTTGTAAGTCACAACTCATTATCTGAATCTAGACGGAAACAATATACCGTAATGCGAAGGCCACTCATGTGTCTATGACTCTACGAGCACGTCGATTCATACAGTAACAATGATACGCCTTAATTCCTATCATTTGTCAAACGGTTTATTCTCTCCAGGCTTTACATTGTTTCTTGCTGCTGTCATTGCCCATTACTCATAAAAAATGTTACCATTGTTACAAGAATTCCATGTCGCATAGCATTGCTCAATTTTGTAACTCAATACTATAGACGCTGTGATTTTTGTCTGTTCGTTTGTTTCTTTGTTATTCTTGTAAATGATGAATCCTTCTCATTTACGCTAGAAACTGGTAGCTATTATTGCGGAGTGTTTCACCACGAAGATCGTAACAAATACAAAACTTCGCTTTCTACTTCCACATAATAAAGCTTAACTAATTTGTAACATAGTAACGTGTATAATACGTTACCAATGCTCAAAAAAATCATAGAGAGAGAGAGAGAGAGAGATTCAGAAACGGATGAAGGAAAATGGGTTAGTAGAGATTAAAAATGTGTGACTGATTTTTTCTCTTTCTTTTACAGATCAGCAAATTGTACATTACTAAACTGTCTACCAAGTCAGAGGAAAAATTCGTCTCAGAGTCAGCAGCAGCAAACTTGGCTGAATTTCTGTGTCGTCTGCCCAATCTTACATTTGCCAGTATCGATGGGATGAATCTGCCATGGACATTCTTCATGACATTTGTCTCCCAGGTTTCACGCTATACAGTAAGACTCAGTCATTGTTATCTGTCCAACACTGTTGTGTTCAAAATGGGGGGGGGGGGGGGCATCGACTACCTTGAGAGCGATATTTCGATTTATTTCACCATGCAGTTATGTCTTCCGAATGCATTCGTTTGCGAAATCCGCCATGCCCATATTATATAAAATATAATCGCATACTTCCCCAATTCAAATGTAAGATGTTGTAAAGTTTGAAAAACAGGAAACGTCTCAAGCATTGGCATTTTAGTCATGAGTAATCTCAATCTGTACCGACGCTTGCCAATCAATGAAAGTTTTGTAAAAGAAAATGTATCAAAACAAACACCTCTTTGCAACGGAGGTGGATGTTCAAATTCATGAAGTTCTTCTGTCGAGGTGTGTTAAATGCAACCGATTGACAAATTGCCCTATATCCACGTAAATAACCACTGAATTGATCAGTGTTTTCGTAGTAGTCATGATTAAAAAAAAAAAAAAAAAACAATCATTAGCGTACGTACTCGAGCAGGATTTGAACCTACGAATCTTGAATAATAATTAGAGGATTAGAACCATCGCTTGCTACCGGGCGAAAGCTCGGTGGTCTAGTGGAGACGACGCCTGTCCGGTGATCAGGAGGCCGTAGGTTCGAATCCTTTTCGAGTATGCGCGCCAATGATTTTTATTTTTTTATGGCTACTACTAAAACAGTGATCTATCCAGTGCTTATTTAAGTCGATGTAGGGGAATTTGTCAATCAGTTGCATTGAAGGACGTGGATGTGTCATTCCATATTGGTAAGAACACGTTATTCAAATATTCAGTATGCTGCCAGGAAGCAATTTCCTTTAGAGAATATTAAAATCTCTCTATCTATATGAACAGTTTACTCCCAAAAGGAGTGCTAATTCCATTACATTGAAAAACGATGGATTTAGATCCTTTTGGAAACTCTCTCCCTCTATCTCCTCTCTCTCTCTCTCTCTCTCTCTATATATATATGTATATATATGTGACGGAGAACCGTGATGTGCCTTGGTGAAACCAGGGTGGGGTGGAATAAAAGTGTCCATTCGGGACATGAGAGTTGGAGTTGGCAAACATGGCGTGAACAGCTGTATTCATTCGGTGCTGATCCAAGAATGTTTTGTCGGTGTATGACAGATATTATGTCGGTGCTGACGGGTGTTCTGTTGGTGCATGACATGTGGGGAACATGTCCGGGAAATGAACATACAAACAAGCCATCTTTTGGTAGTATTTCGGTGTTTGGTACATCGTTGTAAGTGTTGATGCCCGATGGAGGTATGTGTGTAGTGTTCGCACTCATGTGAGATGTGTACACAGGGTAGCGAACGTAACAGTGTCGTTCGTACTGTTCGTAGCGGTATTGTATACTGCGTGACATTGCACGGTATGTGTAATGGGGCTGCGTTAGCAGTGGTTGTGAATGGATGTGCGATTCGCGAAGCGATGCGATGAGTATGTTTTGCGCACTTCTACTGGTCTTCTCGCTAGCTGAATACCAGGGTTGCAGCATTGATTGCTGGAAAGGAAGGGTACGTTTTATCGTTTCCTTTATGTCGTTTTATCAGATTAGTGTGTCACTTTCTGGTTATTTGGATTAGCATCGTTAGATGTGGCTTCGAGGAAATTGGCCTCGAGATATACAAGTGTTTGTCAGGTCTGAATTGCTTAGACTATTCTCGTAGTTCGGTACGCAGTGGAGTGTACTGTGGAAGTTGCGTTAGCGACATAGTCTTGAAATCTAGTGGGAAAGCTAGATGTGAATAATCATGGCAGCCAAGTTCGATGCTGCAGAGTTTGTGAAAGACGTCACTCTTGGTAGATTGAGAGGGTTAGTGAAAGCCCAATTGATTGAGGTTGCAACTCATGTTGATGCTGATATCAGAGAGTGTAGTCGAAAGAAAGAAATCTTTGCAGTTCTGGTGAAGAAGCTTGAACTGGGTGGTGTAGAATATGAACACACAGACCAGAGTGAGAGTACGGATGAGATTGAGAGTGCTGGTAGAAAAACTGCTCCAAGTACTACTACTACATGTATTACTAGACCTAGTGAGATGAGGGTAGATTCCACACAACTAGAACTGGCTAGATTGGAGTTAGAAAAAGAAAAAATGAAGGCATAAAATCTGAGACTTGAACAAGAGTTAATGCAACGTCAAATTGAGCTGACCCAGGCCCAGGCCAGTATCGTCCCAGGGGATAGGCCTAATGTTACTATGTCGAGACCACAGACGCCTGACATTGCAAAAATGGCGAACACAGTCCCCCGATTTGATGAAGAGGATGTAGACTCTTTCTTTTTCTCCTTTGAGAGAATAGCCAGGAATTTGGAGTGGGAGAAGAAATATTGGTCCATGATAGTACAACAAAAGCTCACAGGCAAGGCACATTCAGTGGTGTCTGCTCTCTCGGATGAGGAGGCAAATAACTATGATACAGTTAAGGAAGCAGTCCTTCTTGCCTATCAGTTAGTCCCAGAAGCCTACAGGGAAAAGTTTCGAGGATTTAGGAGAGGTTCAGGACAGACCTACGTAGAGTTTCAGAGAGAAAAAGAAATTCTGTTTGATCGATGGGTTCGATCAATGAAAGTTGATCTCACTTATGAAAATTTGAGAGAGATAGTGTTGATGGAGGAGTTCAAGAAATCGACACCTCCAGATTTGAGAACATATTTGGAAGATCGAAGAGTACATGATGTAAAGAGTGCAGCAGTCACCGCTGACCAGTTTGAGTTGACACATAAAGTGAAAACAAAAAGTCCTGAGGGAAAGAGGAAATTTGATCAGTTGAGAAATCCTGACACTCAAAAGTGGCACAGTAGTCATAGTGAACGCAGGGATAAAGTAAAGACTGAATCACAGAAAGAGCGACCAAAATCGCCACGGCCTCAATACAAAGAAGTGAGATGCTTTTTCTGTGGGAAAACAGGTCACATTAAGTCCGAATGTAGGCGATTGCTAGAACAAAATGAAGCAAAAGAAAAACAAAAGCAAAAAGCAACACATGGTTTAGTCCATGCAGACACACGTACACAGAACAGTTCAGATGCTGAAACAAAAGAGAAACAGAATCAGACAGCCACCAATGGTTTTGTTAAGTCAAGTGTAAGTGATGAACAGCGTCATCCAAATGTTGTGAAAAGTAATGTCTCAAAAATGACAGATAGGTGTTCAAGTGGTGTGGATGAAAAGTACAAGGACTTCATTTCCAAGGGTATAGTTACCATTGCTGAAGTTAGAGTACCGGTTGTCATACTTCGTGATACTGGAGCTACACAGTCCCTCGTGGTAGGAGATGTGAAGAGTATACCCATAGACTGTAACACGGGTAGGAAAGTACTGATACATGATGTCAATGGAGGAACTCAGGCGGTCCCTCTTTTCCGAGTGAATTTGGATAGTGGACTGATTTCAGGGGAAGTGATTGTGGGAATTGTTCCATTTCTCCCTATGGATGGAGTTTCCTTTTTGCTTGGTAATGACCTTGCAGGAGGTCGAGTGAGTGTTCTTCCGGTTGTTTCAGAAGTCCCAGTGTACGAGCAAGAAAGCGAAAAACTTGTCGATGAATTTCCAGAAGTATTTCCAACATGTGCTATCACGAGGTTTCGAGCAAGTGAAGCAGAGCGTGAGAGAAAGGAGTCTGAAAGTGAAATTTCTCTTGGTGACACATTCTTTGGAAAGGTGACTAGTGAAGGTGAAAGAGAACAAAGTTGGGAAGAAGGTGTGTTCAGTCAGCCAGCTTTAATCAAAGCACAGATGGAAGATGAGGAGTTGTTGAAGTTGAGAGAGGTTGCATTGACTGTAGATGAGGCGAAGGGAGTGCCAGAATGTTTCTATGTAAAGTCTGGTGTTTTGATGAGGAAATGGCGTCCTCCAGATCGTCCCGCAGATGAGGACTGGACGGTTGTCGACCAGATAGTTGTTCCTCCGCCGTATCGAAAGGAAATTCTACGTCTTGCACATGAAATTCCAATGGCCGGACACATGGGTGTCAAGAAGACTTTGTGTAGAATCAGAACTCACTTCTTCTGGCCCAAGATGAGAAAGGATGTGTCTGAATTTTGTCGAACGTGTCATGAATGTCAAGTGGTAGGAAAACCACAACATGCCATTAGATCTGCGCCGTTGATTCCTATTCCGGCTTTTGAGGAGTTATTTAGCCGTGTAATGGTAGAAGACGTAGGTGCAGTTGTGAGTGAGAGTGTCTTGCACAGTGCTGAGAAAAGTGCAGAAGAGTTTGAAAATGATGTTCCAGATTCTCAGAGTGTGAGTTTTAAGTCAGGAATGATTCCGCGAGTAGAGAACTCAAAGGCACTAGAAAATCCAGAGTTACTGCTCAGTCATATGTCAGATTCGGAGAGACAAGATGTTGTCGACATCTTCCAGGAATTTCCGGAGGTTTGCAGTGATAAATTGGGCTGTGCGAAAGACACTGTTCATACAGTAGATGTTGGTAAAAATGCGCCCATAAAGCAGCATCCATATCGGATTCATCCTGCTAAGAATCTGGCCAAATGCGAGTTCGGGAAAGCTTGTGTGACTTACCTAAGTCACATGGTAGGCCGAGGTAGCGTCGCACCACGAGATGCTAAGGTCCGAGCCATCGTGGACTTCCCAGTACCGTCATCGAAACGGGAGCTTCAGCGCTTTTTGGGAATGTGCGGATTCTACCGGAGATTCGTCCCCAGCTTCAGTCATCTGGTGGTGCCCTTGACGGACTTGTTGAAAAAGGGTACAACGTTCCAGTGGTCGGCGAGCTGCCAGGATGCGTTCCAGAAGCTGAAGGCCGTCCTCATGAATGATCCCGTGCTCATCGCATCAAACTTCGAGAGGAGCTTCCAGCTAGCTACGGATGCTAGTGACCGAGGAGTAGGAGCCGTGCTACTTCAGGATGACGACAACGGACACAGCAAACCCGTGTGTTTCTTCTCCAAAAAACTGAATCGCCATCAGCAAAAGTATTCAACTGTGGAGAAGGAATGCCTTAGTGTCGTTCTAGCGGTGCAACATTTCGAAGCGTATTTGGAAGAGACATCGTGGTGTACACTGACCATAACCCATTGACATTCTTAGAACGCTTCAAGCACAAGAATCAGGGTCTCTTCCGTTGGAGTTTGATTCTCCAACCGTACCCACTGAGAATTGTGCACAGTTTGAAACTGTGCGCGCGCTGATAATGTTGCCGAACGATAACAATCTCAAATCTACAGTGAAACCTACATAAAGCAGAACATTCAAACAGGACTCAAAACAGACAAGAAACGGATGGTGATTTTTTTTTTGTTTTGTATTGCATGACAACTATACATGTGTTTATGTATTTTCGTTCAGTTTTCTTCCTTTCCCAAGGATCTGTGAAGGAAGAAATTGTATTTATGCTAATCATGTTTGTTTCAAACGAAAACAGTATATGTGATTGATGCTAGGAAGTATGAGGAAGTACTAGCACACAATACATAGTATTCTGTCTTTATAAGAAGACATCACTTGAAAATTTCATGATGTGTTACACGCCAAGCATTGTGCGATATGTTGAAAACCCAACATTACAGGAAGCGTCAGGATACAACATTTGTGGTGTGTAAGATTACGGTGAAAGTTGTGCTTCAGTTGCACACTTACATTCTGATTTCATTCAATGTATCCCAAAGAGGATTCAGATTTGTATGTGTACCGATACGTTACCGAGTTAATGCTAGCAAATGCAAAAACAGTATAGCAAAACACATCCGGCCAGTCACAGGAAAACTGTTGATCAAATTATGAGTCATATGTCAACCGACTGGTGTTGAAACAAAAGAATTTGTGTTGTTTTGTATAAATGAAAAATTGTTGAGTGACAGTGAGGCATAAAGAAGCCAAGATGATATAATGTCACTCTTGTAAATTAATAACCTGTATATGTATTTCGTTACAGAGTGACAGAGTCACATTTGTGTGTCGAGTATGATCTTGATATTTTCCAGAGTTTGCACATATATTTATTTATTATGACATCCTAACAGGTGACAATACGTACAACATATATATGTGCAGTGACAGAGAGAAATGTCCGGTGGTTACATTTTTGTTGTTGCTTTGGTTAACTTATGATGCAGAGTTGACATAAGTATAAAATTTATGAGCAAGTACATTGAGTAGATGTACACGTGTGTCATATTGTTTAAATACGATGTTGTTATAATCAAGAGATGTGTGCTGTTACCTCATTCAGTCAAACTCCAGTGAAAATTTGTGTTGGAGAAACAGACATATCTTTGCAACAGTCATAACAATTTCGTGAAGAAAGTGTATTTTTGGTTTTCACATTTAAAGAGGAAGTGTATGTGTTACCAAAAACAAAATACTATTCATGCCTGAAGTTATGTAAGTTTATTGGTCAAGTATGCGAGGATATAATTACAGTCGAGACTACCAGAAAGCACAGTCTCAGTCAAAATATTGATACTACTGGAGAAATGATTGATTACATTTGGTGTAATCTTTCCGGATTATGTGCACCCGTATGTGCACCCATTGAAAACGGTTTCACATGTGTATTACTGTAGACTGTTGATTTGTGTATTTACATGTTTTGTAGGGGGCTTGTCAAGTTTTCATATACATTGTATTGTTCTAAAAAAGGACAATTGATGCCGGAGTTAACTGATTCTGATAAGGCTCAAAATCAGTAATTATAAGTGTAGTATGCTAGGTGAGGTTGTGAGAAAACAACACAAAACTATTTGAGTTTGTAATCGTGTAAGCTGAACAGTACGCACGAACAGTGAAGCAAGCCTTACAACGAAGGTGTTTATAGTCGAAAAGTTACATTCATAACTTTCCTCTTGTTGGGGGGAGGTGTGACGGAGAACCGTGATGTGCCTTGGTGAAACCAGGGTGGGGTGGAATAAAAGTGTCCATTCGGGACATGAGAGTTGGAGTTGGCAAACATGGCGTGAACAGCTGTATTCATTCGGTGCTGATCCAAGAATGTTTTGTCGGTGTATGACAGATATTATGTCGGTGCTGACGGGTGTTCTGTTGGTGCATGACAATATATATATATATATATATATATATATATATATATATATATATATATATATATAAGATAAATGTAGTATAATATATATTGATATAGAATATGTGCCTTTCTCATACTGGTCATCATGCTATAGGTCGAATGCATCATCATCGATGACAAGCCGTTAAGCGACTTGCTGGGTGACTATCAAGGAGGCATAGAGGTAAACTGTGTGGTTATGCCATCAATTATATACCTTATTAATGACGAACTAGCATTGCCTGTCTGGACAAATAGAAAAAAAAAATCAAATAAAATGCTTGAAACCATTTCATCTAGCAACCTCTATTTGAGACAGTTTCGTGCATTTTATTTTTCATACCCATACTTTCTCAGCAAGACTTTGTGCTGTGTCATGCTGTGATGACGACATCATGTTTGGCACTAGTATACGTCTTGAAGATCCCGACCAATAAATTGATCTACGGTGTATATTGCATTGTTGTCGATCATACATGCGGTCCGCCCATTTTTATTTACAAGTTGATTTTTGCCATTATTTGTCTGCTAGATTGCACGAAGACAGTACCTAGATTTCGCCATTGGCTTTTTATGCACCTTTGAGATTTCCATGTCAGGATACACCTTTAGAGGAAGCTTCGAAAATGTTTCAACCTCAAGTCACAATGGGTACGAACCTCACATTAGGAAATATGGACGACTTCAAAGGTGAATTATTGCAAATCGCTACTAAACACGTGCTGAGGCGATAGTCGGCCAAAGAAGACTATTTTTGCAAATACATCGACGTTGCATTTCATTCCTTTACATTAGATATATCCGTTTCAGAGATGTATTAAGCAAGTATTGTTAAATAAAACATTTTATCCCTCCCCATTCGTTCTATTGACATTAGGGAGTTTTCGAAAGCACGACGCGGCCGGGAGTTGAGCGTGCCTTGTGCATAATTTGCTTCTGCGCATGATCAAAGTCGAGAAACGCCCCGTCCTCGGGAAAAGAAGTACAACTAGCATTCATTTTCAGTCGTGATGCTGGGCAGCGAGTGAGCCAGCCAGCCAGCCAGCCAGCCAGCCAGCCCATCAGCGATCTTGTCCATACGCTCCCGTCCCGTACAGAAAAGCGAAACTGCTTAGATATGGGGACGGGAGTCCCAGTATGGGGACCGTCACAGCTGTTTGCTTCCGCGTATTTTCGATCTTCCCGTCGTGTATCAAAAACTCCCTAGTATAGAACGAGGGCGGGGGGGGGGGGGAGATAAAAGATTTTAATCAGGTGTGTGTCATGATGATGTAGAAACATTAATCTCCAGCAATGTCTAGTTTCGGAAATGACGTGGGTTACCTAAAAACGATGATATCGACATCAGCTCGCGTGTCGTTGGTGAGAACATTCACTTTTCCTGATCTTCGCGACGTGCGCTACTGCCTTCCAAAATGCAAATGGAATTAGCCTTCTTATTTTGGTTCTTTCAGATTTGGGCAAAAGTAGGTTGCTCACTAAAATTTCAGACATTATCGGCAGTGTAAACAGTGAAGGGTAAATTATTTTGTGTGACGACATGCAACACCGCTTATTTGGGTAAAATGTGCAGTGGGAAGTACCATACGATGAACTTTAAAGATAATATCACGTTAGTTGCGAATTAACACTAGCAATGCTGACGATGAGTTCACGTAAACCAGATAAATACCTTATTTTGATCAGACGAAAATGTACAAGTCATCTTTAACTATCTGACAAAACTTTATAATTCTATTCAATCTCCTCTCACTCTCCAATATTCACTCAGTGACGGAAACGGCTCAGAAGGCGACAGCAGCCGCGAAACTGGCACGGGTTCTTGGCAAGAAAACGTGCACTCTCCGGATGAAACAAGCAGCTAATAATCATGTTACTATTCGCGGAGTTGGTTTCTTGAGAGGACCAGGACAACAAAGGACACATGTAATATGAAGAAAAGAACCCAGAGAACAAACTTAATTCAATTGTGGAGAGATGAACTAACCGATGCTAAACGTCATTAAAGGGAAGGTAAACCCAAAGAGCAATGTGGATTGAGTGAAAGCAGCAACATTAGTAGAACACATCAGTGAAAGTTTGAGAAAAATCGGACAATCGATGCAAAAGTTATGAATTTTTAAAGTTTTGGTGTTGGAACCGCTTGATGAGGAGACTACTAGAGGATATGACGTATGAGTGGACAACAATACAACGAAAATATAAAGGATATTCAACAAAGATTCACTTTTCTAGAATTATGAAAGAGCAGTGGACCAACCGCTTTCAGAAAGCAGGGGGAATAATTGCTACCCTTAACGTAGATGTCAATATCAAGTTGATGGAATTTGTAATTTTCATGAAAAATGGATTCTTGTATTATTTTCTTTATATTTTCTTGATATTGTAGCCCACTCATACGTCATAACCTCTAGTAGTCTCCTCATTCAGCGGTTCCATCATTAAAACTTTACAAATTCATAACTTTTGCATCGATTGTCCGATTTTCTTCAAACTCTCACTGATGTGTTCTACTAATGTTGCTGCTTTCACTCAATCCACATTGTTCTTGGGGTTTATCTTCCCTTTAAGAAGAGTCACGAAGTTCCTAGATATTGGTAGACAAGCCACCGAAAGGGGAGGGGTGATGTCGAAGAAGTATAAAGAAAAGACGTTAGGGAAGGAAGAGGATGACAACATGGAGCAGAACGAAAGGACGCAAGCAGAAAGACATTGAAACAACATTCGAATTGGGAAAGAAAGCGAGAAGGGACAAGAATCATTACGAGAGGGAGGACGAGACGTCTGGCACTCTATATGTGACCTTGCACCTCAAAACTAACATAAAGTCACACACACTGATCTTGCGTGAGGACTGAAAATAAGTGAAATGGGTCAACCTAGCCGAACTTGACTTTTTCATATATTCTGAAAGAGCGGGTCTTCTTTTACATTATGCTAAAATTTGGTATCATAAAACGGGCAGGAAAGTGTGTTTTTTAGCAGTTTATCTCGAACATGTTTGTTCCTCCTAATAGTGTGATTAGGAGTGTCTTTAGAATCCCTTTTTCATTTCTGAAAAACCTTGTCCACACTCTTCACTTTCAACTCTCATAACTTTTGAAAGGATAGTACAACTGCTTTGAAAGTTGGCATTAATTATGGACAGAATGTGTTAATGAGGCATGCTTAATTTCAGTTTAATTTGATAATCCCTTCATTGTTGATACTCTGGTGGTTTACTTCCTGTTTTTTGTCCCATTCATCGCACAGCCAGCACGGTTTGGTAAAGAAAGCGCTTGAATAGACACTGTACTTCAGAGCCTCTTTTCTCAGTTCACACTTTTCCTGAGTTTGTGTTTTCTTTCCAATATTTAGATAGGTTAGAAGAGTCCATTTGATTTGAGTTATACATCATTTTAAAGCTTAAAGACTGTTCTTTCAGAATATTGCCTTAACTAAAAATTCATGTCTGGCGACTTTTTGTTTGTTTTGAGGTGCAGGGTCACATTATAGTAAAACATCGGGGGGGGGGGGGGATCATCCTGGGACCTAGTGAGGAATCCACGTGCTGGACGACGCCACAACCAAGATTCAGAGAGCCTCAGTGAGCTGAACTGAATTACAGTAGACCCCTTTTCTAACGAAGTCCTCGGAACAGGCAGTTTTCTCCCGTTTTATTGAAATTTCTGTATAACCTAACAAATAAACAATACAGAAAAAAATAGAGCGGATAATGTCGGGGTCTGAATTTTGTACTACGTTGTATTTTGAGTTTCGTTATTACCATGTTTGTTGTAACGGGAGTGCATTGTAGTAACAATGGAGATGTCTATCGATTTACCAGAGGCATGTGCATGTATACTGACGACAGTTGAAAAAAGAAAAAAAAAACATTTAGAAAACGCTCACAAACTTTAATACGACAGATACCATCTTCAGTCGCTGCTCCACCATTGTGACAGTAACTTGCGAAAATGCTCTTTTATGCCTGAATGATTTACCTTGTTGACCGGTCGTGTAGACACACTTGTTTGTTCACGTATTTCCTTTAATTGGTGTTGTTTTTTATCAATTTTCGCGTTAAGTACAATAACTATTCTGTTTTCGAAAACGTTGTATTTGTGTCATGCGCAATGATCAATTTATCGGTTTTCGAGGAGCAGAAATAAGGACAGCAAGCACGAGTTTGAGCTAGTAGATTCATGGCTATGACACATACACACACACACACACACACACACACACACACACACACACACCCATACACTCCAGGCAACGTGCTTAACAATTACATAATGTAGAAGATCAATGTCTCTGGATGATGTTTCCAATTTCAGTATGTTGTTCACCTGTGGATACAAGGTCCTTAGTAAAACATTTAACACTGACATCAAGAAACAATGTAAACATTATCACAAAATTGTAAGAAAGTTAGTAAAATTATAATTTATTGACTAATGAATTTGCATTCTACATAATTGTACAGTATTTTGATTAGAACTTTAGAGTGATCTTCGAATTACTTCTGGTGAGACGAATATTGTATTGAAAACCAACAACCAAAAATACAATTAGTCATAGAATCTCGAAGGGGATGAAGAACGTGGGCGTGACACACACACACACACACACACACACACACACACACACACACACATATATATATATATATATATATATATATATATATATACACATAAACACACACACAAATTATTATATTACTTTCCACACAGGAGCTTCGGCACAACATACGTTTGACACACAAAAAAATAGGAATATAAAAATCATTATACTACTTCAGTCATATCCCACTCCAGTGGACCATGCAATCTAGATTAATATTCGTCTCCAATCAACATTAATGCGTACGTGTAGATTTTGAAAGTTGATCGTCACAATTGTCAATCTCATAGTTAATTGTTTGATATGTAAATTTTGATTAGTAACTAAATTGTGATACATTTCGTGTCTAGACGGTTTAACATGCTGAAGCATTTTATAATTGAGCTGCATATAATACATGTATATAGAAAAAGGTGTTGCTGTTTATAGACCACGAATACCGTGTGTGAATACTACATATTAAAGAATGTTCATTGTAATGATGTACCCTCGTAATTCTTGGAAAGTACATACAAGGTGACTTGCAATGGACTCTTCATTATCATTCTATAGGTCATAGGATGTTATCGCCTTTTGTCTTCTTCCTCGTGTTGTATTATTTTTATAGATACTCATTGCATTTTGAAATGTCATAGACATTGCTTTCTTTAGGACGAGCTTCCAGTCCTGCTTCTGGATTAGACTCGCTATTTTGTGACTTGATGAACATTCCTATAATGAGACAGTGAATTTGACTCAAGTCGAAAAAACCCAATCAAATCTACATGATTCACGGAACTGTACACTCATGCAGGAGTGTAATATCATGTATCGTGCAGTCTGCATGAGCAGTGAGATTGGGGTTACATCCTGATCGAGAAATGATGATGGGTTGGTACTTTTCTCGCTTAAAGAAACTGAGTTTGGGCCTCTCACCTAATGAAATTAGGTTTGCACCCTGCTAGAGTAATAAAGTTGGGTTTGAGCCTTGCTTGACAAGTGAAATTAGATTTAGACCCTGCTCGAGCAGTGCATTTGAATTGCACCTTGCCAGAAAGTCAGATTGGGATTTTGTAGTGTGGCTAAGAAGTCAGTGCTGATTTTAATCAGTGAACCTAGATTTCATTTCAATTCGAGCCATATCCCACTCAGATCGCCTACTTGCTTCATCGAATATTTGGATAATATTCTTCTCGTCAAAATTAATTTTGGTACCCCTTCAATTATGAAAATTGAAATACCAAATCTCAGTGATATTTCAGAATTGCGGTTACGGTACATTATTCCGATGAAAATTATGTAATACATTCTGAGTCATTATGCGTTGTTGAATTAAGCTTTGGATAACTTGTTTCCAATGACTGGGACGTCGGTGTATCTGGAATTTAGCGTTGCCGTTTATAGTGCGTTGTTTGTTAAAAACAAAAATGTACAGAAAATAAATATTGGTGAAGGTGTTTTTATATGCGTGTGTATGTTTGTTATTTTAATTTCCTGTAATCGAGATAGCCTGTTTAGGACTTTTTTCACATGCGAAATTTTCAGTGTCTGTTGTCACAAATGTACACACGGGTAGTTGTGTGCATGTATCGGGGTTGTGTGCATGGTTGTTTTGATGTGCACATTGTATGTGCGCGGGGTGACCGGAGTGATGGAGGGCTGTGGAGCCCACTAATGTCAAAATCGCCCACTAATGTCAAAACAACCACTAATGTCATAACACGTCGACGACAAATGTCAAAACAACCACTAATGTCATAACGCGTCGACGACAAATGTCAAAACAACCACTAATGTCATAACGCGTCGACGACAAATGTCAAAACAACCACTAATGTCATAACGCGTCGACGACAAATGTCAAAATCGGATCAACCACTAATGTCATAACACGTCGACGACAAATGTCAAAATTTCCATTTTTACTGCAAATGTCATAACACGTCGACGACAAATGTCAAAATCGGATTAACCACTAATGTCATAACACGTCGACGACAAAATGTCAAAATTTCCCAATTTTCTGCAAAATGTCATGACGCGTCACAAGGGCGGATCGAGGAATTCCGTACGGGGGGGGGGGGGGGGGGCGCCTTTACAAGATCAAAGGCTGGCGAGACACCCCCCCCCCCCCATTGTCTTATTTTTATTTCTGTTGTCTTGACAAAATAGAGAGAGGGGGCTCTAAAGGGGGATGCGCCCCCTCTAAATCCGCGATTGCGTCAACCATAAATATCAATATTGGATTAACCACAAATGTCATAACGCGACACAGGGGCGGATCCATGAATTCCGTAAAGGGGGGGGGGGGGCTTTACAAATTCAAAGGCTTGCGCGACCCCCTTTTCTTTTTGTTTCTGTAAGTGAGGGTGCACGAGAGGGGGAAGCGCCCCCTCTCGATCCATCATTGCGTCAACCACATAAAATTATGGACAAACTCATTGCTTGCATTACAGGGGCGAATCCAGGAATTTTGTAAAGGGGAGGCGTCTTTACAAAGTCAAAGGCTGGCGCGACCTTACCCCCTCCCCATTTTCTTGTGTTGACGAAATAAGGAGAGGGGCACTAAAGGGGGATGCACCCCCTCTCAATCCGCGATTGCGTCAACCACAAGTCAAAATCGGGGATTAACCACAACTGCAATAACACGTCGACCACAAATGTCATAACGCGTCACGGGGGGGGGGGGGGATCCAGGAATTCCGTAAAAAGGGGGGGGGGGGAGGCGCCTTTACAAAATCAAAGGCTGACGCGACACGTCCCCCCCCCCCAAATGTTTTTTTTTTTCTGTTGTTTTAACCTAATAATTGCAGTGAGGGTGCACCAGAGGGGGATGCGCCCCCTCTCGTCGACCCATCATTGCGTCAACCAGAAATATCAAAACTCAATGCTTGTATTACGGGGGCGGATCCAGGAATTCCGTAAAGGGGAGGCGGCTTTACAAAATAAAAGGCTGGCGCGACCTTCGCCCCCATCCCCATTTTCTTATTTTTATTTCTGTTGTGTTGAAAAAATAAAAAATAAAAAGAGGGGGCACTAAAGGGGGATGCGCCCCTCTAAATCCGAGATTGCGTCAAGCACAAATATCAGTATTGGATTAACCACAAATGTCATAACGCAACACAGGGGCGGATCCAGGAATTCCGTAAGGGGGGGGGGGGGCGCCTGTACAAAATCAAAGGCTGGCGCGACTCCCCTTTTCTTATTTTTGTTTCTGTTGGTTTAACCTAATAATATAGTGAGGGTGCACGAGAGGGGAAAGCGCCCCCTCGCGATCCATCATTGCTTCAACCACATAATACAATGGAAAAGCTCATTGCTTGCATTACAGGGGCGGATCCGGAAATTTTGTAAAGGGGAGGCGTCTTTACAAAGTCAAAGACTGGCGCGACCTTCCCCCTCCCCATTTTCTTCTTTTTAGTTCTGTTGTATTGACCAAATAAAGAGATGGGCACTAAAGGGGGATGCGCCCCCTCTAATTTCACGATTTCATCAACAACAAGTCAAAATCGGGCATTAATCACAAATGGAAACAAGTCGACCACAAATGTCATAACGCGCGTCACAGGGGTGGATCCAGGAATTCCGTACGGGGGGGGGGGGGGGGGGGGCGCCTTTACAGGATCAAAGGCTGGCGAGACACCCCGCCCCCCATTTCTTATTTTTATTTCTGTTGTTTTTGACCTAATAATTATAGTGAGGGTGCACCAAAGGGGATGCGCCCCCTCTCGATCCATCATTGCGTCAACCACAAATGACTAAACTCATTGCTCTCATTACAGGGGCGGATCCAGGAATTTCGTAAAGGGGAGGCGTCTTTACAAAGTCAAAGTCTGGTGCGACCCTCCTCCCTCCCCCATTTCGTTCTTTTTATTTCTGTTGTGTTGATGAAATAAAGAGAGGAGGCACTGAAGGGAGATGCGCCCCTCTCAATCCGCGATTGCGTCAACCGAAAATGTCAAAATCGGAGATTAACCACAAATGTCATAACACGTCGACCACATACAAATGTCAAAATTTTCAAACTAATTGCAAATGTCATAATGCGTCAGAGGGGTGGATCCAGGAATTCCGTAAAGAGGATGGCCGCCTTTAAAAAAATCAAAGGCTTTTAACAAAATATAGTGACGGGGCACCAGAGGGGGACGCGCCCCCTCTCGTTCCATGCTTGATTGCGTCAACCACAAAAATCAAAAGCTCATTGCTTGCATTACAGGGGCGGATCCGGAAATTTTGTAAAGGGGAGGCGTCTTTACAAAGTCAAAGACTGGCGCGACCTTCCCCCTCCCCATTTTCTTCTTTTTAGTTCTGTTGTATTGACCAAATAAAGAGATGGGCACTAAAGGGGGATGCGCCCCCTCTAATTTCACGATTTCATCAACAACAAGTCAAAATCGGGCATTAATCACAAATGGAAACAAGTCGACCACAAATGTCATAACGCGCGTCACAGGGGTGGATCCAGGAATTCCGTACGGGGGGGGGGGGGGGGGGGGCGCCTTTACAGGATCAAAGGCTGGCGAGACACCCCGCCCCCCATTTCTTATTTTTATTTCTGTTGTTTTTGACCTAATAATTATAGTGAGGGTGCACCAAAGGGGATGCGCCCCCTCTCGATCCATCATTGCGTCAACCACAAATGACTAAACTCATTGCTCTCATTACAGGGGCGGATCCAGGAATTTCGTAAAGGGGAGGCGTCTTTACAAAGTCAAAGTCTGGTGCGACCCTCCTCCCTCCCCCATTTCGTTCTTTTTATTTCTGTTGTGTTGATGAAATAAAGAGAGGAGGCACTGAAGGGAGATGCGCCCCTCTCAATCCGCGATTGCGTCAACCGAAAATGTCAAAATCGGAGATTAACCACAAATGTCATAACACGTCGACCACATACAAATGTCAAAATTTTCAAACTAATTGCAAATGTCATAATGCGTCAGAGGGGTGGATCCAGGAATTCCGTAAAGAGGATGGCCGCCTTTAAAAAAATCAAAGGCTTTTAACAAAATATAGTGACGGGGCACCAGAGGGGGACGCGCCCCCTCTCGTTCCATGCTTGATTGCGTCAACCACAAAAATCAAAACTCATTGCTTGCATTACAGGGGCGGATCCAGGAATTCCGTAAAGGGGAGTCACCTTTACAAAATCAATAGCTGGCGAGACCCCACCCCATTTTCTTATATTTATTTCTGTTGCGTTAACAAAATATAGCGAGGGGGCACCAGAGGGGGATGCGCCCCCTCTCGATCAGCGTTTGCGCCAACCGCAAATGTCAAAATTGGATTAACCACAAAATGTCATAAGACGTCGACCACAAAAATGTCGAAATTTCCAGATGTACTGCAAATGTCATAACGCGTCACAGGGGCGGATCCAGGAGTTTCGTAAAGGGGAGCCACCTTTACAAAATTAGAACAGCCGCACCCTTTTTTTTTTCTTTTTATTTCTGTTGTTTAAAAAATGAAAGAAGGCAGCAGAGACGAATGCGCCCCCTTTCGATCCGCGATTGCACTATAGGGGAGGGTCCAGGAATTCCGTAAAGGGGAGACGCCATTAAAAAAAATCAAATGCCTGCGCAAGCCACCTCTCCTTTTTCTTAATTCAATTTCTTTCGTGTTTACAAAAGCAGAGACGGGGAGGGGGTATACCGCCCCCCTCTCGACCCGCGACTGCGTCAACCACAAGTTTTTGGCAAATCTCGTTGTTTGCATTGCATGGGGCGGAACCAGGAATTCCGTAAAGGGGAGGCCCCTTTACAAAATTAAAGATTGCCGCACCCCCATTCTTTTTTTTTCTTTTTTTTTACGTTTAAACAAAAGAAATAAAAAGAAAAATAAGGGGGAGGGGGATTTCGCAAGCCTTTCATTTTGAAAAGACGTCTCCCCTTTGCGCTTTAAGGAATTCTTGGACCTGCCCCCGTAATGCAAGCAATGAGTTTTGACATTTGTGGTTGACGTACGCGATTGCGGATCGAGGGGGGAGGGGAGCATCCCCCTCTGGTACCCCCTCTCTATTTTTTGTTTTTGTTTTGTTTTTGTTGGTAAAACAACAGAAATGAAATAAAAAAAGGGGATGCGGCATAACGCCTTACAGGGGCGGATCAAGGAGTTTCGTAAAGGGGGGGGGGGCGTCTTTACAAAACTAGAACTGCCGCACCCCAACCCTCCATTTTTTCCATTTTTCTATTGTTTTAACTAAAGAAAAAGAAAGAGAGGGGAGCACCAGAGGGGGATGCTCTCCCTTCTCGATCCGCGATTCGGTCAACCACAAAATGTCAAAACTCATTTTTGCTTGCATGATAGGGGCGGATACAGGAATTCCGTAAAGGGGAGGCGCCCTTACAAAATCAAAGCTTCTGCATCGTTTGCATTACAGGGGTGGATCCAGGAATTCCGTAAAAGGTAGACACCTTTACAAAATTAAAGGCTTCCACCCCCCCCCCCATTTTTTTGTTTTTTTGTTTTAACAAAAAAAGGGGGGGGGGCACCAGAGATGTACCAGTCCCCTCCCAATCCATGATTGCGTCAACCACAAATGTCAAAACTCATTGCTTGCATTAAGGGCGGATCCAGGAATTCAGTAAACGGGAGGCGCCTTTACAAGTTATAATGGCTGCCGCACCCCCATATTTTATTATTGTTTTAAAAAAAGAGAGGTGGCATCAGAGGGGGATGCGCCTCCTTCTCGATCCGCGATTGCGTTAACCATAATATCAAAACTAATTTCTTACCGTACAGGGACGGATCCAGGAATTCCGTAAAGGGGAAGCACCTTTACAAAATGTAAATCTGCCGCACCCCCTATTTTTTCTTTTAATTTTTCTATTGTTAAAAAAAAATGAAGGAGTCACCATAGAGGTATGAGCCCCCTCTCGATCCGCGATTGGGTTAACACAAAATGTCAACACTCATTGCTTGCATTAGAGGGGCGGTCCAAATTCCGTAAAGGAGAGAAGCGTTTATAAAATCAAAAAGTTGCGCAAACTGCCTCGCCTTTTTTTTTTTTCATTTAATTTCTTTTGTGTTAACAAAAATAGAGACGGGGAGGGGGTACCGTGTCCCCCTCTAGATCCGCGACTGCGTCAAGCACAAGTTAATGGCAAAACCCATTGTTTGCATTACAGGGGGCGGAACCAGGAATTCCGTAAAGTGATGGAGGCTCCTTTACACAATTAAAGACTGCCGCTTTAACTGTCGTTTAAACAAAAGAAATAAAACGATATTGATAAGGGGGAGGGGGATTGCGTCAACCTTTCATTTTGAGAAGACGTCTCCCCTTTACGCTTTACGAAATTCCTGGACCCGCTCCTGTAATACAAGCAATGAGCAAGCATTTCTGTTGTTGTTAAAACAACAGAAATGAAAAATAGGGGTGCGGCAGGTTTTAAATTTGTCAAGGCTCCTTCCCTTTACAGAATTCCTGGATCCGCCCCTGTAATGCAAGCAATGAGTTTTGACATTTTGTGGTTGACGCAATCGCGGATCGAGACGGGCGCATCCCCCTCTATTTTTTTTCTTCAAAACAACATAAATGATAAAAAGATGGGGTGATGCGTCAGGCTTTAATTATGCAAAGGTGCACCCGCTCCACTTTACAGAATTCCTGGACCCGCCCCTGTAATGGAAGCAATGAGTTTGGTCATTGTGGTTGACGCAATCATGGATTGAGAGGGGGCGCATCCCCCATGGTGCCCCCTCTATATATTTTGTAAAAACAAGAGAAAATGAAAAGAAGAAAATGGGGTGGTGTCGCGTGAGCCTTTGATTTTGTAAAGGCGCCTCCCCTTCACGGAATTCCTGGATACGCCCCTGTAATGTAAGCAATGGGTTTAGTCATTTGTGGTTGACGCAATCCTGGATCGAGAGGGGGCGCATCCCCCATGGTGCCCGAAAAGAAGAAAATGGGGTGGTGTCTCGCGAGCCTTTGATTTTGTAAAGGCGCCTCCCCTTCACGGAATTCCCGGATACGCCCCTGTCATGCAAGCAAAGAGTTTGGTCATTTATTTGTGGTTGACGCAATCATGGATCGAGAGGGGGCGCATCCCCCATGGTGCCCCTCTATATATTTTGTTAAAACAAGAGAAAATGAAAAGAAGAAAATGGGGTGGTGTCGCGTGAGCCTTTGATTTTGTAAAGGCGCCTCCCCTTCACGGAATTCCTGGATACGCCCCTGTAATGTAAGCAATGGGTTTAGTCATTTGTGGTTGACGCAATCCTGGATCGAGAGGGGGCGCATCCCCCATGGTGCCCGAAAAGAAGAAAATGGGGTGGTGTCTCGCGAGCCTTTGATTTTGTAAAGGCGCCTCCCCTTCACGGAATTCCCGGATACGCCCCTGTCATGCAAGCAAAGAGTTTGGTCATTTATTTGTGGTTGACGCAATCATGGATCGAGAGGGGGCGCATCCCCCATGGTGCCCCTCTATATATTTTGTTAAAACAAGAGAAAATGAAAAGAAGAAAATGGGGTGGTGTCGCGTGAGCCTTTGATTTTTGTGAAGGCGCCTCCCCCTTCACGGAATTCCTGGATACGCCCCTGTAATGTAAGCAATGGGGTTTAGTCATTTGTGGTTGACGCAATCCTGGATCGAGAGGGGGCGCATCCCCCATGGTGCCCGAAAAGAAGAAAATGGGGTGGTGTCTCGCGAGCCTTTGATTTTGTAAAGGCACCTCCCCTTCACGGAATTCCTGGATACGCCCCTGTAATGCAAGCAATGAGTTTTTCCATTTGTGGTTGACGCAATGATGGATCGAGAAGGGGGCGCTTCCCCCTCTGGTGCACCCTCACTATATTAGGTTAAAACAACAGGGAAAAAAATAAGAAAAGGGGGTCGCGCCAGCCCCCTCCCCCTTCATGGAATTACTTCATCAGCCCATGTGACGCGTTATGACATTATTTTGTGTTCGAAGTGTTATGACATTTGTGGTTAATCCAATATTGACATTTGCGGTTGACGCAATCGCGGATTTAGAGGAGGCGCACCCCCCTTAGTGCCCCTGTCTTTATTTTGTCAACAGAACACAAATAAAAAGAAGAAAAGTGAGGAGGGTCGCGCCAGCCTTTCATTTTGTAAAGGCGCCCCTCCCCTTTTTGGAATTCCTGGATCCGCCCCTGTAATGCAAGCAATGAGTTTTTCCATTTGTGGTTGACGCAATGATGGATCGAGAGGGGGCGCATCCCCCTCTGGTGCACCCTCACTATAATTATTCGGTTAAAACAACAGAAAAAAAAAATAAGGAATTGGGGGGGGGGGGTGGGGACAGAGTGTCACGCCAGCCTTTGAAATTGTAAATGCGCCCCCCCCCCCCTTTCCGGAATTCCTGCATCCGCCCCTGTGACGCGATATGACATTTGTGGTCGACGTGTTATGACATTTGTGGTTAATTCCCGATTTTGACTTTTGGTTGACGCAATCGCGGATTATGAGGGGGCGCATACCCCTTCAGTGCCCCTCTCTTTATTTTGTCAACACAACAGAAATAAGAAGAAAATGGGGGAGGGGGGAAGGTCACGCCAGCCCTTGACTTTCTTGTGAAGACGTACGCCTCCCCTTTACAAAATTCCTGGATCCCCCCCCCCCCCCATAATTTCAAGCAATGAGTTTTCGAGAGGGGGGGGGGGGCTTCTCTCTCTGGTGCACCCTCACTATAGTATGTTAAACCAACGGAAACAAAAATAAGAAAAGGAGGTCGTGCCAGCCTTTGATTTTGTAAAGCCTTCCCCCTTTTTTATGGAATTCCTGAATCCGCCCCTGTGACGCAATCGCGGATTTAGAGGAGGCGCACCCCCCCCCCCCCCCCTAAGTGCCCCCTCTCTTTATTTCGTCAACACAACAGAAATAAAAAGAAGAAAAGGGGGAGGGTTGGGCCAGCCTTTCATTTTGTAAAGGCGCCCCTCCCCTTTACGGAATTCCTGGATCCGCCCCCGTAATGAAAGCAATGAGTTTTGATATTTGTGGTTGACGCAATCATGATTCCAGAGGGGGCTCTTCCACCTCTGGCTTCCTCTCACTATAGTATGTTAAAACAACAGAAATAAAGATGAATTTTTTTTTTTTTTTTGGGGGGGGGGGGGGTGTCACGCCAGCCTTTTGATTTTTTTTTTTTTTATCTTTCAATTTTTTTTATTAAAGAACATCAAACAAAATTACAGAGATCAAAAACATGATTATACAAATAGAAATAAACAAAAACAGAGAAAAAAAATAAGAAAAAGCAGCATACAAAAACCAATCATGTCCATTATGAATTACTAAACAGTATACATTCTATCAAATAAAACAGTGTTATAACGAGGTTTTTAGGAACATATTTTTACCATTAACCCTTTGCTTCATCACGTCCGTAGTCTATCAAGATACAAAAACAAACAATAAAAGGGGACCAACAAAATAAGTGACACATCCGGGATTCCGGGTTCAACTATATAAATAAGTTAAAAATCCAGTCTCCATTTCCGAAAATGTAAAGCAAGCGTACCCTTTTTCTTTGCCAAAAGATACTCTAAATCCTTGTTAGTCTTAAGACAAGCTTTCAATCCCATGAACTCTGGGGTAGTACTCTGAAATTTACAAATATAAATATAATATTTTACGAGAAGAAAAATATAAGTTAAAAATTTATCCTCATGTATACCAAACATTTTTTCAAAATCTGAGACGATTCTATTTGTACCTTCTTTCTGATTAATAATACTGATAACCTCATTCCAAATTGGCTTTATTTTCTCACAGTGAAGGAATAAATGAACAATCGTCTCTGGCGTCTTGTTACATAAAGAGCAATTTGGCGAATCTTTTCTTTTAATCTTAAACAAAAAATCATTCAACGCAATTGCTTTATGAAAAACTTTGAAATAAAAAGAACGAAGCCGTGTATTAATAGTACACTTAAAGTTTCTCAAGTGGATTTTCTCCCAATTCAAATTTTCACGGTCCACACCTAATCCTTCCCAAAAAGTGATACAGTTTTCAGGAAAACACTCATCAAACATAATAGAATATGCGTATTTAGGTACTTTTAAGGTTTGTACAAGCTTATCAACAATCTTTCCATGTATATCAAGATCATGTACATTAAGTCCATCCAACCAAGGAGAAGGAATGTTCTTCAACAAGAAATTATATTTTCTTCTATCATGAGGAGAAATTTGGAAATCGAGAACTAACTCTTCAAAAAGTTTATAACCTGGATGAGGTGGATTAAGAAGATCATGAATAAAAATAATGCCATTCCTGAACCATTCTTCATAATAAAAGAATTGCTTTGACCTAGATCTTATGTTTCTATTATACCAAATACATTGAAATGATCCCAAATATAAGAAATCATTATAATATTCTTTCTTTACAAACTTCTCTCTAAAAAAGTACCAAGTTCTCAATGAATCAGCTAGTTGAGTACAATCGAGTCTATTCAGAACAGTTTCAGGAGCATGAGCTTTCCACAAAATATCTCTTCTTTTGTTGAATTTATCTAGTGCATATAACTCAATTTTTTTCCACAAACTATCATAATTATCATCTAAAAGCAGTTTAACCCATTGCAATTTTTGAGACAGTGAAAAAATGTAGGGGTTAATCATACGAAGACCACACAAAGAATAATCATTACATAAACGCTGCCTCTTTACTCTGTCATTGCCACCATTCCAAATGAATTTATAAAACATCTTATCAAGTTCTTTAAAGAACTGTTGTGGAATCTTTATACATAAAACTGAGAATAAATATAATAATTGCGGCAAAATCAAAGTTTTAATAACACAAGTCTTCCCAATAAGAGATAAGTTTCTGGCTCTCCAGCAGTTCAAATTTCCTTCAATTTGTTTCAGTTTAACTTTATAATTAAGATCATACATTCTTTTTAACTGCAACGAAAAATATATTCCAAGAGTTTTAAAAGTATCAGTTTTCCAAGTTAAGCCTTTATCAGCATTTGGAAAATTTTGGGACCCCTTTTTTGCCCCAATCCAAATTGCTTCTGTTTTTGAAATGTTCATTTTACAACCAGAACATGCAGCAAATTCATTCAATACCTCAAACAAACTATCAAATGAAAGAGTAGACCCATCCAGAAAACAAGTTGAGTCATCAGCAAGCAGTGATATCTTCAACTGAGCTTCATAAATAGGAATACCTGTTATATTATCATTCTGTCTAATTGCAAGAGCCATTGTTTCAATAACCATTAAAAATAAATATGGAGAGATTGGACAACCTTGGAAGATTCCTCTCTCCATGTTAATAGGGGTTGTGAGAAAACCATTATTCAGAACAAAAGATTGTCTAGAAGAATAAATGGTCCTAATCCATTTAATAAAACTCTCTCCAAAATTGAACCGTTTCAGAACTTCAAACAAGAAATCATGATTGACACTATCAAAGGCTTTCTGAATATCAACGAGAAGGATTGCCCCAGGGATATTATTAATTTCAGTATATTCAATTACATCCATAATCAAACGAATATTAGAACCAATATTTCTACCTTTCAAAAATCCAGACTGATCTCCGTGAATCAGTTCTCCCAAATATTTTTTTCAAACGATTTGCTAAGGTCTTGGCAAAAATCTTATAATCCACCGTTAACAATGAAATCGGTCTGTAATTCTTTAAATAAAGACTATCTTTGTCTTTTTTAGGAAGCAAACTTATAACACCATTTCTTTGAGATTGGGACATTACACCCTTTTCCATTGAATAATTGAAAGAATCCAGAAGCATATCAGAAATATCAGGCCAAAAAGTAGTATAAAATTCTACAGGTAATCCATCTAAACCAGGAGTCTTATTACATTTCATGGATATGATAGTATCATAAATTTCCTTTTTAGTTATGGGCTGTTCCAAAGAAATCTTATCATTTTCACTTAATTTCGGAATATCAATATTGTCCAAAAAGGCATCATAATTATCAAATTGAGAATTATTATAATACAAATTTTGATAAAACTTATGAATTTCATCTAAAACGGCAGAGTTATCACTTATAATGTCATCTTTTTCATTTTTTATCCTATGAATACATTTTTTCTCCCCAGATCTCTTTTCCAAATTGCAAAAATACCTTGAACTTTTCTCACCCTCTTCCATCCATCGTATCCGAGAGCGAATCATAAGTCCTTTAGTTTCAATATCAAGAATTTTATCAAGATCGGCTTTTAGTTGATTCAACTGTTCAACGAGATTATTATTACTAGGAACACTATGAATTTGCAACTTAATGGCCTCTATTTTCTTAAGTAAAGTAGATTTCTCCTGATTCCTTTCTCTCTTTTTCCTAGCTCCATATTCCATACAGACTCCAGAGACAGTACACTTCAGGGCATCCCATATAGTGTTAGGGTTACATTGGGAGTTTTGATGAATAACCTTAAAATCATTTATTTTTTCTTTCACCATCTTAATAAAATCAGCATCATTAGTTAAATAACTGCAGTTTAGTTTCCAATATCCAGGACCTTTAAAAGGTTGGTCATCTTTAAATTTAAGCATTACAACAGAATGATCTGATTGAACACCTGGACATATTTTTGAATCTAAACAATTATTCATTAAACTATCAGAAATGAGAATATAATCAAGTCTGGACAATACTCTAGGATTACTTTGATGTCGAGTGTAATGTCTTAGATCTGGATGAAAATTACGCCAAATATCCTTCAAGTTATATTCATCTATCAAAACAGAGATTATTTCACTAGCTTTGACATTACTATGTTTCTGTCTATTACCTTGGTAATCTAAAGGGCCTAACACAGCATTAAAGTCTCCTGCAATTATTAAGGGAACTTGATTAAATTGGTCAATTTTGGCAAAAACATCAAGAAAAAAATCAGGATCATCCTCATTCGGGGCATAAATATTGCAGAGTATTACAGACAAGCCTTTGAAGGTAACAGACAATATCAAATATCTACCATTTGGATCAGCATACAAGGAGTGAAGTACTGGGGCGATATGGTTACGTATCAAAATTGCAACACCCCTACGATTTGATGAGTAGCTAGAAAACCAAGCATACTCCCCCCATTGTTGCTTCCAAAATTTTTCATCATTAGCAGTCGAATGAGTTTCTTGCAAAAATATAATATCACTGGCAATAGAACGCAAATGATGAAAAACTTTTCTCCTTTTAACAAAATCCTGAATTCCTCTACAGTTAAAAGTACTTAAGGTAATATACATAATTAGATAAATTTAAAACCATCACTTACAGTTACAATTAATACATTTACTTTCTGTGTAGGGGAAAGACGCCTCAAAAAAAATTCACCATTATAATATGGGAAAATTAAAATGTTTGAAAAAAGTAGTAATACAAAGAAATGTGCATTTATGGGACTGGATACAAACACAAATAAGAGTACGGACATCCTAAACACCTCAAGCATAAAAAATACTATGAAACAATGAATTGCTGCTTTGTTATTGTAAAGAAAGATTGACAAAATTACAAGCAATACGCAAAAAAGAAACATCTGTGACAAAGATAATTTGAAGGGCGCAAAATCACGAAAGAAAAAAAAAAGATAACAAAAAACAGGGCTTCAAATCAAGACCAGCCCTGTGTCTGGATACCAGGCAAGGAGTGAGAACAGACAACCTACAAAAGTGCAGGCCAAAAAACAGCAATGCAAAAACCTGTAATATCAAAATACCCCATAAGTACCTTTACACTAGCATAAATCCAAGTAATGTACATCATGTAATCAAACCAACACTGGTGTCAATACAATGTGTAAAACTATGCATCGAGTTTAAAGACTATCAACAAAAACTCAAACAGCAACATCATAAAACACTATCCTACATAATCCTATGGAGCAATAGTTTAACACAGAGAGCAAAGTAATAATTACATGTAGTATACACACATCATTTAAAGAAGTTGGTACATGCATCTGATATATTAAAAAAAAAATGTGTTCCAAACTTCCATGGTAAAATAGAAAACCTCATTTAACTTCAAAATTATTTGTTTCAAAACAAGACTCCCAACTCCATTCTTTCTTGGCTCCACTAATCAATCCTATAAAATATCATATAGCGTTTGCAATGTTTCAAAACTGAGGATCCAAGGCTCCTATCCAGATCCAAAAATTGAGCACATTTCTTGAACAATATTATAGTTTACATACCATAACTTAACTATGAATAAATGACATAAAAAATACATAATATAATAACAAACTAAGAACTATTAACAAAAATGAGGAAAAAATATCACACTGAGTTTTCAGTTTCACAAATCCAATATGGCTCAAAATAGAAACATATCCAAAATATGTAGTTCAAATATAAAAATAACTTTGACTCTGAGAAGATATATTATTTCACTTTTGTTTACATACATGTTCCACTGTTGAATATGCAGTCTATTCGGGGTTACAATCCATAAGTTTATTTTAAAAGAGCTTTCTTCAGGAACTTGGGGAAGAAAATATTTGCATAATCTCCAAATGAGCAAGTTTCAAATCCTGTGACATCTCCCCATTGATATCAATAAAATAGTGAAGATGGAAAGTGAACTTCACACTCAACTTCAGTCAGAAAACAAAAAACCATGATACGTTTATGAGTCATCATTTCTAATAGATGAACAAGAAAACAGATCCGGTAAAATAGTAGAGAGCTCAAATGTAATCTCCAGCAAATTCCACACAAGTAAACATCTGTACATGTATCTATGCAAGGCACTGTAGATAGTAACCCTTCAAAATATCTACTCTAGCTAGCTCTCTCGTTTCAGATAGTAAAAGCGCACTGATGCCCGGATTCCAAAATCAAAGCGAAGACAATCAAGAAGGGTCTGCAATCACCAGCTTTCCAGATGTGTTGTCCCTGAAGCACAGCCTATCTGGATACGTGAAAAATGGTCGTCTTCCTTCCTCCCTCAAGCGATGAAACTGAGGCATCTTCTTCTTCCTTAGGTCCAGAATGCGCTTAGATAAGTCCTCCGCAATGAAGAGTTTTGAGTTGTGGTACAGCTTGCACTCTTTCATTTTGCTGATGCATGCTTTACGGACGCGTTCTTTTGCAACGAATGTTGCAAAGCCAATATGTATCATTCTTGGCTTTCCATTCTGATTGTAGTTGTGCAACGAGCTCGGTGTACGATGGCATCTTTCGATAGCTTTCAAGTCCTCAGACTCCACTCTAGCAAATCTAAGAAAGTCTGATACAACTTTGTGACAGTCTTCTTTTCCACCCTCACTCTCAGGTATTCCAAATATGACCACGTTCTTCCTTCTATTCCGGTTCTCAAGATCATCCAGCTTAAGCTTAAGCAACTCATTGTCCTTTTTCACAATGTCAACTTCTTTGCGGACTTTTTCAACTTCAAAATCCAAATTTTGGATTCTTTCCTCCTGTTCTTGGATCTTCTTTGTGAGTTTCTCAAACAAGCTTTCAATTTTTGAGTCCAATCTGCCTTCAAAATCTCTGAACCACTGTGGAGGAGAGTCCGTTAGAGCTTCCGAAAACAACGGCCTCTTCACTGTGCTGGGCGCAGCCATGTTGTTAGTATCGACGTGACCTTTGACCTCCGGTAAATCTTGTTGCGTCTTGCCCGAATGGTCCATAGGTTTGTGTGTACTGTTGTTACTGTTGGGCGAATCGCTCAGTTTAAGCTTTTTGACATCAGGCGAAAATTTAGAATCGGTACTCACATGTGTACGGCTGTTCTTTAAATGATCCATTTGTCCGTTTCAAAACCATCTATAAACGTTTAGGTCCACATCTGTAGTATTCTGGATCATACACCGTTCTCACATAGCTGGATTTTGGCCTCAAAAGGAGAGCTGAGAAAATGTGCTACATTGTGTCACTACCCTTGCAGGGCGCCCTCTGAGCCTTTGATTTTTTTAAGGCGCCCCTCCGCTTTACGGAATTCCTGGATCCACCCCCTGTGACGCGTTATGGCATTTGCAGTTAGTTTGAAAATTTTGACACCTGTGGTCGACGCGTTATGACATTTGTAGTTAATCCCCGATTTTGACATTTGCGGTTGACGCAATCGCGGATGAGAGGGGGCGCATCCCCCATTAGTGCCCAATCTCTTTATTTCGTCAACACGACAGAAATAAAAAGAAGAAAATAGGGGAGGGGAGGATCGCGCAAGACTTTTACTTTGCAAAGACGCCTCCCCTTAACGAAAATCCTGGATCTGCCCCTGTAATGCAAGCAATGATTTTGGTCATTTGTGCTTGACGCAATGATGGATCAGGAGGGGGCGCATCCCCCTCTGGTGCCCCCTTTCTTTTCTTTTCTTTCTTTTTTTTTTGTTAAAACAACATAGATAAAAAGAAAAATATGGGAGGGGTGCGGTAGCCTTTAATTTTGTAAAGCCGCCTCCCCTTTACGAAATTTCTGGATCCGCCCCGTAATGCAAGCAATGAGTTTTGATATTTGCGGTTGACGCAATGATGGGTCGAGAGGGGGCTCATCCCCTTGGTGCACCCGCCACTGTTGCGCCAGCCTTTGATTTTGTAAAGGCGCCCCCCCCCCCCCCCGTTTACGGAATTCCTGGATTCCCCCCCCCCCCCCCTGTGACGCGTTATGACATTTGTAGTCGACGTGTTATTGCATTTGTGGTTAATCCCCGATTTTGACTTGTTGTTGATGCAATCGTGCATTGAGAGGGGGCGCATCCCCCTTTAGTGCCCCTCTCTTTATTTGGTCAACACAAGAAAATGGGGAGGGGGAAGGTCGCGCAAGCCTTTGACTTTGTATAGACGCCTCCCCTTTACAAAATTCCTGTATCCGCCCCTGTAATGCAAGCACTGAGTTTTTCCATGTGGTTGACGCAATGATAAATCGAAAGGGGGCGCTTCCCCCTCTCGTGCACCGTCACTAACAGAAACAAAAATAAGAAAAGGGGGTCGGGCCAGCCTTTGACTTTGTAAAGCCCCCCCCCCCCCCTTTACGGAATTTATGGATCCGCCCCTGTGTCGCGTTATGACATTTGTGGTCTACGTGTTATGACATTTGTGGTTAATCCAATATTGATATTTGTGGTTGACGCAATCGCGGATTTAGAGGGGGCGCATCCCCCTTTAGAGCCCCCTCTCTCTATTTTGTCAAGACAACAGAAATAAAAATTAGAAAATGGGGGGGGGGGGGGAGGGGGCCGAGGGTCACGCCAGCCTTTGATTTTGTAAAGGCGCCTCCCCTTTATGGCATTCCTCGATCCGCCCTTGTGACGCGTTAGGACATTTTGCAGAAAATTGGGAAATTTTGACATTTGTCGTCGACGTGTTATGACATTAGTGGTTAATCCGATTTTGACATTTGACGTCGACGTGTTATGACATTTGCAGTAAAAATGGAAATTTTGACATTTGTCGTCGACGTGTTATGACATTAGTGGTTGATCCGATTTTGACATTTGTCGTCGACGTGTTATGACATTAGTGGTTGTTTTGACATTTGTCGTCGACGTGTTATGACATTAGTGGTTGTTTTGACATTTGTCGTCGACGCGTTATGACATTAGTGGTTGTTTTGACATTTGTCGTCGACGTGTTATGACATTAGTGGTTGTTTTGACATTAGTGGGCGATTTTGACATTAGTGGGCTCTACAAGGGCATTCTGTGTGATATAGGTGTGGTGCATGCGGGCTGGCCGGATCGGTGGAGAATTTTCTGCGTGGTATAAGATGTAGCTGCGGTGCGTGTATGCATGTGACAGGAGGTGCATTGTAGCTCACTCGGTCTGGAATGATTTAGCCCATTCCAGAGGGTTCCGGGGGGTGCTGGCTGGGTGGGGCGCTGCCCTTGTGGCCCAGTGTGGTTGGTGGTTGGTTTTGGCAGTGATGTTGTGCACGTGGTTGGGCAGTGGGTCATCCGGGATTCCTGGAGTTTGGGCTTGCTGGTGTGTTCAGGTGTGTGGCCCCAGGTTGGAGAATGTTGCGGAATGTGCTGGAGGGGGGTGGATGGATAGTATATAGGCCGGAGAAGTTCTGGGGTGGGCGGGGTGCCCGGCGCCTCTGCTCTGGGGGTTGCGTCGCTTCTGGCTCTGGGGCGGCTTGTTGTGGTCAGTCCTGTGTTGCCTGCTGACCTGCTGTGCAGACTGTGTTTGTGGAGATGGGGCCTGGGGGACATTTTGCCTGCAGGGAGTTCGTTTGCCTGCGTTGGAGATGGACTCCGTGTTCTGGTGTCGACGGACATTGTTGCGGCAGGGCTGTGGCGGGCTGGATTCCTTGCTGGACATTGTAGAGTGAATCGTCGTTCGGCGCATCGGCTGGACGTGGTTGTCATGACGTCTGGATTCTACACGTTTCGCTGTGAACATTTTACCGTGGACATCTATCGTGGATTTTACCCCGGATTTATACTGTGGATTAATGCAACCTGTGCCTTTGGAGTTACGTCGGAGGAATCATTCATCGGTGCGTCAAGGATCATTCATTGGTGCATCGAACATCGTATCTGAACATTTTCAAAGGACTTGATAACATAATATGTAAGTGATTCTATTACCGATTTGTAATTGTTTCTATTGATCATTATTGTACTGATGTGAAAACCGATTACGAGTCTGTACCCACAATATCGCTGTTAATAAACCGCCTGAACATTAGTTGATGGTTTCTTTTGTGCGATCATTCTCAGAGTGATTTTGGTCGTAACACTGTTATTTTGTTGCTACACCCGTATTCCCGAGCCTTGTCTCTCTTCAATGTACTTCCGACATTCCTGCATTTTCCTTTTCATCTGCACATTCACAAACACATCGCAAAGCTACAGCTGTACTTCCCGATAAACATCTGCAGGTCACTGTCTCCATATATTTACCTCCCTCTCTCCCTCTCTCTCTCTCTATCTCTCTCTCTCTCTTTCCCTCTCTCCCTATCTCTCTCTTTGTTGTCTTAGTATGCCGGTGTTGTCTTGTATAGCCCTATTTACATATTAATTTGTTCTTTGTACTGGGCTTCCGAAATCAAAATATGTTGTATTGACCTTTTTTTTTTTTTAATTCAGAAGGGCCAACATTATGACAAGGGCTGTCTATTCAGTAGGTTCATCCATTTTTCATATAGTACGTATCTGTTTTTAATAGGTGATTACAATGTTTGGTTTTGTCCAGATGTATCATAATTTCTCGCTATTGTTTCACAAAGTCTCTTTAATAATTTGTCACTTATAATATGAAATGCATGCAATTTGTCAAAAATTTTGAATGAATTTCCATGGAATCAAATTGAATCTTAACCCTAACTAGGGCCCCCTCGACGTTCCGCGCGATGTATCGCAACCGCAAAAAGCTATCACCGCGACGTTTCAGGACTTTTTTACTTTCGAGTCTCCCGCATCTTTTGACACCAAATTTGCGACGCCCGGGCTCGTGGTTCCGAAGTTACGCATAAATATGTACATGCATGTCAGACCAAAAAAATTGCTCAAAAACGTGAATTCGTGTACAATTTCAATGCAAACTGCCCTTACAGGCAAATTTCTTAAAAGCATGATTATTTTGGTATTTTATTGATTAAAATCAATGAATAACATATTTTCTGGTTCGGAAAGATGTCGCGGACAAATACCATCGAAAAAGCAATGCAAAACATAAAGTAAAAAAAAAACCAAATAAATACATAAGAAATAAAAAAACAATAAAATACGTAAGAATTTTTTTCTGTTATCACAATTTTTTTTTATTACAGTTGCTCAGGACACTAACAAGGATATTTACACAAAGAATGTGCTTGTTTTGAGCTTTATTTTGTGATTTATACCAAATAGTCCGATTTCATGCATCATTGTGCATAAATTAGCATAAATAGTATAAATGATAATTTTGTTGAAAAATTATTAACTACATGGTATTTAAGATTACATCATAGGCAATGTGTGTGCCAATTTTTGTCGCTACCTAAATAGCCCGGCCTAGTTAGGGTTAAAGAACTAATATCATTATGCATGTCTAGAAATTAGTAAAGCTCACCTCATACTGTTGTTGAAAAAAAAAAATGATATTGCTGCTTCGAGGCAGAATGGTTAGAATAGCAATGAGTATGGTTGAAAATTTGCACATAAGTGATTTCTCAACTTATGCCAAGACTATGCGAATACCATGTGCCAAGACTGGTACAGCTGTAATACCCCATCTACGGCCAATCAATTCCAGTCTGGTGAAGCCTAAGCAGAATTCAGTCGGCGGAAGCTGTAACCATTCTTACTGAAGGAAGTGGCGATAACTAGTGACCACACATGACCAATCAGAATGGAGGATTCATAGAATGATGTATGATTACATTAGAAAAAAAAAAACAACGTAGAGAGACGGACGGTACAACATGTAAATTAACATCAATATTACTTATATCATACCCATGCCCCGAGCTCAGAACCTTTCTTTTTTTCTTTTTCTTTTTTTGCTCATGTTGGTCGTATTCAAATCCTCGAAAGGCCTGATTTGACGGAGCACTGAACGATTTGCGAAGGACGCAAGTACACGTGTAATCCAAATTCAATAACTACATTTTCCTAAAAAAAAAACTGATGAAATCAATAGTAATACTCAATTTGAGATGCCATAAAAGACGCTGAAATATAGGGAGGGGACAAATACCCAGTTTGGGTGTGTGTGTTTGTATGTATGTGTGTGTGTGTGTGTGTGTGTTTTGCTAATATTGTTGCTAACAGTCTACATTCATATTTGCCTTAGACTATGATTTTCATTAGGAACTATTGGTATTGCTGGTAGTTTCATATAATATTGGTCCTCACATTCTGAATTCGTTGGATTAAAAAGTAATCTAATAGATCATGAGGAGGGACAAATCCAAATAAGATTATTAATTTCAAATCTAATGGATTCAATTTCTAAATCAATTAGACTACGATTTTAGAGTGCAATGTGAATTTAAGACTGGACGTAGATACCCTATTATATGACAAAGGATGAAGTGAACAGTTTTGTGATGTTCACCGAACACCAGGAAACCTTCGTGTCACGTACTTAACACTCACATATCATCTTATGGACAATATGTGTTGTTTACCACCGGTTTGTGAATTTGAAAGAAACAACACACGCACACACATATACGCATACAAACACGCACACACACGCACACACACAAAAAAATAGTGCAACAAAATGTTACTGAGCTTCCATTTTCATACTGATTTAACGACACCCGCGTTCACCAACAATTGCTATTACTGATGACTGTTTAAACAATGATAACAACTTAACAGCAGGAATCGTCAAGGTTAATGATTAACATTAGAGGGAGGTGGACTTTATCTAAAATTCTAATGGTCTTCGTTCTACTTTTTTTTTCTTTATATAATTACATATTCTCTAAATTAGTATGTGATCATAATCTTAATGACATAAACGAGTCACTCAACTTATCTTTTCCCCCTTGATTCAGAGTTGGAATGTATTTTTACCTCATCTGTGGGTAAGGAGACAATGCGAGTGATATTTGTATAATATCCCTGTACGTGTGCCCTACCTGGCATGCATGGACTCAAATGGATGTGACTGAGATTGAATATAAAAGGCTCTGCTTGGTAGAGTTCAGGGGCTTTGACTACTGTAATCTTTCACATTCCATTCCCTGTTCTTAAATTTCCACACGAAATTGGGACTGGCGTTATTGTTTCTTGGAAATTCTAGAAATTCTTACTTTCCTCCAGGGCCCTGTTTCATAAAGCTGTTCGTAAAGTTACGAACAACGTACGAGCGACTGGTGATCAGTTCTGATGTTCTATACTTAACAGAATTTCCATGATTCAGCACAAGAACTGATCACCAGTCGCTCGTAAGTTGTCCGTAACTTTACGAACAGCTTTATGAAATACCCCCCTGATATACATTTTTTACTACTTTAGACCATTCACTCTTTTGTTAGTTGAACATTAATCCAATGTAAGTTAGTATATTTTTGAGCAATAAATGAAGTGGGTTACAATACATTATGTTATAACATCGTGGATTCATGTGACAACTGTAGTAAAGGTTAAAATATGCACACTGTTTGTACGTGTGATCGATGAGGTCTGTCTGTCTCTGTGTTTAATAAGCACAAAGTCCCTGTGGTATAGTGTACGGATTATGTATATAATTCATCGCGTTTAATTCAAATACCAAGACCTCATTTTCGTGGCTGCCTTGTCGTTTTACAAACTTATGCTTGGACACTTATACATTCTATAAATATGTCACTTTGTAGACCTCATTGGGGCCTATTTCTTACACCTATAGGATACTCAAATGCAAAGGTGTTTCTGTGAATTATGTACATTATTATAGATAAGTGTCATCATACCAGAATGAATAGCAGATAAGTTTGTATACTTTACATGCTTTATCTAAAAATCACTTTTTTTCGCAAGTAAAGCACGCTTACACAAACAAACAAGAGGTAGGTCGATCGCTATTAGATTCAATGGAGACAAACAAACTTTGTTCTTCATAAATATTCTCCCCTCGCTTCATGCAATATCGACAAGACAATAAATCTAAGATAGCCAATGTCAAAAAGAAGCCATATATTCGTGATGAAAGTATGAATTATGTTAAATCTAATGAAGTTTGATGAACTATTCAAGACAAACAACGTTAATCAGAAATATCTACCCAAGCTCAAACAGTGCTACATTCAAATGTCATCATATTGCATCAGTTGTACTATTTCGATTCATATCATAATTCCATGTGTAATTCACGTCAAACTCATACACAACCAAAATGAAAGCATAGAGAAAGAATGGTATATTTTAAATTTTGTTTAATTATCGCTCTGTTAGCCCCCTACATTTCGCACGTCAGTGCACATTATAATACACGGCATATAGTAATAACGGCGATGCTTGTTATTCCGAAGGTCCGTTATCCCAAAACACACCCTTCATTTATTCTTGTGTATTACTTTGTGTAGCGCAAAGTGTCCATATACATGCCCCCCCCCCCCCCCTTGCCGCACAGTTATAACGCAATCACCGAAAACACTGCGTCGTACTGTTGTATCTGTCGATCTAAGTTGTCGGTGATTGGGAGATAACATGAACAACACTAGCACTAACTGGAAGCTACATGTTGGGCTTTTGTCAATTTTTCAATATGTTGTCGTCTATTTCTTTTGTTTGTATGTTGCGATTTGAACATATTAAATAAAATTCAATTCAATTCAACTCAATTCAGTCATAATTTATTTCCAGTCAACGAAGATCATAAACATAATACAAAGTATACATGTCATGAAATGAAATTGTCCAAACGTTTACAAAAGATTCATGTAGTATATGAAATAAATTATACATAACAACACAATGTACAGAAATTACGAGGAACAATGCATGTATATTTCGTGAGCGTTCGGCAAATAACTTCAACCATGGAAAATAGCGATCCACTAAAGAGCAAAGCTTGTGGGACGTGGATCGCTAGATGAATAATAAGTAAACAATATATTATTCATTTTTTTTTCAGCTAGTGTATTATATGTGACCATGCACCTCAAAACAAACCAAAAGTCGCCAGACATGAATTTTTAGTTAAGACCATATTCTGAAAGAGCAGACTTTGAGCTTTAAAATGATGTATAACTCAAATCAAATGGACTCTCCTAACCTATCTAAATATTGGAAAGAAAGCACAAACCCAGGAAAAGTGTGAACTGAGAAAAGAGGCTCTGAAGTACAGTGTCTGGGGTGAAAGCGCTTAATCTTTACCAAACAGTGCTGGCTGTGCGATGAATGGGACAAAAAACAGGAAGTAAACCACCAGAGTAACAAAAATGAAGGGATTATCAGATTAAACTGAAATTAATAATGCCTCATTAACACATGCGGTCTATGATTAATGCAAACTTTAAAAGCAGTAGCACTATCCTTTCAAAAGTTATTAGAGTTGAAAGTGAAGAGTGTGGACAAGATCTTTCGAAAATGAAAAAGGGATTCTAAAGACACACCTAATCACACTATTCTACCAAAAATGTTCGAGATAAACTGCTAAAAAACACACTTTCCTGCCCGTTTTATGATACTAAATTTTAGCATAATGTAAAAGAAGACCCGCTCTTTCAGAAAATATGAAAAAGTCATGTTCGACTAGGTTGACACATTTCACTTATTTTCAGTCCTCATGCAAAATCAGTGTGTACGATTTTATGTTCGTTTTGAGGTGCACGGTCACATATATAAATTACTTAAGTCATTTCTAAAAATATAGTTATTTTGAGATATGCTGGCTTTGGCAGTAATAAGAAATAAGAATGGAGTATCAATGCTAATGCCCAGACAGTGTTCGTTGAACTGCATGCCGTCAATCTCTCGTTTGAGGCGAGACCCCAGCCGGATTTTTCCAAAGTGGGGTGCGTTTATTTGTCGTTTGAGAGTTGTGAGTCGAAGTACTTGTCCATTGCAAATAAACTTTCTGCTCGGCGTGACAAACCTGGAGGCCAAGCCAGGGTTTGATGACTCCAGCAGCTGTCGTATTACATAAGAGCATGATAAGGATATCTGCCTGTGGCAGACCATTCAAAGTGAACTCAATTTTCTCTATCCTTTTTAAAGTTTTCAATTTTATATTGTATTGAGAAATTCTATGGTCATCCATTTTACATTTCGAACGAAAAAAATTGACCCGTAAATAACGAAAATACAGGAATAAGAAAGAGAGCATTGCCAGTACAGGCATGCTCTGTCTGCATACGCTGAATGTCTACACTCACACACACACGTACACACACACGCACCATGGAGCTACATAGCCCATGCCAAAACCAAAACAATCTCCTCCTCTCGCGGTGCCCCCCCCCCCCCCTCCCCTGTGGCGCTGTGGCGATGACTGATGCTTAGATTAGGCCAGGGTCAAGAAACAGGTGTTTTATATCTTTGGTTTTTAAGTCATTGATTGCCAAGGTATACACTGGCATTATTTACTGGGGTGTAGCCTCTTCAAACGAGAGATTTGCGTCATGTGCGTGTACCGGGAAAATATGAAGGACAACACACCCGTACATATATTCAGTTGCCCACACACATATAAGACGCGAGACAGTACCGACAAGAGAGAAGACGGTAACAATACAAGTCTATGAGGAACAAAAGACAGGAAAGGAAGAGGAAAGAAGAAAGAAGAGAAAAGAGGAGAGGTCTGCATACAGATCACGCCAAGTGCTGCGACATCAGGACAGGTGAAACCTCAAGCATAAATTAAAGCAATTCAGATTATCTAGAATTATAAGTAGATAGTAAGTGTTTTCTGAATTTGTATTTAAATGTGAGGAATGAGGGTGTATCTTTTAAGCTATTATCTAGATTATTCCAAAGTCTGGGTGGAATTCGTCGGATCGTCGCGTAGGATATTTATGTACATGACTGTTTCGATGAAAAATTGCTGTTATAATTAAAAAATGAACTGGCCAAGTTGAAACACATACAAATCTCTGATTTTTAGTATTTTATGATAAAAAAAAAAGGATCTGTATGTTCTCGGGTACTGAGGTTAAAAACAATTCTGAGCACTTTCTTTTGCAATAAAAAAAAAGTTTATCAAGTAATATCTGATATGTATTACCCCAAGCAAGGATCCCGTAGTTTAAATAAGGTTGTATCAAACTAGAATAAAAAGTTAATAATGCAGATGAAGGAAGATAATATTTTAATCTGTTCATTACTCCAATGTTACGTGAAATAATTTTACATAATTTGTATATGTTATCAATATGATTCCTCCAAGAAAGCTTGTTATCAACGCAAACACCAAGAAATTTAAAGGTAGAAACTTCTTGTAGGGGAGTAGTAGAAACTTATCCTAGGGAGTAGTATGAAATGTTATATTGCCTTGGAGGCTACCTAAATAGTGACTAAAAAGCATACATTTTTTTTTTTTTTTTTACATTTAATGACAATTTATTTGCGTATATCCATGGTATAACCTTTTTCAGTTCTTCATTTACTGTTCTTGCTAAGATATTTGGGTCAGGGTGGGAAAAGAAAAGGTAAGAGTCATCCGCGAATAATATGAATGATAGTTTCTCCGAGGATCTATGAAAATCATTGATATAGATAATGAATAACAATGGGCCTAGTGGTCCCTTGTGGAACACCACATGTAATCGTTTTATTTTCAGAGTCAAAGCTGTTGACATGTACAAATTGAGATCTATTAGATAGGTAACTAGTGAACCACTCCAAGACCTTTCCACGTATGTCATAATGGGATAATTTGACGACAAGTATTCCATGGTTAATCGTGTCAAAGGCCTTGGAGAAGTCCAAGAAGATACCTATTGTGTGTGAAAATGTGTCAAGTGCGTGTGTGACTTTGTCGGTAAGGGCGAGTAACGCGTGTGTTGTGTTGTGATTTTCGCTGAATCCAAATTGAAAGTTTGAAAATATGTCGCAGGTTTTAAGAAGACGTACTGTCCGGATCTACACTATTTTTTTCAAGAATCTTAGAAAAAGAAGATAGTAAAGATATGGGTCTATAATTATTGACATCATCCTTCTCCCATTTCTTATGAATAGGAATTACTTTCGTAATTGTCATGCTATTTGGCACATGGCCAGTTGTAAGCGATGAGTTAATAATGTGTACTAGGGGATCAACTATTTGGGGGATGATGCTTTTTATCAAGTGGTTGTCAATTCCGTCATGGCCAGGGCTTTTTCCTTCTTTCAAATTGGCAACGATATTTGTTATTTCTTCTTCATACGTGGGGTCAAAAAATATAGTTATGTAGTTAGGCGTATCTCAAAAAAAAATCACTTAAAGTTCTACTATAGAAGGAGGAATATTTTGAGAAAGATTTTGTTCAATTGAAGAGAAGAAGCCATTGAAAATTTCAGCCATGCCAGCGGGAGTGTTGCTGGAGACATTGCCCCATCGAACTTCAGAAATATTAGATGAATTCGTTGGCGTTTTCACGAACTGACGCTATTTCGATTTTGGTCAAAATTTTCAAAATCGAGATATTGGTACCAAATGAAAGTGCTTTCAAAACTCTACCAAATCCCAAAATTTTAGATCACAAAATTAATTATTCTTAATTTTATCAAAGAAAGAAAAAAACGACGGTACTCGAAATATCGAGAAATTGAGAAAAAGGAGTTTCACGAACCGACGCACGAAAGATACGCCGGTTCGTAAAACCCGAATTGCTACGGTGAAGAGCAATGCGGGTTTTACGAACCGTCGCAGTTGCATTACTTTGAGCTTTGTTCAACTTACTGGCCTAGAATTGGGTTTTGGCCCTAATCCAGATCTCAGAGTGAGAACCAAACCTTCTGAAAGATGAATGACGGCCTAAGCCAGCCCACTGTCCACGAGTGAAGTGAATGGTAAGCTATAATCCTATTAAAATCATGCTCAAAATAACAGTTTCAGTTGGACTACCATAACCATTAATTGCGGTAGTGTGTAGTCCCATGTATTCAATCGCGTGATGCTTATGAAGCCTAGTCTGTAAACGCCATACAATTTCAAATTAGATCCCAAATCATATTATTTATTGTTTCTTTTCAACTTATGTCGTTACTTCTGAGACTACTGAGTACTGTAGTGGTAACGTCTGTGTGCAAGACATGCAGATTGCAAGATTTCAAAGTCTCGAAGACACTAAAAGCCTTGACTTTTGAGTTGAAAATGAAATCATGAGATTGACAAAGTAGGCGTACTAAACTAAAAAAAAAAATAAATAAGAAGTCTAACAGTAAAACTCAAAGGAAGAGTAAAGAATAAAGTTAGACATGTTAGACTTTTACTTTCAAGTCTAACTATTAAGTCTAAGTTAAGACTTTACTTGTAATACCAGTTACTAAAACTAAGATCAGCTGAAGTCTAAGACCAAGTCAAATTAACACAGTTCAGAGCCATACCGGTAGTCTAGCTCTAGATCTACATCTAGACTAGTGGTAATAGTAGGTAGAGTCCACCCATTTTTTCCCCCAATCTTTACTGGTCCATTCCTGAAAAAGTTACTGGTCAGTGTCCAACAGTGATTTTTCCTGGTCAGGGACCGTCGGACCAGTGCCAGTGTGCAGCGTTGGTGTAGATGCCATCTATGACAGTATGTGGTCTAGTGATACTACCTAAACACTACGAGTACTCTACAGGTTAGGTGGCTTTCCTGTACAGTGCAGTGTTAAAATATACTTGTGAATTCAGCCCTAGTACCGTACTGTGTGTAGTGTATGTCTAACGTTAGTTCGAGTGGAGTACCTAAGCACAGCGGTCTGGCTTTTTTCCCCCTAAAACTTGTGAATGTGGCCCAACCAAATGGCGTTTATATATTTACGCTTGATTGATAGTGATACAATGGCGCTGTCGATTTCCACAGCAGCCATACATAATCTTTTGTCCTTTCTTCTTTCCTTTTTTCCCTTTGTTCTTTCACTCTTTTTATTCTTGGAATCGAAGGACTTCCTAAGAAATGTCCCTCGACTGATTTAACCAGGACTCTTGAGTCATGGTAAACCTAACCTTACCGAGTAACCGTTAACGTTTGTTTAACTATACACAGCCCAGTCGCTGTGTACATGGTACGTCGCGACAGGGCTGTACTCGCACGACCACCAACCACTAGGAGAGCGACGTAATCGTATCACGATAGCTTTGACTTTTGATACTTACGCTCATTTTTGTCACCTCAAACTCATCGAGTATGCTCTTCAATATTTACTCTACATCTGATGATATTAGTATTCAAATGTACGCAATGAAACTTACCGAAATTGATCATCATATCCAGCATGTCCACACGGTACACAATCTTTCACGCCAGGCCAAGTTTAGATATCGGGTGGTCACGTGATGTGAATGCCCTTTCAAAAGGTCGCGCTGTCGACCGTGCTGCTACACTCAAGCAGCGTACGCACGGTTACTAGTATACAGCTATAAACTGTACTGGGCTTGGCGGCGCCTGGCGTCTGGTCGGGCGAGGAACATTGAGCTCCATACCACGGTTATTGTGTAGCAGACGCCAAGGTTTGTTCGACACTTTCAACGCACACGCGCTCGCTCTGGAGCACATCCGGTCACGCATGCGCATAAGTCAAGGCGCCATTTTGAATTCTGCAACGACGAAGCCCGACGGTCAGGAATTGCGCCAGAAAGTGTCATTTATTTGTTCCACGGACTTATCGCAAGTGGTCTCCATGGACCCAGTGTGGCGAACTATTCTTCTATAATAGAAACATGCATTTAACGTGAGTAAAGTATTCTGTTTAAAGGAGAAAAGTATACATGTTCCTAAGTTTTGTAGCTGTGTTGAGGTTCCTCACTTCGAGGCTGCATGCCGTGCTCGTCAGACGCTGTTTTCGCATAGCGTAACAGTGTCTGGTCGGGCTAACGTTTGTTAAGCCTAACATAACAGTAACACTGACTTAGCCCTGTATTGACTTTGTCTTTGGCCGACTTACTGAGATGGCGAGTCTCACTCTTTAACGTTAGTCTAAACGTAGTCGCTAGATCTGTCAGTGTCAGTGTCACCGGTTATTGTATATGGTGCCATCTCTAACGTACTTTAACAAGTTGATGTTAGTTATCTATGTCAACTTACTGATTTAGTAATAGTGGTACTGTCATCCTGTTGGACATCGCCGAAATATCATCCGTGACGTGTTAATTTCGTGTCACAAAGACAAAAGTTGCCAAGATCTAATAGTATTAGATGTCTAGATTTAGATGTAGTCTAGATGTAAGTAATATGAAATCTGTGTAACTTAAAAGTGAAAGGTCTAGACTTCACTTAGTCTATAATTAGACCAGACATTCATGAGGCAAATGCCTATTTAGTAGATCTATTCTTATTCTATTTTAATGTCAATTCCTGCTAACTCGCCACGTGTTATTCCTAAGGCCAAGGACTTCCGGGTTAGTGATTTTTTTTTTTTTTTTTTTGGATAAATACCAAACAGCAGACGTGTTTCATTTGCATTCTTGCACAGACTTCATGAAAATATGTGCAGTATCAAAGAAATATGATGCACATGACAATGCCACTGTTTTATAGGTGAATGGTTAATACCTTTAAAAGCTGAATGATAATGTAGAGTCTAGGTCTAATTAAGATGATACAGTCTCTGATAAGAAACAGGTTTGATTGTCGTAGACTGTTTCCCAAATGCAGGTAGTAATATTCAGCTACTTCAATGCAATGCCTTGTTTACAAGTACTTGTAGATTTATATTCATGTGAATGATAATTCAATTTCTACATGAGACTTACTACTGTAAGTGCTAGACATAAGATCTTGCATCACTAAAATGTGTAAATGACGAGACAATTTGAATATGGATCAAAGACGAACAGCAGTATATTTTGACATTATTTGATCCTGCATAGGCCTACCATTTTGTTTTATGTTTAATATAAATAGAGCAAAATAATTTCAACTTCAGTTTTGTTGGCTGATTTTTTTTCTTCTCAAAATTAAAGTTGTATCTTGTACCATGATGTTTGATTTTAATCAAAAGTTCTTAATTTCTTTCTTTTCTTTCAGATGACTGGTGCCATGTAGTAGCGAAGAACTGGACTGTCTCAGAAAAGAAAAGAAAAAGTACAGGGTCGTGTACATCATCAACGGATGTGAATACAATGGTAATTAGAGTCTAGGTCTAATCAAGATGTTAAAGTCTCTGATAATAAAGAAGTTTGATTGTCGTAAACCGTTTCCCAAATACAGTTAGTAATATTCAGCTTTTTCAGAGCAATGACTTATTTACAAGGACATGTAGATTTATTCATGTGAATGATAATTTAATTTCTACATGAGACTTACTAAGTGCTAGACATAAGATCTTGCATCATTAAAATATGTAAAAGGCGAGACAATTTGAATATGCATCAAAGACGAACAGCAGTATTTTTTGACATTCTTTGATCCTGTATACCATTTTGTTTTATGTTTAATATAAATAGAGCAAAATGATTTCAACTACAGCTTAGTTGGCTAATTTCTTTTTCTCAAAATGAAAGTTGTATTTTGTATCATGATGTTTGATTTTAATCGAAAGTTCTTAATTTCTGTCTTTTCTTTCACATGACTGATGCCATGCAGTAGCGAAGAGCTGGACTGTTTCAGAGAAGAAAAAAAGTACAGCATCGTGCTTATCATCAAGGAATGTGAATACAATGGCTTAGGAAAGAAGACAATCTACAGATAGGATAGAAGTGAGAACTTGGGATGAAGGGCGACAACATAAGGACGGTATATCTACATTAAAATGTGATTGTAAAGTGGAAACATGAAAGAAGATTCTAAGATTGAAGGTGAAAACATGCATTCCATTCTGTGATGTCGTAATTACAATTTTGCTACACTTTAATAACACTACTGAGAGACATTTATATCAAGGCAAGCTTCATGTGGATATGGAATGTTAGATTTTCTTTAAGTGTTCATTGGTATGTATTTCATAATAATAAATCTTGAAGGTTTTGTGTGGTAATCATAACCTTGTGATACATCTTGATAAATTTCTAAGTGCAAATTGGCAATATTCAGATGATGCTGTAATCAGATGAAGATAGATGGTTGAATAATCATTGCATAGTTGTAATAGTTATCGACTGAGGATTAACATGCCCTTCACTGATTTATTTTTCGTAAACGGTGATAATTGCGAGAGTCAATCTAAATTGTCGGGGGCATAACCAAATGTGTCACACTGTCAAAATGTGTATATCAGAAACTTTTAGCTCGCTGTACGAATTTTCACAGAAAACAGATTTATGAGAGTCACAAATGGTAGCTTAGACCCATTAACAAAAAGTTCCAGCTTCATCTTCAACCATGTTCATGATACATGTTCATCTACATTTTGCAAACATTCTGAATGTTGATTGAGACATGTTATACATGTATTTATTTTAATGAAATTAATGCAACAAATAATCAAATATGCATCTCTGCTAGATGATAATATTAATCCAGTTAATGACATGCCAAACTCACCTCAAACTGTAATTCATTCTATTCTCCTTTATTCTTTTATTTATTATTTTGTTGTCTTCAACCCACTTTGAATGTGTTACGTATGATTCTTATAAACATGGGAAATGCACTCCATATAACTGATAGGACTTATAACAAATTGACATAATCATTCAACCATCACTAGACAGTTCTGTTATGAGATGTTCTTTATTTAACTAAAATTGTGAATTATGATACGTGTATGCTCCCATGCAAACTCACAACAAAATACAGAAATATGATTTCTTTTAATAATAATTCATTATGTCTTTAAATGTTCAATTAAAGAAAGTAATTACAAAAAGGATGTCAAACATTGTATATTAAAATAATAGATTGTTCATTTGTCTCCATCCGTAGTAACACATGCAACTGCAGTGTGCAGTTTGTGGGCTGCTGTGAAAAAAAAAAAAAAAAATCACAGGCAGCCCAAGCGGGATTCGAATCCACGACCTCCGGATTACTAGACCAGCGCCATAACCACTAGACCACCGGGATGCCCTAGCACTACCTTTAGACATGAGTGATTAAATATAGAAGGGCTTGGGGGCGCTTCGAAGTTAACTGCTCTTATTAAATATGCACATGTCATTTGCAATTCGACTAAAGATGATTAAACGCACTGGAATTCTTACTTTAAATAGTATTCATAATCTGTTTTTTTTTTTTTTTTTTTTTTTAATAGCTTGGGATGTACACTTCATACACTGTATCGGTCTACATTTCGCCTACAATATGGAATTCTTTACTTCGAGACGTTTGTTTTTTACAAAAGAAAATTAAGAGTCCTTTAAAGGTGCTGTAAAACAATGGCGTGTTTTTTTTTTTTTTTTTTTGGGGGGGGGGGGGGGGGAGGGGAGTCAAATTAGCCTTGGCCCCTTTCCACCGTCCTTTTTTTTCCCCCTTTGGCTGCATTTTTTTTTAGTCATCACATGAAAATTCGTCTGCATCCACCCCGTAGTTTTGCTGATGACCTTTCTTTTTAATTATCTAAACCACACACAATTTTGGCCGAATTTCCCCACCCCTCTTGTGAATTTGCTAGCACATGTGTTTATAGTACTGGTGGATTAAGGATTCGGAGGGGGGGGGGGGGGGTCGGCCAAAATTTCTTCTCATATGTAACAAGCCTACGGGGCGAAAGGCTGATATTATGGGCTTTCTACACACATTTTTAGATGCTAATTATTGGTTAATATGAGCACGATCATTTATGTTGTGATTAATTTGTTTCCTTTTCATTATATGTATGACTTCTATTAGAGACTTAATTGGCTTGGCACTCCTTACATCGACCTATTTTAGACACCCATTTCCTTCTCTCTCTCTTGCTTTTTCTCTACTGTCCTGTGAATAGTGTAACTACATGTACATGCAGTGCCTCTTCTCTTTTGTATGATATACATCAAGTTTCCATCTGAGCATAATGTGTGTTGCAGCACTCTCAAGCTTCATGCATATGCAGCAACATCTTTTTATGTTCATATACATAATTATGCTTGATATATTAATTTGAGAATGTTATTCTTTCTTTTGTATATGTTCCGTCCGCACTCTATAGATGTAAATGTACATTGTAAGATTTGGTGCGCATGTTCGAACTGTGTTTCTCTTTTTGTGAACACACAAGAACTGATGTAATAATGAACTTGAATTACGCATATTCTTTAATATTGATTCCATCTCCATTTGCCATTAGATATTTATTGATTTATGGAGCTCTTCCACAATTGTTATCATTCCCATTGTCATTACTCATCTCTGAATAATTCAAATTTGATACTTTATTGAGAACCTATGTTTCTTCGATTACATAATGTACCTCTTCAATATATTGCTGCAAAAGGCATAATAAAACATGACCATTGTTATATATTTAAAATGAAGCTTGAAATTCTGATAATTTTGATATTTATGTATTTTAGGAGTTTATCAGTTTCGAAGAGTGCATGTAGGATGAGTTTTATGTTTTTATATTATCAAGTGCATCTATCAAAGAATCTGTTGAGCAGGAAAGAGAAAGATGGAAAATGAGGAATTATGAGTGAATTCGCATGCAAGCCAAATGACAATAATGACACCGATAAAAATTGTGACAAAGTAAAAGTCACAAATAATGTGGAATAATAAGAAATAAAGAAATTAATAGATTATTTCAGAGAAAGAAATAACAGAGTGCATGAGTATGAAAGATGAGTAAATGCAAGTAATCATTACTGACTGGCACATCTTTTTCCCTATATTTAGCGGTATCCTTCATCTTAGAACAAACATTCATAATTATTATGAAAGTAGTGAACTGAATTTGAATTAAAAATTATGTGAAAAATAAAGAAAGTAAGTTAAAAAAGTAAAAAAAAAAACAGTAAAAAGTAAAAAAATATGAAACACAGTATACCGAGTACATATTAATTACCAAATGATAAATGTCCACATGCAAAAGTGTTGAATAACATATCCACACAAAAAAAAAAAAAAGGAGGGGGGAGGGCAAAGAAATCGTTGGAGCGATCAACGACAGCTCTAATAACAATGCTAAATGAAGATGAAAACAAGGACAACACGCTTTTTAGAACAATTAAGAGAAACTGGCTTATATTATCATCTTAATTATCACCTTATGTATTATAATCATCACAATAATCATTACATGACAATTAATTTCAATTAATAAGGTTATTGTTGATAAGCAGGTATAGCCCTAATAGTATTTGTATGTAAACACATACGAAAATGAAATAGCGACGGTTCGTAAATACACGCGTATTGCACGTTACCTATTGTGCAGGCCCTACAGCGCGGGTCTCACGAACCGGCGTAATACAACTTACGTCGGTTCGTGAGACCCGCGCTTAAGTACATAACCTATGGTGCGCGCAAGAAACGATGGATTTACGAACCGACGCAGTGAGTTTGAGGACAGAAATATCGTAATTCTTTTGAATTCACACTAAAATTACACTATGGATAGGAAGAACAACTTCCACTCTCATCACCCTGTCAAAATTTTCACACACAAGACAAGAAAAGTCATTGAAAACGTTGTCTAAAACTTGTGAGATCTTTAAACGCGATTTTCTCAGAATTGCATTTTCGCTCAAAAACGAAATAGCGTCGGTTCGTGGTAACACCGACGAATTGTTCGGTGTATTCATAGCGTTTTTTTAATGTTTTCCATGTGTTTTTAATATCATTTTATATTTACTTATCTGATTTACGTATAAAATTCTCTTCTGCGTACGTAATAATTTGATGAGTGTGTTTTTGTATGAAACATTTTTCTTTTCAATAGGATTACATCTGTATTTATAAAATGAATTATTTTTCCTATTTATAGATCGTAATATAGACTGGGTTATCCAGGGAGTCTTGGAATTTGCTTATATCTATCTTTTATGTTACGCTGGGGAATATGGTTATTGATTTCCGAGGTAATAGTAGATGCAGTCATAAGACAAGTTGACATCGGTAGTGTTGTATACAAAAGACCAGTCGATTTCTTTTAGGCTGTTTTGGAGACTTGTAAGACTATCTGCAGTAATCTTACGTCGCTTATGATAATTATTTTGTTTAGTCAGTTTAATTGGAACCTGGGAAAATATAGAATAATGGTCAGTGATGTCTGAAAGGACGATACCAGACTCAGGAAGTGGAAGTACGTTACAAAAAAAAAAAAAAAAAAAATGTTGTCTATGAGGGTAGCCGACTGACTGGCGACACGGGTAGGCTTGGGAATTAATGGTAAAAACGAGGCAGACATTAATGTTTCTATAAATTCTTGTGGGTTGTTTTGGGCGTTACATTTCATGATATCAATATAAAAATCGCCCATTAAAAATGTATCTTTTTAAAGTATAGTGGGATTTTGTACTAAATCCTGCAAAAAATGTAAGAAAATCATTCGAATTCTACCGAGGGGTCTGTAAATTACGCCTATCATAATGTTTTTTTTTTTCATGTGGATTTATCAATTCAATGAAAAGGGATTCGAGTATATCGCTCACAACACTAATCTCCTCATGTATAATGTATTTAAATTTTGTCGAGATGTACAAACTCGCTCCACCGCCGACTTTGTTTTTGTATTTCTAAATACAAATTCGAACCCGGGTAAAGAAAACATATGACATATATTGGAGTTCAACCATGTTTCTGTTAGCCCTATGATGGAGCAAGATTTTTGATCTGGGTTTTCTAGGAGTAAACGCAACTTGTCAAAGTTTCTTTGATACTGCGTATGTTAAAGTGAGTGAACAAAAATGTTTCATCGGCTGTATTCGTAGTACGATTTTTGTATTGATTTTCAGTCAAATAAGCACATGATGGACTCTGAACTGGATCATTTCAGTCAAAATTATATTCAAATTCTTGTGTTGAGGTATTGTATTTTATAGATATGTAATCTTCATACGAACTGGAAATAATATTTGCATGATCAGATTCAGAGTGCCTTACTGTGTCATAAAATTCATCACTATGCAAGGAATTGAAAACGAAATCTGTTGTGTTAATCATGGTTATAATAAGACATTCGGGAGTTAACAGCTGTCTTCCCGCCTGGACCTAACTCAGCAGCTGCGTGGGGGTATGCAGACCTAGAAGAAGAAAGGAAACCGAAATGCGTAAATAGAAACATGAAACACACACAAAAAAAGGAAACGAATATGAACACATATAAAACAAAATCAACATTGGTACGGATGGTACACAAGGCCATGGCCAGCGTCTGGGCATGTACATGTACTGAAAAAAAAAAAACAATGCAAAACATTAGCAATGATACCAGAGGAAGCTCCCTGCTACACTATGTGTGTAATTAAGGAAATACAATTATAATTGTGATTTACAAAATGTGACAGTATTTACAGTCAGAGAGAGACAGTTATTTATGTTGAATTACTTATAAATTATTTGTACACCGTCTACTGTGTGCGAGGTATTATCAACCGTAGGAAAAATTATACAAATGTTTGTTTGTTGGGTCTTTTTTTTTTTTGTACAGTGAGTATGACTAAAATTAATATAATAGGTCTTATTCATAAAGAAACTATGGACAGCCATAAAGGACTCAAAGACTGATGGGATTTATGCCAGTTGATTAAAAAAGGAGGCCTACATCATATGAAATAAAACGTCATCTAAAATGAAACTTTACAGTAAATGTGATATAGGAAAATAATGAAAAGTTAGGCCTTAGTGTAAAATGTAGAGTCAGATAACTATGCAGTGTGCCTACGAGTGGCGCCACAGAACGCTGTAGTGCCGCTTGGGCTCATTTGATAATCATGGGGAACCAATGGAGTTTGCCTCTCACAGACAAGCCATGTCCATATAATACAAATTCGACTGAAAAAATGATATGCAACAAAGAATTCTACTGAAAAAATGACATAGATTCTACTGAAAAAAAAAAACTACCATCGTAAACTTTGCAAAAAATAGAGATAAAATAGATGAGGTATTTACCATTATACACGCATTGTCATCACTGTGAAAGCCAGGATCTGGTTCTCTGTGACATTGCATGACAGTTCCCCAATGCATTCAGATAAAGGTCATGGTATATCATACTATATATATATATATATATATATATATATATATATATATATATATGCATATATATATATATATATATATATATATATATATATATATATGCATATATGTGACACTGCACCTCAAAACAAACAAAAAGTCGCCAGACATGAATTTTTAGTTAAGACCATATTCTGAAAGAGCAGACTTTAAGCTTTAAAATGATGTATAACTCAAATCAAATGGACTCTCCTAACCTATCTAAATATCGGAAAGAAAGCACAAACTCAGGAAAAGTGGGAACTGAGAAAAGAGGCTCTGAAGTACAGTGTCTATTCAAGCGCTTAATCTTTACCAAACCCTGTTGGCTGTGCGATGAATGGGACAAAAAACAGGAAGTAAACCACCAGAGTAACAACAATGATTATCAGATTAAACTGAAATTAAGCATGCCTCATTAACACATTCTGTACAACATCAATGCCAACTTTCAAAGCAGTAGCACTATCCTTTCAAAAGTTATTAGAGTTGAAAGTGAAGAGTGTGGACAAGGTTTTTCAGAAATGAAAAAGGGATTCTAAAGAAACACCTAATTACACTATTCTACCAAAAATGTTTGAGATAAACTGCTAAAAAAACACACTTTCCCGCCCGTTTTATGATACCTAACTTTAGCATAATTTAAAAGAAGACCCGCTCTTTCAGAAAATATGAAAAAGTCAAGTTCGGCTAGGTTGACCCATTTCACCTATTTTCAGTCCTCACGCATAATCAGTGTGTGCGACTTTATGTTCGTTTTGAGGTGCACGGTCATATATATATATATATATATATACATTCAGCAAAAAAAAAAAAAGAAAGTAAACACTTTTCGAGTTCATATTCTTCATAGAAGATATTGATGAAAATCAATGTATTATATACCATATTAAATTTAATTTAATTGACTATCAGGCTAGTAGGTTAAGAAAAAAGGAAATGTTACGCATGAGTGAACACATTAATTTTTGTCTTCCAAAGCACAGAAGTAAAAAATTGCAAAAATTGACATGCTGCCTTTCATTTGCAAATGCCCTTCAGGATAACTATGACAGCGAAAGACAAGTTTAACACAATGAGAGACATGAATGAAATAGCAAAAATATTTTTTTTTCTTTATATATATCTAACCTCCAACAAAAACAAAGTGGGGCACTAATGTGGAAAATAAGAATTTTCTGTCAACTCAAACTTAAAATGATTTAGGGAGTAATATGCATAAAAAATGGTTAAATGAACAGATTTTTTTAATTTCCTTCTTTTATTTTTAAAGAATTCATAAGACAAATTAAAGAAAAAAACATTATTGACAATTTTCTATTTTGAAAAAAAGCAAAACTAAAACTTCTGCCATTTTGGTTAATTATCGCTTCTTCTCTTATTTCATTTGAATTTAGATTTGACAGAAGATTCTTCATTTTCCTCCATTGATTTTAGCCTTCATTGATCTTTGGGGCTTTAAAGATATCATAGGCTTATTTTTTGCAACTTAATTCATGTTGCTTTTTGTGTGAAATTTGTTGTTTGTTCTCATTGTTTTATGGAAGGGTGCCTACCCATAAATGACAACTTGCTCAGTTTTGCAATTTTTACTTTTGTGCCCTGGAAGAGAAAAACAAAGGTGTTCACTCACGCGTAAAGTTATTTTGTTGTTGTTGACCTACCGGGTCGATAGCCAATTAATATGGTGCATAATACATTAACTTTCGGCCAAATATTATATGAAAAATTTAATCTTGAAAAAGTGTTTACTTTCTTTTTCTTTTTGCTGAGTATATATATATATATATATATATATATATATATATATATATATAATACATCTATATATTTCTGTGTGTGTGTGTGGGTGTGTGTGTGTGTGTGCGTGGGTGTGTGTGTGCATAAGAAAGTGTGATCTTGCAATGGAGCCCTCCCAAGAGAGTCGTTCCAAGCTGGTATTGCTATTGAAATACACATTCATATTATACGACAGGCGAGCTAAATATAGAAAAAAAGAAAGATTCATGAGTCATACACCCACGAATCATATACCGGTCCCTTAGACTAATTCAGCTAACAACCTATTAACGCCAGGCAAAGCAGACCCATGAACTAGACGCTATAGGTAAATTCGAAGATGTAATATCCAGCTCGTGGTCCTTTTTGCCTGTAAAAGTGTCCAATCCTTTGGGCCTTATTTTCCTAGTGCCTCATTTGCGTAGTGTCTATAGCTTGTGCATATAGCTCGTCGTGAGCCTCATTCACTTTAGTGTCTAGTTTGTGGGTTGTTTGACAATCGAGCTGTATCACTCATGACGGGTGTCGAGCTCGTGATGTACACCACTCGCAAGTACCCAATTTTTAACGTGCTCATAATATACAAAATAGACAGGAAACAAGATGGCGCGTGCTGTGGCAGTTGTCTCAACTGACACTTCATCATACATAACTACAGTTGATGTCGGCCATGAACTGATCTGTATGATCATTCTCCAATTCTGTTGTTCAAGTAACACTCCGTAATTATCTTCGGGTTGGTCTTTGGCCGCGGAAAAAGAAAGCAGAAAGAAAAGGCCAAATACGAGTTTGTACGCGTTGTATGGAGATCATTTTCAAACACGATACGAGCAAACAGGCAAGTTTACTCCTCACTGAACCTTGGACTATGTCTCCTACGAACAAACAGTGCCAACAGAATGTTGTATGCTACATAGTCTGGAAATATGACAATTTTAACAACTTAGCGAGCAAACGGCTGTGTCGCGGGCAGGAGCGTCACATTTACTTCCATGCGCTCACAGACAAACTGATTTGTTCCGCAAGGTTTTGTTACTCGGGTTGTATTCCACCATTTTCTTTTTTGATATGATTATTGTGATTGCTTGACAGTATTTTGGGACATTATGATCCAAACGTGTATTCAACTTATTTTTTTATGAATCATCTCAGTCTCCAAGACTATCAGCGATGGATAGAATTTACGACCTCCTTCTCCTTTTGACAATGACTGCTACTATGTTATGTGACCAAAATATTAAGGGTAAGTGCAACTTTGTTTCCGTGAATCTGCACTCAATTTTATCATTGCCGAGTAATTACCAATATGATAGATTGGTTCAAAACGACAGATCAGTCAAGAACATTACAAAATTCTGAGAGTGTCTGAAATCACTATTATGAACAAAAATGTTCGTGATTGTTGTTTTATCTCTTTAACTTAACCGTTTGAAATTTAGCCAAATAAAAACACAACCCCCGTGTTGTAGACTTTAAATAAAAACGTTTCTTCAGTTCAACGTATCAAATCTAACTTGAGCAATGAGTATGGTTACTTCAATTCTTTACAAGGTATCTGTCCTATATATTTGCCCACAATAATCTATTCTAAGTTACTTGTTTATCACGTTTGGGACCGAAGAATGTGGGAGATAGGGACAGTCCTTAAATGGCTATTATTCTTAACATATGCTGCTAATAATCTTAAGGGGAAGGATTATAGTAAAATGTTATTCAATGATTGTCAGGTAAACATTCGTGGTGTTTCAACTGAGAAATATAACATTATTGACTTTATCAGGATATACCTGTTACCATTTCAATAACGTCACGATTTTTTTTTTCCGGAAAATATTTTTCTTAACTTTTATTAAGGACATTGTTGGTTGATTTCAATTCGTGGAAGAGTAGAATGGAAACATGACTATGTGCTTATGAGGTCATTTGGGTCTTATTATTCTTACATCTTAGAGAAGAAAAAAAAATATATAGGATCATTAGGACAACATACGTTATTTTGATTTAAGCTAAGATTACCTATTATTTTTCATTCTTTCGGGCAAAAATGACATAACTTCACCTTAAAAATAAGATTCAACACATCCAAAGTTTTAAACTGAAGTTACGGTCATCTTTAAAGCCTTTACATAATGATTGAAAGCGTAAGAAGGACATTGAATGAACAACTTTCCGCTAGTTATACCGGACAAACTGGGGTATCAAAATAATAATAGTAAAATAGAAAAACAATCTGATCTCTTTGCTGCCCCTTCCCCATTTTCTAATGGGGGGGGGATGAAGCAGGTATCATGTATACAACAAGTTTAGAGTAGAATGCCATATGTATGAAGTTCAATGCATGCATGAAATCACGCGAACTCGAACTTCCGCCGTCTAGCGTCAGTGGTAGGCACTGCCCCCAACGTTCAAGGATGGAAAGGAGAAGACATCATATTGCAGTGTGACATCAAGGAGGAACCTCTCGTTGTGCAGTGGGAAAAGGAGGGCTTTTTAAATCCCGAACAGAAGACGCCTAAGGCTGAATTTTTCGATGGAAATTTTGAGAGTTTGGAGGAAAGGTTTGATATCGACAAGAACTTCAGCCTCGTCATCAGCACCTTGGAGGTGGCAGATGAGGGTCGTTACTATTGTAAGGTGCTGCTGAAGAACACCCAAAGTGTTGACAGTTTCACTATCATGACGATTAGCTGTAAGTAACATCTGTCTCTATTCATAATGATAGTAAGAGGGAAAAAAATTGTTATGAATAAAGCGTTATTAGGTTACCGGTAAATAGAAAAAAAAAAGCTTAAGACAATCAAGTTAACTGAAAAGAAAAAGACGAAAGAACGACATGTCAGTGATAGTCCGTTACAATACCGTATGTCGCCCCCCCCCCCCCAAAAAAAAAAAAAATGCAACGGGACCCTCCGCAGTGATATCTTTAAAAATAGTGAATCAATCCAAATACAAATTCAGGGCAATGAAACTATAACTCATTGCCCATATCTTACAGAAACCCCCATTAGTTTTGCTTCAGTGGTCAAAGAGGAATTTTGTAGAGGATGTCAAGAATCGCTTCCCTCCACTTTCTGTCTATCGTTATCACACACAAAAGCATCGAAGTGCTAAACATGGAAGAATCAGACTCATGACATGCTTTGCAACTTTTCATACTTCTCTGTGACCGCTTAACCAAATTGAATGGGGTTTTCTGCAAAATAGAGCTAAGATGTTATATTGTAAGTCCCTGAAGTAGCATTTAGACTGTTTAATCATACTGGGTGTTATCAGTGCGAAAATTTGATTGTATTCTTTTTTTTTGGGGGGGGGGGGCATAGGGGAGAGCGGGGAGAATTGAGACATTATTTCAAGTTTGCCAATTTTCTTCTTATATCTTTTTACAGAAGATATGATTACATTTCCTTTCGGGCTTGCATGAAGGTTCATATGGTAGGTTACATAAAGAGCTATAAGCTGGGGGTGGCACTGTTCTCAATTTTCTGCAGTTAATGAAAAGAAAAGAAAACAAAAACTTATTTTGGGGGAGAAGTTGACCCACCCGTGGGTAAAGTAGGACAACGGCAAGGGAGAAATGGGACTGTGGGGGTAAAGTGTGACATCCTATAGATGGTCTGTAGAAATGTCAAAGTTAGAAGGCGTAATGAAACATTGGTAATGAAAACAGTCAAACATGCTTTAGAATGATCTTTATTTCAACAAAACAGGTTTGAACAACATGTTTGAAAATCTGCTTTACATGAAACTGCTTTACATGTAATGCTATTATGAGGGACAAATGGGACACGTTGTCCCAACTGTCCCTCACATGACATATACATTAATATGTACGACTGCTCAGGAACCATGCAGGCATTTGTCAAAAACAAGTTATATTAGTTGCATATTTAGGCTCACCACCAGCTTCGTATTTTGCCCTTGAAATCATGAATACAAGGACAACAGGTAAATCAACTTTATTTCAAAAAAAAAATATTATATTTTGGGGAAAATTTTCAATAGCAATTTATACATACTTAGAATTTGTCGAACTGCATGGCTTTCTTAGTGTGATGTATGGTTGCTAGGGGCTTATTGTAGATATAGGCCAATCGCTGATTAGTTAAACAGTTTTTGATTCGGAGAACGTGTCCCACTTGACCAGCGTCCCAACTCACCCCCACCCTATAGTGTATTATACTGTCACATTGACGTATAAGCAGTTCAGCCAATTTCAAGAGTAATCGTGGTGATTGATACGTGAGACTAATTGCAATCAAACCTCTGGCTTGATAGAAAGACAACATGACACATATTAAAGTACATTAATGTTGTTAGACACAACATGTTAACGTATTACTAATTTTCTCACAAGCACACAACCCTCCGTTTAGTTTCTTTTTGACAAAGCATTACATTATTTATTTGATTTTCTACAAGGACATATCTGAGACTGTTTTCATATCACACGTTTCACAGCAAACAAATAAATCAAAATTGTTTTTGTTTGTTGTTTTGTATTGGTTTTTTGTTTTTGTTTTTGTTCTTGTTTTGTTTTGTTTTGTTTTGTTTTGTTTCTTTTTTTTTTTGGGGGGGGGCACTTTTCTACATTGTGGTGTCATGGCAACTCTCCTATTTGACATTACCGTTTATGCCTTAGAATAAAATAGATGTAGATTGCGGACAGCAAGTGTGTTAACTTTCTGTATAAACCAGTCATGAATGTTTTGATGCAAATTATATTAAGGTTTCCCCCCCCCCCGAAAACATCACTTTCTACAACGCCGTTACCATAGCAACCACCAAGTTTAAAAGAAAGTAAGACTTTTGATGATCGAGTTTCCTATGACATACAAAATGCTCACTTGTAGAAGACATTCTCAGACAGGTTCAGTCACTTGTCTCACATTTGCATTTCATATAATTGGAAACTTAACAGCTTTATTACACTATGAATAATGATTTTCTTTCCGTTTCATTTTGTAACGCCGTTCCTTTTTGCATTCATCATATGTCTTATGAATTTTTAGATAGTTATATTAACAGTGATTTTGGTGTTAAATCATAAATCTTTATAGATTTAATCAACCTAATTTCGAATTCAAATGTAAACAGGTGAGGTTTGCTTATTTTGTGTTATCATCCAATAAAATATTGACTTAATCATTTCTCTTCATCTGAGCGTTGTTCAGGTTGTTGTCTTATTTGTGAAATCAAATCCAAAGAAAATAAAACGCAAAACAAAACAAAAGCGAAAACAACTCTTCGTTACATCTACGCAAAGTATCAGGTGATATCATATCATGTCAGTCATTTGCCGAGTAAAGATTAGGATACGTATAACATATATGTCATTTCAAAATAATTGTCTTATTTTCCTAGCGATGGCATCAGGACATACGATTGAGGAATGTGCTGATAGAAGTCAATCTCGTCAAAGCTGGTGTACATATCAATCTCCCTCCAACACCCCTTCCTTTACTCTTACGTGTGTCGTGAGTGGATTCAAACCTAACATTTCCATGCTATGGACTGAGGAGTCGGGAAAGAGACTGTATTCCGTGGTTTCACAACAGAACACACTTTCTGACGGCACATACGAGAGGTCCGAGACAATCACTGTTTCAGCTGATCATGGGACAGAACAAACCTTCACGTGTGTGGCTACCGGTGACTCCATGAATGGAACGTCGACTCGAGAAATCACCGTTCTGCCTTCATCAGGTTTCGTGAAATGTTGCCAATTCTATGTTTCTTAATAACAACTGGTAAACATTTGATATTATTTAAACTAATGTTCTTATTGAGATTTTTAACGAGGAAGTATAATTCGCTCATTCATATTTTGAGCAAAGTAACCTTTCCGCACAAAAAGTGTCCATTTTACCTGGTCCCCAACTTACTATAAAAAAGATGCATTATAGAGAAATTTCAATTCCAATGAACAAAAAGTAGGAGAAAAGAAGAGAGCGAAGGAGAAGAAGAAGAAGAAGAAAAAGAAAAAGAAGAAGAAGAAACTTTTGCGACAATTGGCAGCGGTACGCGTCACAAGTCCAACACTAAAGGCCGTGTCACACCTTTCCGGGCAAGCCTTGCGTGCGACTTGCAAAGAACAATTTTGACTACCCGGAGGTCCCCGTAGATGATCCGCACATGACAGTACCTAGCATGTATCTCAACCGTACTCGCCCGGAGGTGCGCAAGCAATTTTTTTATTATTTTTTTTTTTTTATTATTTTTTTTTTTTACCCGCAACCGTGTTTAGGCCCTGTCACACTTTTCCGGGCAGCTACTCGGGCTTGTTACGCGTAGGGATTTTCTAGCATACCGGACATTCCTGAGGGCGGAAAAGGATTTGAGCGAGTCAGCGCATGCGTCTTACTTGCTGGACGCGTTCTACTTGAATCATACTTGCGAGTATACTGTGTGACCTTTGTACCAGTCGCGTGGGGGCTGACAACTCAGTGAAGGAATTCCTCTAATGGAATGGCTGATATCCCACAGAATTTCATTATCTTGGCTGCATGCGGGACTGCGAAGTACCTGCGTGGGAGTTGCCTGGGAAGTGCTGCCGCTAAAGGCCTCCTACTGGCGTTCTGCGTGGACCTCTACGGGCATTCCCGCGACTCACCCGGAAACATTTTTAAATCGGACTTGCGTGAGCACCTCCGGGCATTACTACGCGCTAGATACTGTCAGGTGCGGACCAACTGCGAAGAGCTCCGGGGAGTAACTTTGTTTCCCCGCAAGTCAAGCCGCAAAACTTCCCCCGTACGGTTTGACAAGGCATGAATGAAAATTGCAAACATTCTTGTTCGCCCGCTGAAAATCTTCTACGTGCTGGAAACTACCTCCTCGCCACAAGCCCACGTAGCTTGCCCGGAATGGTGTGACACGGCCTAAACGAGCTATAATACAGCACATGAGTCACACAGTCCGTGATATCGACACTTCTACGCAAGTATGTGAAGGCGTATGAGTTATGGTTTACAAAAAAAAAAAAAAAAAAAAAAAAAAAGGTCCAAGAGTCCGATACCTATGATTATGTGACCATGTATCACAAAAGGAACAAAAATTCGAACCCTTTCATTTTACGTGAGGACTAAAAAAAAAAAAAAAAAAAAGGTGAAACGGGTCAACCAAGCAAAATATATTGGGTTTTTCATATTTTCTGAAAGAGCAACCCTTCTTCTACATTATTCTTAAATTTGGATTCATGAAATGAATGGGAAAGTGAGATTACAGCATTTTTTTTTACAACCTTTTTTTTTTAGAGAGTAGTAGGATCAGGTATGTTTTTGAGGCCCTTTTGAGGCCCTTTGCACACTCTTCACTCTTCACTTTCCAGTCTAGTAACTTTTGAATCGATAACGCTACTTCCTTGAAAGTTGGCATTATTCCAGGACAAAATAAGTCAATAGAGCATTTTTAATGTCAGCCTAATCTGATAATGTCTTCATTGTTGTTGCTAAGGTGGTTTACACGCTGTTTTTGTCTCATTCATCTCACAGCTAGCACGGTCTGGTGAAGACCAAACGCTTGAATAGACCCTATTCTTCAGAGCCTCTTTTCTCTGTTCACACTTTTCCAGAGTTTGTGTGTTTTTTCCCCCAATATTTAGAAAGGTTAGGAGAGTCCACATCGGTTACTAGTAAGTTATACATTATTTGTAAAGCTTAGAGTCTGTCCTTTGAGCCCTTAACTGAAAATCCATGTCTGGGGACTTTTTGCTGGTTTTGTGATGCAGGGTCAGATATGTATTCAGGCAATAAACCACTTCGTTTTCACTATCAAACACATTTTCTCTCTCTCTCTCTCTCTCTCAAACACACATTCAAATACATGTACTAAAATAGTAACATTGCATTGTGTATCTAAGTATTAAGATGTGTTTATTTTACTGTCTTCTAAATGCAGTAATGAGTGAAAACGTGTTTCATTTGTGTCTCTATCAAACAGTTTCAGGAAAACGTGTTAATTTGGGTCTCATCGTTGGACTCACCATTGGCGTGCCTGTTGCCATAGTTACCTTTTTTCTCTCTTTTGGGAAATATCTGCAAAGCTATCATCCAGACTACCTACCGCGAAAAGGTATTGGTTTATTTTCTCTAATGTTAGATATTTGCATTCGTGGCGTAAATGATTACGCGTGTACATGTGTCCGTGTGTGTGTGTGGACTTGTGCGTGTATATGTGCGTATAGGTGCATATTTCTTTGGTTTTCTAAATGCATTTTTCATAATTTTGATACAAACAAAAAATAATAATATTTGAAGAGTTTGTTTGCAAAAACCGATAAGTCCATTTTTGAAAATTTTGAAGTAAGATCTCTGTCATAAAGTACAAAATAATACCTTTAAAATGATATATTGGTCATTACATATAAAGGCACATTTTTGAAGTTATGATCTGAAGAAGCAAAAAATTTCTTATTATTCCCTTTATTTTTCTTGACCTTTAATCGCAAATATCTCCATTTGGCAAATATGGACTTATCGGTTTTTGCAAACAAACTCTTCATTTGTCAACATTGCGGAGAACAAAAAGTTGTCTCATGTAAACAGAACTTGCAAATCTATTATCAACGATGATTACTCTATGTCAAATAGAAGAAAAAATAATATTATTCATGAATGGGTGAATGTACCAGACCACACATCGACCACACAAGCGTATATGCTTGAAATGATGTTAGACTGAGAATCTTGCAGTGAAAAGAGGGGACACGAGAAAGGTGTTCAAAAGACGTTGTGCCCCTGATGTACTGTATATGACAATGTTCATTTACAGTGATGCTATTGTTATTAGTGATGATGATAATATTTCAGGATGTGGCTGGAACCCCTGCTGGCGAAGACCAAACATACCAGAGAGATTTCACGAGGAAGAAGAATTAATGCTGAGTAAGAAAAGTATGTACATAATCACAATCTTATTCGTTGTCTTAAAAAATGCACTATTCCATTATGTACAGTGACACATGAAGACCTGAATATAAGAACGACCCAAGTCCAATTTTTGGCCAAATTCAGTTTGACATGGGAAATTGTAGCTTATGCATAGACACATTTTGTGTATAAATGATAAACCATAATTACCCCCGGAAATGCCTGAAATGAATGTATTTGCCCCTCAAATCGTTAGTAATGAAACAGTTGTTTTGTGTTTAATCACGCTGCTCTACTGTGATCACTCCTCTGATCTAGAGTAATGTGACAGCTCCCAAACTTGATTAATCTTTATGTTACCTTATTCCTGATGAACACTTACCACATCACGGCATTGTTTCGATAGCGTTATTAATATTATACATGGTTCATGATCCCTGTCTGAGAGTACCTAAAGCTCCTGCTCATTTGTATCATTGGTTTATATAAAGTTTAAAAGTAAAATTGTAACAATTGTTTGAAGTTTGTGTACATATGATTTTACTGGCATATGGTTAAATAGTCGTTGCCTTTAACATAGACATGGTTGATATTACATCTGATTGTATGTATCGTGATTCTCATCGCAATCACTTTATGGTTCTTTTTCTCGTAAATATATAAAAAGTAATTATTTAGATAATATTTGCTGTATATAACCCATTTCGGTACCCCTGGCAGACTGCCAAATACGGGGGCATCCCACGAGACCGACACCCACGAGTCATACGGTCCACGAGACCGACAGTAGGCAAAGAAGGCCCACGAGACCGACAGGATAAACAGCGCCATCTACATGTCAATCACCTGTACATGGTGTTCCACGAACGGAAAAAATAACATACTGGCGGGTGTAATTTCGTAAAGCTATCAATTGAAAGATGGTGACCATCTACATAACTATGATTGTCATCAAATATGTATTTCTACATACTTGGGGGGGGGGGGGCAAGTGTGTCAGGGAGCGACATTGTTATCAAGTAGACAAATTTATTGAATTTGTCACAGTGTGTTACACGTGAACTAGCTTATTGGTCTAGATGAGGCAGTTTGATCACCCGAAATGAAATATAAGAAGAGATAAAGTACCGTTGAAATTATGTGTGCATTTATTAAAGTGTAATCAAGCCTTCAAATCCTACATCCGGTCGTACAATATAATAGTCTTCTCAGCTCAGAACTTAAACATATCTCGCAGATTAAATGACTATTATCCCATATATCAAATACTAACAACCTTCTAACTCCAAAACTAATAACTCTCAATGTTAATCTTCAGACTTATAAACTGAGTAACCAAGTACTACAACACTTCTCACAATATTGGGGAATGTTATTATACTGACTTTGCTTCGCGAATCGGCGTTCTCCATATATATGACGACATCTGTGTGTCCTTGGAGACGGCGAACGCGGAGCGCTAGGAGAGTATGTCGGGGCGACAACGACGAACTTCGACCGGCCGACCGCGGTTCAGCGAAGGCGACGGATCCAGCCCCGTGTAACCGGCGTTACCGTGGAGGGGGTGCGTCTCGAACTCGGCGAGGGAAATCCGGGCAACGGGCCAGGCAGCGGCTGAACAGGAGACACCTGTGGAGTCTCGACCCGGTGATTGTGTGAGCTTATGTGGACGAAGCTCCACTATACCCTTAACAGCCGTCTGGAAAAATATTACAAACAACATCTTACGAGACAACTGCCTTACAATAATTATTCACTTCTATAATACCTTTACCTTGTTGCCGTCTTCGACTCACAAACAGAATGAGGGCATTATATATACATCCAAACAGCCTATTTTAGCTATTTATATAACAAATACGGAAATATCACAAGGGCCTGTCAAGTACCCTCATCTCAAAACATACAGCAGACAATTAAATCTACAACATCATCATTACAATTCACTACGCGGGGACATAATTCCGCGTATTACACTGTACTTCAAACTTCAACTATCAAAATTACTCTTTTACCTTGCAATTATCTTCAGTCCTCTTCATATCAAACTCGAATACAGAACAAAAACCCTATATCATCTTTCTTCAATTAAATAAAACTGTATTCATATCACAAGTACAATCCACAAAGAGGAGCTTCTAAACTGTCCTGGTATCAGCATTCGACAGTAATTACAGAATACGGCTTACCGCCAGAAATACAACTATACAATAACAATTACTATCTGAGCAAACTCAGCCATTATCCATACTACAGAATTATAAATAAAACACACTGAAACTTACAGTTGGGCCTTGGACACCCCAGTTGTGGCATCACTGCTAGACAAGGCTCTGCAGCGTCTGGTCTGTCTGGTGGCAAGACAGGGTGTGGCAGCTCTACTTCTTGTGAGCCTGCCTATACATACGCTGGCTGCTGCAAACTTAACTATGCCGGGAAACAATAGCTGTCCAACACCTGCATGTGGGATGCCTCCAACCCGACTAAATTCATATGCAAATTCACTTCCTCCCAGACTGGAGGGTATTTAAATTAGATTTAAATCAACTCCTTACACTACCCACCATTTCAAGAAAATGTATCACATTTTGCCAAAACGAACAGAAGAGCCATTTTCACTCACTATGAGTGAATTATTTTCACTCACTATTTTATCAAACCCAACATAAAAGTTAATTTCACTTATTATGCTTTTCTCTCCCTATAACCTGTCAAATAAAATAAAGTGACGCTTTTCGTCATAAGGCTCACGTATATTCTTCATGCCTAACGAAAAAAAAAAGGGTTATAATTAAAAATTTCCTCCTGGGAAGATATATGTTCCCCCAAACTAAATTAATGTATTTCTATCACACCAATTGATATACCTTAGCCAAAATGTAAACATTAGATGCATTCAAGACAGAGAATGGGGCAATACAGAGAAATTCAGCTTCTGCTTAAGAAGTCGGCTCCAACATTGTCGGAGCCACGAATGGCTTCGATGCGGAAGCGGAATGGTTGGAGGGCGAGAGCCCATCTCATCACTCTGCTATTGATGCATTTGGTACGGTTGAGATAGAGGAGCGGTTGGTGGTCGGTTTCAAGGGTGAATTCAGTGCCTTCAAGGTACGTTTGGAACTTGTGAATTCCCCACACCAACGCCAAGCATTCTCGCTCGATCGTGGAATAGGCTTGTTCTCGAGCCAAGAGTTTACGACTCGCATAGGCGACTGGATGTTTCTCTCCATCGTGCTCTTGGAGGAGAACAGCTCCGAGCCCAGTTGACGAGGCGTCTGTCCTAACTATGAATCTTCGCTGGACATCGGGTAGACAGAGAATGGGGCTCTCTACAAGACTACCCTTCAATTGCATGAAGGCCTCCTCTTCACGCTCAGTCCACTGTACTTGCCTTGGCTCTCGGCTCCTCGTCTTGTCAGTAAGGGGTGCTGCGATCGACGCAAAATTTGGGATGAAGCGTCTGTAGTAACTAGCCAGACCTATGAAAGCTCGCAGCTGTTTCTTGGTTTCTGGTCTAGTCGCGTTTTGGATTTTCTCCACTTTGTCTAGCATGGGCTGGACTTTTCCGTGTTGCACGAGGTGCCCCAAGAACTCTACTTGTTTGCACCCAAGTTGACACTTGCTGGGGCGAGCAGTCAGTCCTGCTGCTCTCAGTCGTCGAAGCAACTCGCGTAGTGCATCGAGGTGCTCCTCCCATGTCCGTGTGTGTATGAGGATGTCATCCAAGTAGTTTGTCACGTGCTTCATGCCTGCCAGCAATTTCCGCATCACTCGGCTGAACGTGGCCGGTGCGTTGACTAGCCCAAAAGGCATTACGCGGAAATGGTACAGCCCACCTGTAGTCTGAAATGCTGTCTTCTTTGCGTCATCTGAGAGAGGGATCTGCCAGTATCCCTTACTCAAATCCACTTTGGAGAAGTAGTGTGATCCTGACAGTCCGGCGAATATTTCTTCTGCGTTGGGAAGAGGTTCGGCGTCAAAGACAGTGACGCGATTCAGCCGTCGAAAATCGATGCAGAAGCGATTACTGCCGTCAGATTTCTTCACGATCACAATTGGGGAAGAGTATGGGGAGTTAGACTTTTCTATGACTCCCAGCTCGACCATCTTCTCAACTTCCTCTTCGATCACGCCACGGAGGGCATGAGGGACAGGATATGGTTTCTGTCTGACCGGGTCATCTGATGTCAGCCGGATTGAGTGGCTGCCTAGGTGTGTCTTACCCGGGAGGTCAGTCATGACATCCCTATACGCACCCATCAACCTCTTTATCTGGCCTTGCTGCTTAGCCTCCACGTCTGGTCCGAACTTTACGTCCTCTACAGTCTCGTTTGCCTCTAGGGCTGGGGGTTGGAGGTCCGACTACCTCGTCATCGTCGGCGTCGTCGTCGGCGTCGTCCTGGTCGACGATCGTGGCCTGAGCGACGACTTCCAACATCCCTGCAGCATACACATCAGAACCTTCATTCACATGATTAGAGTTTACCTTACTCTTGTCTACTCTCTCTGTGTATTTCTTCAACAGGTTGGCGTGGAAAGTCTTCATCTTTCCATTGACATCTAGACAATAGTTATTGTCACCAAGTCTGTGTGCGACTCTAAATGGGCCTTTCCATTGTAAGAGAAGCTTATTGTGGTCAGTGGGTAGGAGGATTAGTACTTTGTCATCCGGGTTAAATCTACGCTGCCTACTCCTAGCATTGTAGTGTTTTGCATTCCTGGATGTTGCCCTACGTAGTTCCTCGTGAGCCGCTGCTAGCGTACTCTTCAGTCTCTCTTTGAGATCGACTACGTACTGGTACGTGGTCTTCAACTCTGGGTCATGAGTCTGACCACTCCACAAGTCCTTCAGAATCTCTAGGGGACCTCTCACCTGCCTACCATAGATCAACTCAAATGGCGAGTAACTAAGCGAAGCCTGGGGGGCGGACCGGTATGCAAACAACACTGGTCCCAAGTATCTGTCCCAATCGTGAGGACGGTCAGCACAGACTCTCTTCAAGATTTGTTTCAACGTCTGGTTAAATCTTTCGACTAATCCGTTGCACATCGGATGGTATGGGGTGGTGGTTAGTTGTCGAATGGACAGTAACCTACTAACTTCTCGCATCATGTCAGACGTGGATTGACTACCTCGGTCTGTTAGTATCTCTTGAGGCACACCTACCCGGCAAAACACCTCGACCATAGCCTCTGCTACTGTGGTAGTTTCGATGTTGGGTAGTGCAACAGCCTCCGGATATCGAGATGCATAGTCGACGATCGTCAGGATGTATCGGTTCTTCCTGGTCGTCGTGGGGTGGATAGGACCTACTATGTCGATAGCTACTCGGAGAAAAGGTGTGTCAATAACTGGCATCTGACCAAGTGGTACCTTGGGAACTCTTCCCTTTGGCACCGTCCTTTGACAAATATCGCAAGAGCGACAGAAACGAACAACATCAGCATGAATGCCAGGCCAGAAAAAACAAGACAAGACCTTCTCTGTAGTCTTCCCTATGCCTTGATGACCACTCATGATACCTTCATGAGCAAGGGACAACACTGCCTTTCGAAATGGCCTCGGCACTACCAACTGTTTCACCGAATTACTAGTCTGGCTTTTAGGATGGAATATCCTGTACAACAGTCCGTCTTCGGAGACGAAGTGTGTATCTCTCCTCTCTTCATCTGACAACCTAACCTGAGCAAGCTCCCTGGCTTTCTTCAAAGTGGGATCGGTTGCCGTTTCCTGCCTGATTTGTTCGGGGGATACATTTGGGATTTCCGATGGAACAACAAGAGGGCGTTGCGGGCGCTTTGATTCCCGACTCTGAGATCTTGTCTGCACAGCCATGCCTACACTAGTACTAGTACTACCATCGTCATCCTTCCAACCTGGATGGGGGTCACTGACAGAATGAACATTCTCAATGTTACCTATTATGACATCGAAGACCGGCGTCTCCATGCATAAGGCCTCTGTAGTACCTACGAACAATGGGGAACTAATGTGAACGCGCGCCAATGGGAATCGACGCACAGTTCCGTCAATCAAAAGACATTGTCTATGTTTGCCTGTGAACTGATCAGAAGTCACAAGAGATTTCCTCACTACTACGCCCGAACAGCCCGTATCACGAAGCACAGCTACCTTCGTGGATCCAATCCTACCATCTACTACAGGTAACTGACTCCGCCAATGACGCTGACATGCAGCACACATCAATGGGATTTCTTTAATCCTCTCCCTGGGAGCTGGTTCTCCCTTAACTTCCTGGCTATCAAATGAGGTCAACAACAACCCGCCTGTTTCGCGCCTATGACTACTATCTTGCATAGCATGGGAACAAGTCGGACACGACGCCTGAGCACTCTCAACTTCAGGGGGCGTATCCTTCGTAGGGGGTTTATCTGACTGCCTACTCGGACTCTGCTTGCGACCTCTATGACCTTGCGTGCTAACAAGACTAGCGGCTTGAGGCTTCAGTCTACACCTAGAAGCTACATGACCCATCTTATCACAGATAAAGCATGGACCGACTCTACGCCTATTCGTAGGCGGACTCCGACTGGGATTCCCTGTACGACTTTGCCCTTCACTAGACTGGTTAGGGGGTCTACTTGCTAGTGGTTTAGCCTTCTTGTCACCCTTACTCAACTTAGCGACACCAAAATGACCACCATGCGCCTGTACATACGTGTCTGCCAGGCTACTCATCTCGGAAAGAGTCTTGGGTTTCCTCTCTTTGAGAAATAATGCCAAAGGGGTTCCCCCTCTATCAAGAAGCTGCTGTCTCAACAACATGTCTACTAAGCCTTCATATGTCCGCTTTGTCTCAGACAATTCTATCCAACGACTCAAGTAATGTTCCAATCGAACTACAAACTGGCTGGGTGTCTCTCCCTGCTCTGGGTTAGAGTACCGAAACTTTTTGCGGAAATCATCGCAGGTAAGTTCAAACCTCCTCAACAATGCCTCTTTTAGAGCCTCATAATCATCGGCTTTATCAACTGGAAGCCTACAATACACATCAAGGGCCTTGCCCTGCAACAGTGCACTAAGACTGATTGCCCAACTAGTCCTCGGCCAGGACTGACTTTCTGCGTATTTTTCAAATCGGCTTAAATACGCATCCATATTATCTTTCCCTTCTGAAAAAGGGGGGAGTTTAGGGGATGGTGCCCAACGACGGCTGTTTTCCTGCTCCGTGCTATCCATACTCTCAGAAAGTCTCTGATTTTGTATGCGTGCAAGCTCAAGTTTTTTCTCTAGGATCCTCTCCTCCTGTTTTCTATCTTCCCTATTTGCCTGACGTTCGTCTCTTTCTAACTTCTCCCTAGTATCTACAAATTTTTGAAGGTCCTCTCCTGACATACCCAGTTCCTTCCCAATATCAAACCATTTAGTACCCATGATGAACGCTACAAATTACACTTATACCAGCTAAATTATCAATATCTCACTTTTTACCCTGGGTGTCCCACAATCAGGTGTTAGAAAACTATGTTAACTAACGCAATTGTTAGCAATTCTTGCATAATTTGGTAACTCACCAATGACAGAAGTGGGCTAATTGCTTGCGCTTGTCCTTGCCGCGCGTGCCGGATGGTAGCAGTGATGGTGCACTGGCGTGTCCGTGGTTCCGCTAGGCCAGCTGTACTTGCAAGAGCCCTTCTGCTAACTGCAACTTAGAAAATGGTTACAAAATACGTCAGTACAATGGTCCTTCAATTATACATCAAAACTCGGGTAAAGTTATGATCAAACAATTCCCGGAAACAAGCCCCCAAATTGTCACAGTGTGTTACACGTGAACTAGCTTATTGGTCTAGATGAGGCAGTTTGATCACCCGAAATGAAATATAAGAAGAGATAAAGTACCGTTGAAATTATGTGTGCATTTATTAAAGTGTAATCAAGCCTTCAAATCCTACATCCGGTCGTACAATATAATAGTCTTCTCAGCTCAGAGCTTAAACATATCTCGCAGATTAAATGACTATTATCCCATATATCAAATACTAACAACCTTCTAACTCCAAAACTAATAACTCTCAATGTTAATCTTCAGACTTATAAACTGAGTAACCAAGTACTACAACACTTCTCACAATATTGACTTATGAGACGGCGTGGGCATGTGGCTTGCCACAACAAATCATATCCCTGACCATAATGTCGGTCAGCGTTCGGAGTTCAGTTCAGTGCAAACTTGTGGTTCCGGTTTATCAGTTAATGGGGAATGTTATTATACTGACTTTGCTTCGCGAATCGGCGTTCTCCATATATATGACGACATCTGTGTGTCCTTGGAGACGGCGAACGCGGAGCGCTAGGAGAGTATGTCGGGGCGACAACGACGAACTTCGACCGGCCGACCGCGGTTCAGCGAAGGCGACGGATCCAGCCCCGTGTAACCGGCGTTACCGTGGAGGGGGTGCGTCTCGAACTCGGCGAGGGAAATCCGGGCAACGGGCCAGGCAGCGGCTGAACAGGAGACACCTGTGGAGTCTCGACCCGGTGATTGTGTGAGCTTATGTGGACGAAGCTCCACTATACCCTTAACAGCCGTCTGGAAAAATATTACAAACAACATCTTACGAGACAACTGCCTTACAATAATTATTCACTTCTATAATACCTTTACCTTGTTGCCGTCTTCGACTCACAAACAGAATGAGGGCATTATATATACATCCAAACAGCCTATTTTAGCTATTTATATAACAAATACGGAAATATCACAAGGGCCTGTCAAGTACCCTCATCTCAAAACATACAGCAGACAATTAAATCTACAACATCATCATTACAATTCACTACGCGGGGACATAATTCCGCGTATTACACTGTACTTCAAACTTCAACTATCAAAATTACTCTTTTACCTTGCAATTATCTTCAGTCCTCTTCATATCAAACTCGAATACAGAACAAAAACCCTATATCATCTTTCTTCAATTAAATAAAACTGTATTCATATCACAAGTACAATCCACAAAGAGGAGCTTCTAAACTGTCCTGGTATCAGCATTCGACAGTAATTACAGAATACGGCTTACCGCCAGAAATACAACTATACAATAACAATTACTATCTGAGCAAACTCAGCCATTATCCATACTACAGAATTATAAATAAAACAAACTGAAACTTACAGTTGGGCCTTGGACACCCCAGTTGTGGCATCACTGCTAGACAAGGCTCTGCAGCGTCTGGTCTGTCTGGTGGCAAGACAGGGTGTGGCAGCTCTACTTCTTGTGAGCCTGCCTATACATACGCTGGCTGCTGCAAACTTAACTATGCCGGGAAACAATAGCTGTCCAACACCTGCATGTGGGATGCCTCCAACCCGACTAAATTCATATGCAAATTCACTTCCTCCCAGACTGGAGGGTATTTAAATTAGATTTAAATCAACTCCTTACAGAATTGTATTCTTCATGCCCCCGCTCCCCCCCCCCCCAAAAAAAAAAAATAGAAGAATTAGCATTCTTCATCCCCCTAAAAAAAAAAGACAAAAAACACAAATGAATTTAACTCTTTATGTGCCACGTTCGCACGTCCGACTCAGTCGACGGCGTGCCAACTTCGCATATTCTGCTCAACAAACAAAGCCGCCAAAACCAATCGATAAATCGGCTAATCACTGCTAATCCCGCGGCACTCGTGCTTTTGTTCCTCTCATATACGGCTTGCATTCGATGTGGTGATTAACTATCAAGCGGTATTCCCAACTTGATTTGCTCGTACATTCTAAGTTACTGTCAAGGTTTTATGTGCAAAAGTCATGTCTTTACAGTAATGTAGCAAGTGGTCATTCAAAAGAAAAATTGAAAAAAGATTCGTCATACAATTTATATCGAAACAAAGCTTGGCATTCCTCTTTAACTTTGCCAGCTATTATTCCCATCTTAACAGAAATTTGTAAAAATTATACGAACTGGAAAAACAGAATTCTTTCTCAAAGCATGACTACCTTCCTGTCTCAGAATAACGTGGCACACAGGGGGTTTCCATGGTGGCACATAAAGAGTTAAAAGAGGACAATAACGATGTATGGATTAATTTAGACCATTGATAATGCCATCGTGCTATTATTAATAGGCTTTACCAGTTTTTAGCTAGAAAATGGACAAGATATAAATTTTACCTCTTCTCTTTCCCGATTCACTAGTTACTTATTCTACTCGTTAGATATTCTACCCTCCTGCTTTGACGTTTTGCAGTAAGATCTATTTGTAATTTTCTCTGTAACTATGATGTATGTCGCAGGGATTCACCTCAGTTTTGTGGCTTGTGTTATAACAGTACATTTTATCGTGAAATACAATAGCTGTTTTCATGGATGCATCCGGTTTTTTCCGAATCCCTAACGCTACCTTAATAGACGATTACGTTATTTCTTATTTTTAATCAATACTAAATCAACACCCTCGCAGGTTTATTGTACAAAGATCTGTTACACACTTTTACTGTACTTTGTTCATTTTTTTTTCACAAACACACACCCATGCAAACACAATTAAAGATCCTGATCATTTCGGGAGGGGGGGGGGGGGGCGCAACTGATGGGGTAACACCCTGCCGGAGATAGCAACTCTTCTTTTCCATCTCTCATAGTATTACAGGTATCAGGACACCCTATACAATTTATTGGTCGATAGGTGGCGCTGTTCATCCTGTCGGTCTCGTGGGCCTTCTTTGCTTAGTGTCGGTCACGTGAACCTCTTTTGCGTAATGTCGGTCTCGTGAGCCTTGTATGCGTAGTGTCGGTCTTGTGGGCTTTGCTTGCTTACTGTCGGTCTCATGAGCCTTTTGTGCGTAGTGTCGGCCTCGTGAGCCGTACTTACTCCTGGGCTTATTTTACTTGATGTCGAACTCGTGGGCTTTATTTACTCAGTGTCGAACTCGTGGGCTGTATAACTGGTGGGCTGTATGACTTGTGAGCTGTATGACTCGTGGGCTGTATGACTTGTGAGCTGTATAACTTGTGGGCTGTATGTATGACTCGTGGATGTCGGTCTCGTGACGTGCACTCCCAAATACTGTTGTAGGTTTGTTTGTTTTTTTCCCCATTAATTCTTCCCGCATATTCCAGACATTGTATATGTTTCTACTTCTGTATACGGTGACTCTATTTTCAAGTAAATAATTTAGACTCTGCACTCTTTATCACACACACTCAATATGAATGCACACGCACGCACGCTCAGCGTACATGCACACACAGACACCTGCACTTGCACTCAAACCTCTTCCCACGACCCTTCAGTTTCTACTCATACCCCCACACCGACAATGATCCCTCCTGGTATGATCTTTGATGATCAAAGTTTGAATGACTCCGAAAGTGGTTATTACACAACTGCCGAGTTTAATGCACTGACAAAACAAAATAAATTTCAATCATTTTTTGATTTGTTTAGTCTTCTTCACATCAATGCCAGAAGTTTAAATAAGAATTTTGATTCTATAGAATCATTTCTTTCCTCCTTACAAAACTTTCAATTTAGTATAATTGGCATATCAGAAACTTGGCTTAATACTAATTCACCATCAATATTTAATTTAGAGCATTATCAAATATATCGTTCTGATCGTTACTTAGGTAATGGAGGTGGGGTTGCTTTCTACATTAAAAATAACATTGATATAAAAGTCAGGCATGACTTGCATATCGAGGGTACGGAAGATATTTTTGTTGAATTTTTGAACAGTAAAGCAAAAAAATATAATAATAGGTAATATATATAGGTCCCCAAGAAATAAAATTGATTGTTTTTTAGAAAGTTTTGATCAAATTTTGAGTATTATTTCTCAGGAAAAGAAATACACTTTTATAATGAAAGATTTTAATATTGATCTTTTAACTCTTTATATGCCATGGTCGAAACCCCCTGTGTGCCATGTTATTCTGAGACACGAAGGTAGTCATGCTTTGAGAAAGAAATCTGTTTTTCCAATTTATATAAATTCTACAAATTTCTGTTAAGATGGGCATAATAGTAGGCAAAGTTAAAGAGGAATGCCAAGCTTTGTTTCGATATAGATTGTATGACGAATCTATTTTCAGTTCTTCTTTTGAATGACCAGTTGCTACATTACTGTAAGGGCATGACTTTTGCACATAAAACCGTAACAGCAACTTAGAATGTACGAGCAAATCTAGTTGGGAACACTAGATTAGATTTTTAGGCATTACAATCGATTCTCATTTGACATGGAACGAACATATATCCTGTCTACAAAGGACCCTATCAAGAAATATTGGCGTACTCTGGAAGTTGAAAGATCTCTTATCAGAGCGATCCCTGATTATCTTATATAATTCTTTAATTTTGCCTCATATATTGTATTCAAATACTGTACGGGGAAATTGTAGTATCACTACTATTAACTGAATTCATTGTATTTACTCCAAAAGCGTGCTATTCGCATTGTTACTAATTCCACATATCTCATACAGATCCTTTATTTCCTCGTTTGCATACTTTGAAGCTTCAGGACATCCACATTTTACAAACAGGTATATTTATGTACAAGTATGCAACAAATCAACTTCCCTCTTTATATCATGATATTTTTCACTTAAATTCGAATATACACACACATTCAACTCGCCGTTCGACAGACTTTCACCTTGTACACCCCAAAACTGTTTAAGCTCAGAAATCAATTAGACATTACGGTCCCAATGTCTGGAATAACCTACCTGATCAATTAAAGCAGTGTATTTCACTTTTTTCCTTTAAAGCTCATTTAAAAAAGTATTTATTATTGAAATATGTTTCCAGTTAGTAGTCTTTGATCAATGTATTTTTTCTTTCTTTTTTCTTTCTTTCTTTAGTCTCAGTCAGCCCTGATCCATGCAAAATGTTTTTTTTTTCGATTTTTTCATTCCCTCCCCCTCCTTTGATAATGATATTGCATGCATTCAGTAAAGCATATACCTTATCCCCCAAATAGGCATGCCTGAGCCTTTATTCTCTCTTGCACTGTCACCTGCACACACGACGCACTGTCACTCGCACACACCTACGTCCTTTATTGTCTACTATACCACGCAGTAGTCAATGGTGCTGCGTGTTTTTTATTTTGTTTTGTTTTAAAGCGCCAAATCATTATTTTTCTTTTCTGTTTTTTTTTCTCCAGCAAAATGTGTTTCGTGTATTAAGATTAAGAGTTTTATGAGTACATATATAATTGGTGTTGTATTATATTGGTATCACATATTCATATATAGGGCCTCATCCACGTCAAGCTCTGCTTATGATGACGGTCCCCTGTATTGATTTCTCCTTTGTTAATAGATACAGTATACCTTAATATGTTATTTTTTATTCATATGTCACTTCAGATTGATGTTGTTACGCAAATGATTTTTTTTTTTTGTATTGATTGTATGTATCTGTATCATTTTGTTTTCATTTGCAATTGTATTCGGAGAAAGAAAATGCAGAAATAAACCAAACAAACAAACAAACAAACAGTTAAATCTAATATGAATGTAGGAATGAAGGACTTGGGTCATTCTTATATTCATATCATAGCGCCCTCTCTCATCCAAGTTCTCTCATCTCTATAGCAGAATATCATGTATATGATTCAAAGAACGACCAAGTTCATATGATTCAAAGAACGACCCAAGTCCATCACACAAAAAAGCCTCTCCACAATTAATGTAAATGTTAATTTTCATAATGATACATGTTCTAATTTGTATATACAATGTTGCCTTCCCATCACAGTTAAATAGAATATTATTGGACAAATAAAAAAAATATGAAGTTTCTTTAAAGATAATAAAAAGTTTTGGTACCTCAAAAATTTCCTTGTCTTAGTTTGTGTTTCAGGTTAAAGTACCTTTCATATAACTAACACTGTGAGACTAACTCGCCCCAAAGTGCTCTCATGTCTTAGTAATCATGCAATTAACTGCGACCAGCAGCCCCATACGCATAGCGACCAGCAGTCCCATAATACGCATAGCGTAATCGGGCTTCGCATTGTAGCATACAGGATCATTACAGATTTAGTATCGCGGGATAACTGTTTAACTTAAAATCCCAAAAATTCTTCAATTTGAAGACTTACCAATTAAGGTGAAGTATTGAAAACAGGCTTCGGGCAACGTTTGGTTCTACCTATAGTCCCTTTCTGTTCGAATTGATGACTGAATGTGACTCGGCCGAGAGGACATTGGGAGAGCTACATACACCATGTACATGTACACTCACCTGAATACTTCAGTCAGTGCATGCGAACACATCACATGCGCACAAATTTCAAATCCCATATCAACAGATAAGATGTTTGTGTGCGCATGCGCTGGCCGTAGTAGTCAGTGTATGCATCGGTCCATGGTGTATGTAGCTCTCCCAAGGTCCTCTCGACCGAGTCACATTCAGTCATAATTCGAAAAGAAAGGGACTATTGGCAGAACCAAACGTTGTTCGAAGCCTGTTTTCAATACTTCAACTTAATATTGGTAAGTCTTCAAATCGAAGAAATTTTGGGATTTTAAATTGACATTTACCTTCGATACTAATTCTGTCATGATCCTGAATGTTACAATGCGAAGCCCCATTACGCTATGCGTATGGGGCTGCTGGTCGCAGTTAGCTATGCGTACAATGGGCTGCACGCTGCTGGTCGCAGTCAGTGGTTTCGTACAATATTTATCGACGCTGTACGGTGACGGCTCTGGTACGAAACCATTATTGCATGATTACTAAGACATGAGAGCACTTTGGGGCGAGTAATTCTCACAGACAACGTACTTTAACATGAAACACAAACCAAGACAAGGAAATTCAGGGAAACTTTTGAGGTACCAAAACTTTTTATCATCTTTAAGTTTATTCGAAATGGTGTTCCATGGACTTGGGTAGTTCTTATATTCAGATACTCATATATATTTTCAAGATCATGGAATCTCATCTCTTTTAACTACATTCTTTGTACAATGATACAGGCGTATCATGTAACACAGTTATTAGAAAGAACATTTATTACACGCCTTCTTTCTCTCTCTCTATCTCTCTCTTCACCCTCAATCCCCCCCCCCCCTCTCTCTCTCTCTCTCTCTCTCTCTCTGTACCTGGTATACATGTTATTCCTATATGTGTCTGCGGGTATATATGTACACTCATATATTTGAAATACTGATTTTATGATTTCGCTATTTTTTCTATTATTTTGGTTTCTCTTGTAAGAGCCACCATCGCTTACAAAGGAACAAGTACAGCAATGCAAGGAAGAGCTGAAGGAGTATTACCGTGTATCACGGAGCAAGGTCATGGTAGATCCACTCAACTTTATGGAACGTGTTGAATTGGATGATATTTATACGAATTTAAGTATAATAGACCAAAGTAGCAAGCGTAAGACACCGATAACATACGGCGATCTTCTGACAAACAATGAAAATGGAAATCTTTCAAAGCGACTTCTGATCCAGGGTGAGGGAGGTGTCGGTAAAACAACGCTTTGCGCTAAGATTGCATGGGACTGGTGCCAGGGAAGGATTCTCCAAGATCTGGACATGGTGCTCCTAATACATCTTAGAGATATCAAGAACGCAACAAGTATTGGTGGTATTGTCAAAACGTACCTCTCTCATTCAAATACGGCAACAAAGAAGAAGATAGATGACTATATATCAACACATCTGAGTAGGATTCTCATTATATTTGATGGTTTCGACGAGTTTGACGAAAAATTAAGTAAAACGAGCGGAAGTGAGGTAATTCGCATTCTAGGAACAGAGCAATACAATTCATGCAAAGTCATTGTGACAACACGCCCTTGGAGGACAAATGAATTCATGATGGACAGGATTCTTGCCGAAACTTACTCTTTTCTAAGCGTCGAAGGATTTAACAAGGATAATTTATCAACTTATATTAGAAGGTTCTTTCGGATTAAAGAGAAGGACACTCTTGCAGAAAGCTTGATCAGTTTTCTACAGGAAAATGATGTCATCCGGTCGAACATGGCCCCGTTTCCTATTTACTGTGCAATGCTTTGCCTCCTGTGGAACGACTTCATTGAAGAAAGAATAAGAGAAATGCAAAAATTGCACACGTTCTCCCGGATTTTCGGAGAAATGATCTCTTTCCTGAAAGAACACTACGCATCAAAAATTTGTGAAAATCTACAGAATCAGAACATTCTTGAACATTTAAAGGAAGCTGGTAGGGCAATTCAAGAAATTAGTGAGATAGCGTTAGAGGGTTTATTTGACAGAAATCTCTCATTTCCCGAAGAACAATTCAGAGAATGTCATGATGCCATGGTCACATGCTGCAGAGTGGGGGTTTTGACTATAGAAAAAGATGCCGTCACAAGGGAACGTCGGCGCGATGTCAATATTTCATCCTTGGTTACATCAACTGTTTCTTTTCCCCACAAACTGTTTCAAGAATACATTGCAGGGGTATATATTAAGTATTTATTTGACAATGACCGTGCTAAGTATGACAAGGTGAAAAACAAGCTTCTTAGCCGACCTTTGGAGTTCCGCTACGTACTCTACTTCACCTCAGCTTCTGGGAATAAACTCGGCCTTGATATCATCAAAGACTTGATAAACTGTCCCTTCAATAACTTTACATCTGATCCCTACAGTGACAAAGAGAATGATAGTCGTGATTTCTGCGTTGATGTTGCGTTTGAATGTCATACTGAGGAGGCAACAAAGGCAGTGGGAGAACGATGGCACGAATACAAACTATTGTCTGATTCACCAGAACACACATTGTCAGGAGTGGTGTTCATGGTGCGCAACAACCAGGTGGTGAGTGACACAACTTCAATATTGATATGAAATGTTTCAGAAAATATTATGTCGAACGAAAATAAGATTTCTTGTGTGTGTGTGTGTGTGTGTGTGTGTGTGTGTGTGTGTGTGTGTATAATTATATAATATGTGTGTGTTTCCCCTGTGTGAAAATGAGTGCGTAATCTACAACCTTAACAGCTGTTCTCAAAGTTAGTATCCTGTCTTGGAACAGGTCTTATCAATTAGGGAAATTGTTTTGAAATTTAAAAAAAAAATCCTGGACAATTGTTTTCATGTTTTACGTATAATATTGTTTTGTAAAATAATTGCCTCTCTCCGTATGATACACTTGTTGAGACTTGATATGTGAGTTTAATCTGAATACCCACGTCACTTGTGTCATGTCTTGTTATTAACTCTTTATGTGCCATGGTAGAAACCCCAGTGTGCCACATTATTCAGAGACATCAACTTAATCATGCTTTCAGAAAACATTCTGATTTTCCAAACTAGGAAATTTCTGTCCGATTAATGTGAAGCTGGACATTTAATGAGCAAAGTTGAAGAGAAAATTCCAAGCTTTGCTTTAATGGAAATTGTATGACAAACCAATGATTGTTTTCAGGGAAATTGATCAGTAGCTACATTAATGTAAAGGTACAAATTTTACAACCAAAACAGTGACATATCAATAAGGAAACACCGATTGATAGTCAATCATTGCGAAAACAAAAACAAAAACAAATCAAGCTATATGAAACGAACGGATGCGCGAGAAAAACTTCCATTGTACTGCGGAACTTGACGATTTATCGATCGGTTTTAGCGGATTCGGGGGGGGGGGGGTGAGCAGAGTATATGCAAAGTTAGCACGCCGTTGACTGAATCGGACATGCGAACATGGCACATAGAGAGTTAATCAGAACGTTTGGAGGTAAATTGTATGAAACGTTTTCCATCGTGGCTTTTAGAAAATAAAAAAGTTATGAGGAGTCAAGCAATATGTTCTTATGGCAAAATATTTGGACTCCACGGAGAACATAATGCAGTTTCTTTGTCTACTGAAATCAGACCCATTTGCGACTGCTGCAGTTGTCAAACTGCCCTTTGTAGTAATCTTCCAAGTTTGGTTACACTAAAGACGCCGTGTATTTACGGGGGATGTCAAACTGGGTATCATGCGCGAGTAAAACTTCCATTGTACTGCGGAACTTGGCGATTTATCGATCGGTTTTAGCGGATTTGGTGGGGGGGGGGGTTTGAGCAGAGTATATGCAAAGTTAGCACGCCGTCGACTGAATCGGACATGCGAACATGGCACATAGAGAGTTAATCAGAACGTTTGGAGGTAAATATTATGAAACGTTTTCCATCGTGGCTTTTAGAAAAAAAAAAAGTTATGAGGAGTCAAGCAACATGTTCTTATGGCAAAATATTTGGACTCCACGGAGAACATAATGCAGTTTCTTTGTCTACTGAAATCAGACCCATTTGCGACTGCTGCAGTTGTCAAACTGCCCTTTGTAGTAATCTTCCAAGTTTGGTTACACTAAGGACGTCGTGTATTTACGGGGGATGTCAAACTGGGTATCATATATAAAACATACCTGTGTGTGTAGAACATACATCTACTTAGGGCACACAATACGAGTATTGATAGAATCATATCCATCGCCCCTCTGCCTTTCTAATGATATATCCATTTTGAAAATATATTCTTTCCTTCTCAAGTTGTGATTAGTGAAATGACGATATGAATAGAACGTGTATCAAATGATCCTCTTTGCTCTGTGAGGTTCAAACCTCCAGTCAACTGCGAATACTTAATTAACCCAATTCTTCTGTGTATAATTGCTTTCCCCTATCGTCAATTCATGTTCGTTCTATTAGCAATCGCTATATATGGACCTGGTGGAGTGCGGAAAAACTGTGTCACGTGACTTGGCGGAGGGCATGTGTTCCAGCAGTGAACTCCGTAAAGTACGAGTACGGCACTCACAATTTCACGTGGAATTCTACAAGATCCTCTGGGCACAGGCTTCAAACTGTCAGGTAAGAATTTACTGTATTACCACTATCTACAACACGTATGCTTTTTTTATATATATATACAGACTACAGATTTGATGTTACTAAGGTATTTTAAAGAGGCAATACATAAACTTGATGACAATAAGAAATGTACAGAAAAAACCCTCTTAGATACAAATAATGTTTCCTTGCAGAAAAATCTTCTCAAACAAAGAATCAAAGGTACATCTTAAAGTATATGTAATGATCATGTTTACTATCGTAGATGTTATATTAACTGCCATTATTAAAGTATGAGGATCACGGACTGTAGGGATTGAATAAGCCATCTTTCATCCCCTGACTCAACTGGTTGGGTATGTACACTCCTTTGTATAAAAGGAGAGTACATTATAGTGCTTCGAATAAAGTCGTTATTAGTGTTATTTCAACATAATCATATCATTAGTGTGTTTATTAAGTAAAAAAATAATATAGGTTGATCTTTCGTCTATAGCTTTAATATTATGTCCGCACATTTCATCATAATTACCATATAATTTCTGTTTGTTTGTTTGTTTGTTTGTTTGTTTTATTTGTTTTTTTTTTTTCATCTGAGAAGATGGCTAGATAGCTTATATTCAGTTACATTAATTTGGTCTTTCGTGGGGTCCAGTTGGTAGTCTACGATCCATCTCTACAATGATCTCTTTTCTTCTTGTTCAATTATTCTTTCTTCCAAAGTTCACACCATTTCATTAATCTTTTTTTTTTTTAGTTTCACATTTCGAATCCGTTATTTTTTTTCAGATTGAAGATCTGGATTTTCGTCTTGGCAGCCGTGATAATGATATCCTAAATCAGTCCTCGGTGGGAGAAGACTTTGCCCAATGGGTGTGTGCTATGCCTCGTCTTTCGAAGTTCACTCTGGGATGTGACTACTTGCCCGATAGTTTCATCTCAACAGCCGCCACCTTAGCATCATCGTGCCAGGTATGTAGTGTTTGACCACAATTGATATGAGTCATACAGTGTTGGGAGAGGACTGTTTTTTTTTTTCGAGAATGAAAAAAATCTTTTCAGGGTAGCGTTGTAGGGTAGTGTAGAGACTCCTTCAGCAAATCAATCCCAATTTACTTAATTTTGACTAAACATTATTCGTAAATCCAGTCCACCTCGGCATTATGGCATTCAAAGTATAAACGAAAGCATAGGTATGAACACTTTTCGTGAAGTGAAATGTATGGAAATCAAGTACAATGCGTTTCTTCCGTTATCCGGTTGGGCTTTACACAATATTTTCTTTACTGAAGATACAATCTTTCTCTCAGATATGCAATTTTTGGCATTAAACAATCATTGCACAAGCATGGAGGTGTGTGTGTGTGGGGGGGGGGGGTGGGGAGAGAGGGAGAGGTCAGTGGGGATCCTTAGATGAGGTTTCGTTGTGCAGGTACATGGCGCTGTACTATTCCAAGGAAGTAAATATTGTTGTTCACATTATCTTTTTTTTTCTTGTAATAGGAAGCGAGAAGAAAAAGAATATCGTTACTGAAACACAGACACACAGACACGTATACATGTGTCGGGTTAACAAACAAAAACTTCAATTCAATTTGTCACAAATGTACACACAAGTAGTTATGTACATGTATCAAGGCTGTATGCATGGTTGTTTTAATGTGTATGTACACGGGGTGACCAGATTAATGGAGAACATTCTATAATGATATAGATATAGTACATACAGGCTGACCAGATCAGTGGAGAATTTTCTATGTGGTATACAATGTAGCTACAGTACATGTATGCATGTGACAGGAAATACATTAGACGTCTAGAGCTCACTCAATCTAGAATGATTTAACCCATTCCAGAATATTCTAGGAAGTGCTGGCTGAGTGAGGCACTGTCCCTGTAGCCCAATGTGATTGGTAGTTAATTTTGGCAATGATGTTATGCACATAGTTAGACAGTGAGTCGTGCAGGATTCCTGGAATTTGGACTTGCTAGTATGTTCAGGTGTGTGGCCCCAGGTTGGAGAAAATTACAGAATGTACTAGAAAGGGGTGAATGGATAGTATATAAGCCGGAGAAATTCTGCAGTAGGCAGAGTACCCAACACCTCTGCTCTGAGAGTTACGTCACTTCTGGCTCTGAAGCGACTTGTTATAGTCAGTCCTGTGTTACCTGCTGACCTGCTATACAAACTGTGTTTGTGGAGATAAGGCATGGGAGACATTTTGCCTGCAGAGAATTAATTTGCCTACGTTGGAGATAGACTCCATATTTTAATGTCAACGGACATTGTTACGGCAAAGCCGTGACGGGCTGGATTCCTCGCTGGACATTATAAAGTGAATCATCATTCAACGCATCAACTGGACGTGGTCGTCATAACGTCTGGATTTTACACGTTTCGCTGTGAACATTATACCGTGGACATCTATCGTGGATTTTACCCCGGATTTATACTGTGGATTAATGCAACCTGTGCCTTTTGAGTTACGTCGGAGGAATCATTCATCGGTGCATCAAGGATCATTCATCGGTGCATCGAACATCGTGTCTGAACATTTTCAAAGGATTACTTGATAACAAAATATGTAAGTGATTCCATTGCCGATTTGTAATTGTTTCTATTGATCATTATTGTACTGATGTGAAAACCGATTACGAGTCTGTACCCACAATATCACTGTTAATAAACCGCCTGAACATTAGTTGATTGTTTCTTTTGTGCGATCATTCTCAGAGTGATTTTGGTCGTAACAAATTTAACGTATTTATAATCAAAGAAATATCATAACATATGATGAGAAGTTTATCTTGGCTTGAAAGAAACAAATTAATTAGAAATACATGATACATATATATGTATATGTATATATGTTTGCATTCGATGCGATGACGCATGCAGTGGATGTACGAGAGTGCACGGATCTCGGTTTCAATGTACCATTCGTTCACAAAGTGTGTTTGTGTGTGTGTGTGTGTGTGTGTGTAAGTGCGTTGTGCCCATAATTATGATGGAAATACATAGATTATGTCAGGAGCTTTGATCTTAACAGCAGATTAGTTTTTAAAACAACCAACGACGTCTGTTGCGACACGAATTGTCGCCCCCGGCTCGCGGGGCGACAATCCTTGACGGAGTTGGCGTCACTGATTGTCGCCCCCGTCACGGATTGTCGTCTGGCGACAATCCGTGACAAGGGTTGGCGGCAAGAATTGTCTCCCGCCCTCGAAGCACATTTTGCTGAGTAATATCGTTCTGGACATAGTCGTTGAAATACTAACACATAACTTATATGGCTATATCTATGCAAACATGCCATGTAAAAAGCCATGGTGAGGTTTCAAGGAAGTGTGTATGTGCGCGCACACATGATAATTTAGTGTCCGTTTGTGCCCGTGTGTGTGTGTGTGTGTATGTGTGTGTGTGTGATGGAAGAATGTGTTTATTATGTCAGCTTTTTGCGTGTTTTTTAGCTGCGCGTGGGGAGGATACCTAGTAAGCTGTTGCTGGCATAAACGTCGATATTGATTTTATCAGCAGCTTTGACTTTGATGAGTTTGTTTGGCGGATTTAATTCGGAGTGGTGCTTGCGTGCGTGCGGATGCTCCTTTTCTGCATACGGTCCATTATGTCTTATTTATCAACATTGGAGGCATTTTACTCGTACCAAATTATCGGAATTACCTTTTATACATTTTACCGTGTATGTATAAAGAATTGCAATTTCATGTTTATATCTGCAGTACAGACAGGTTTGTTATATGTATATGTATACATCATGTCTTTTATGCACAATAAAATGTGAGCAATTCAGCAATCCAAATTGCTGCGAGTCACGATTTCAATAAACCATGAATAATAATAAAAGAAAAATTGGGAAGTCGTTTCATCAGGAAGGAATGTGGTATCGGTTCGGGTGTGTGTACAATGTATGTGTATTTGGAAAGGGGGTTACATTTTGTTATTGCAAAAGTTCGTTATTTATTAGTTCGAAGGTTCGTTATTCCGAATTTCATTTTTAGATCAACAAACCTCTAGGTATAGGGAATTGTGTGTTTCGGATAAATTAAGCTCCGGAAAAAAAAAAAAAGAACCTTTGGAATAACGAACCTTCGTGTGTTTGGAGTATAATAATACAATATGTAGAAACTGTGCATGTGTGGTGGTTGTATAGTGGTAGTGGTTTGTTTGTCTGTGTGTATACGTGTGCCTGTATGCGTACGTGTGTCTGGTATAATAGTGGCCTATGTGTATATCAAAGGGTATGTGATGGTGCGTGTTTGTGTATGGGCGCAGTTTTGTGCCTGCATGAGTATCTGAGGGGTTTGGTGTTAGTGGGCTACGTAGGCCCTACGTATGTGTGTTGTGTGTGAGCGCGTTCGTGTGTCTACGTAATGCCCCAGTCACACAGTGTCTTACGATGGGTTACGTCCGCCTCGGATAGATACGGATAAGTGGACGCAGGGGGACGTAGCGTGGACGCAGGCATCCGCAGGGTCGTATGTAGGCGTAACTGTCCGTAAATAATCCGTAAAGAAACGCAAACTTCTGGCGCCAAGGCTGCGACATTTTTGAACTGTTCAAAATTTCGCAGAGGGACTCCACGGATGCAGACTTACGCAAGTAACCGTAATTAAACGTAACTATCCGTAACTGAACGTAGCTTGTACGCAGACTATCCAAAAATAAGTTTACCTCCAGTCCATTTGCGTTTATTCCCGTCCACTGTAAGTATCCGAAATTATCCGCAAGTTAACGTATCACAACACTTACGGACTTTTAAGGGCAGTTACGTCTGCTGCGGACAAGTGCGTCCTTTGGCGTTTTCCTGTTTCATCTCCCATAGGAATAGAGACTAATGGTAAACTACACCACCCGTGTTGCTAAGCTGCAGCGCATTGTATCGGAAGGAGTATACTGCAACACAGTCAGAGTGATGGAGTGGCAGAACCGATGCATGGTCGAGTTATGACATTTCTCCCACAAAATGGTCATTTCACGTGGCACTCATATACAAATGACATCGTTGACCCATGGTGCTGAACTTATTTTTCTTGCACTCTCCGAATGTATGTTATTCGAATCACATTTTGGGTAGGGAATAGGGCTACATCATTTCATTTACTTTTCTGTCCGGGAACGATGTGGGGCAGCGATAAACTATATAAAACGAGAAAGACTGTATTTCTATAAAGTCTTAACCACTTTACACTCCATGTAATGTGTATTACATTTTTTATTCTGTATTTTGGAAATGGAGGGGTGTTCTTTTCGGGTGCTGTTCGTTATTTCGAAGGTTAGTTATTCCGAAGGTTCGTTAATCTGAAACTGCTGCAGGCGCTACTGTGGCAATGAAAATGCCTTCAGCGTGTATGAGCACGCGTTTAAACTTTAAAGAGGTCACACCAGCGTTGATCTAAAAATAGTATGGGTGTGTCAATTTCAGCGGTGACGCGGGCTAGACGAGAGAGATACCGAGAGAATTTTTGTCCCTGAGATTTTTTGTCCTAGAATAAGTTTGGCATGCTTTATGCATGAGCGAATGATTTCCACACGCCGTAAAAAAATTGTCAATCGTTAGTTGATTTTAGCACCAACAAACTGTCATAATATGCACACCGTCAGTGGCGTAACTACGGGGGGAGGGGGGAAGGGGCATGGGGGGGGGGGGGGGGCACGTGCCCCCCCCCCCCATTCGCTGGGAAAAAAAAAAGAAAAAGGGGAAAAAACTACCAAAATGGTAATTCAAGGGTTAGTAAACTGCATTTGAAATCGACATGAAAGGGTGATCAAGAAAAAAAAAAGAAGATATTTTTCTGAAATTTCTTTTAACCATAATTAAAGAGGTATATATATAATAGTGAAACATTGTTCAAAAAGCAAGGAGACGACAAAAGATTGTGATTCAGCTTGATTCCTGGTTGGCATTTCGAATATAAGCAGGATGTGCGCAGTGTACTCAGAACAACGGAACGGCCAAAAGAGTCGCTGCAATGTTGCGCAATGTGATGTAGGTTGACTAGGTTGTACACATTAAATGTGACCCTGCACCTCAAAACAAACAAAAAGTCGCCAGACATGAATTTTTAGTTAAGACCATATTCTGAAAGAGCCGACTTTAAGCTTTAAAATGATGTATAACTCAAATCAAATGGACTCTCCTTGCCTATCTAAATATTGGAAAGAAAGCACAAACTCAGGAAAAGTGTGAACTGAGAAAAGAGGCTCTGAAGTACAGTGTCTATTCAAGCGCTTAATCTTTACCAAACCGTGCTGGCTGTGCGATGAATGGGACAAAAACAGGAAGAAAACCACCAGAGTAACAACAATGAAGGGATTATCAGATTAAACTGAAATTAAGCATGCCTCATTAACACATTCTGTCCATAATTAATGCCAAATTTCAAAGCAGTAACACTATCCTTCTAAAAGTTATTAGAGTTGAAAGTGAAGAGTGTGGACAAGGTTTTTCAGAAATAAAAAACGGATTCTAAAGACACACCTAATCACAATATATTCTACCAAAAATGATCGAGATAAACTGCTAAAAATACACACTCTCCTGCCCGTTTTTTGATACCAAATTTTAGCATAATGTAAAAGAAGACCCGCTCTTTCAGAAAATAAAAAAGTCAAGTTCGGCTAGGTTGACCCATTTCACGTATTTTCAGTCCTCACGCAAAATCAGTGTGTGCGATTTTATGTTTGTTTTGAGGTGCACGGTCACAAATGCTATCAAAGCTAGATCATTGATTTGGCAGTGTTGCTTTACATATTAGTATATATTAAAATGCCTTGCATTGCCAATAATAAGACTTGACCTTGGCTATTTCTTTTTTCCATCTGTATGAAACACACACACTCACAAACACAAACAATTAGGGGATGCTTTATTATAAAGTGTGGATTTTGGACATCCTTCTCCCGCTTGGTCACTTCGACGCCCCCTCGCTGGTCATACCTCCCCCATCATGAACATAAACCGACGCCCTTGACTGCCAGTGGCGGATCCATGGGGCGAACCAGGCGCTCCCTCCCTCCAAAGCGAAAAAAAAAATATATATATATACATGTAGCTACAAACGACAGTTTTTGGACTGTAAAATGTCAACATTTTCAAGCTCGCTCGCTTCGCTCGCTCGCATATTAACCGTTATATGCCATTTTCCTCATGTTACTGCCAGTAATTGCCAGCAGTTGCGCCCGGTGCGCCCCCTCCCCTTAATTTCCAAAGCGAAAAAATATAGTTACAAACGGCAGTTTGGGGACTGTAAAATGTCAAAATGTTCAAGCTCGCTTGCTTCGCTCGCTCGCATTTAATCGTTATGCCATTCTCCTGATGTTGTTGTCAGTAATTGCCAGAAGTTGCGCCCGGTGCGCCCCCTAACCTTTATTTCCAAAGCGAAAAAAATATAGCTACAAATGGCAGTTTGGGGATTCTAAAATGTCAAAATTTTCAAGCTCGCTCGCTTCGTTCGCTCGCATTTAATCGTTATGCCATTCTCCTGATGTTGCTGTCAGTAATTGCCAGCAGTTCCGCCCGGTGCAACCCCCTTAATTTCCAAAGCAAAAATATATCTTATATATAGCTACAAACGGCAGTTTTGGGACTGTAAAATGTCAACCTTTTTCAAGTTCGCTCGCTTCGCTCGCTAACATTTAATCGCTATATGCCATTCTCCTGATGTTGTTGTCAGTAATTGCCAGCAGTTGCGCCCGGTGCGCCCCCTCACCTTCATTTCCAAAGCGAAAAAAATATAGCTACAAATGGCAGTTTGGGGACATAAAATGTCAAAATGTTCAAGCTCGCTCGCTTCGCTCGCTCGCATTTAATCGCTATGCCATTCTCCTGATGTTGTTGTCAGTAATTGCCAGCAGTTGCGCCCGGTGCGCACCCTCCTCTTAATTTACAAAGTGAAAAAATATAGCTACAAACGGCAGTTTGGGGACTGTAAAATGTCAATATTTTCAAGCTCGCTCGCTTTGCTCGCTCGCATTTAATCGTTATGCCATTTTCCCGATGTTACTGCCAGCAATTGCCAGCAGTTGCGCCCGGCGCAACCCCCTTAACTTCCAAAGCAAAAATATATTATATAATATCTACAAACAGCAGTTTGGGGACTGTAAATTGTCAACATTTTCAAGCTCGCTCGCTCCGCTCGCTCGCATTTAATTGTACCGTTATGCAGTTCTGATGTTGCTGCCATGAGGTGCCCCCCCCCCATGTCTTGACCCACGGTACGCCACTGCACACCGCTAATACATACGTAATACAAAACAACACCAACAAACACTGAAACAAATCCTCATAATGCAAATAAACCAACTCAACACTCCCCCCCTTAATATTTATTGATTTCATTCAAATCATTCATAAATCGACCCATTCTAGGTGTAACATGAACAAAAAAGTTACAAATGACAATTTGAAACACAAACAAATTCATTTGTCAATATACTACAAATATAATTTCACTTCAACGTAAATAACCTGATTATAGACCAACCCTACTAACAATTTCTTCACAAGAAAGTTTTGACATGTAGGGCCCTACCAAACCCATATCCCTTGAAAATATTGGTTTTGATCATGTAGCACATTCTTTCTTACAAGGGCATATACATAAAAAAACCACAAATACATCATACAAATCTAGAATGAAATCAGTCATAAAAAACCCGACCACCCCCCCCCCCCCCCCCCCCAACCGAAACAAATCTAGGGCCTACTAACCGGGGGGCCAAAAGCTAAAAACAGAGGTCGAGTTGCACTCTCTCTACAAACTAAGTAGACCATGCTTATTTTCAAGTTTTTATTGTAACAAACAACAGTCCACTGGTCTACCTCAAAAAATTTGTTGCAAAAACCTCCAAATCCAAGATGGCGTCCAAGATGGCCGCCATATTTACTGAATTTGTTATTTAAATGATAGAATTCGATAGAAACATTAGATTTCAACAAATGTGATGTCATATGAAAGAGAATAAAATTATGTACAAGTTGATACCATTTTTGTGGGTTATTGTGATAACTGGATTGAGATTTGAAGGAAAAAACACTATTTTTTTTGATATTTTTCTGAAAAAAGGAAAATCATGAAAATGCTTGATTCAGCATAAATCAAAGAAAGACTGAAGGATTATCTTGAAACGTTTCAAGAATTTTGTTTGACATATAATTAATATTTGGAGAAAAATAGAAGACAGTACCATTTTCGGTTCAGGAGTTATAATGTCTCAAACTTGAAAACTCACTACGTAAAAAATGCCACTTTAGTTGTGACAAGACCTTGTTGGTCGTGAAAAAAGCCTGCGCGCGCCAAGATTACTACACGCACTAACTGGTCCACTGGCACTGGCGCTTGTAGCAGTGCCAGTAGTGCGTGTAGTAGTCTTGGCAAATGCAGACTTTTTTTGACAAACAAGGGTTTGTGCCTGCAAACTAACTTTTCATACCAAGTGGTAGCTCAGGTGATACTGATCGCTATTATTTCAAAGTAGATTGTTCTGAAGCAGATGAGATGAAGCCAAAAAAAAAAAAAAAATCAAATAGAGGTAATAGCTTGAAACTTGGCACCAATCTTGTTGTAGATAGTTTAAGACAGAATTTAGATCAACCGCTCCAAAAAAAAAAAAAAAAAAATCAAGATGACAGCCATCAAAGTCGACATAGTGTATTGCGCCAAATTAAATGTATTATTTCGATTTTGATACAATTTTGTCTGTTGCGCTATCTTAAACCGTCTTAGGTTTTTATGGAGATATTTTTAAAACCAGTGATATTCTACTCTCCGAAAAAGAAAAAACAAATCGATTGGAAGTTTTTACTTTTGATGTGAGGAGTGAAAAACAGAAAACGGTGAATTTAGAGTAAAATTGGAGTGACTTTTGAGTGAAAATGTTTATTTTCACTCATTTTAGAGTGACCTTAGGCAGGGCCCCACACTAACTTTTTATTTTTGGTGGCCCAAAGGCAAATATCCGACCTTTTTCGTTGGCCCGATCAGGCCACCAAATTCTTCATTTCTGACATTTTGTTGGCCCGACGTGCGTTTTTGGTGGCCCTGGGCCACCGGACCACCGTTAGTGTCGAGCCCTGCCTTAGGGATCACTCGTCACTCTTCGAGTGATCCACGAGGTCACTCTAAAATGAATGAAAATGAACATATTTTCACTCTCGGGAGATCCTTATATCTAATATGAGAAAGCATCTAGACATACCAATGGCATAAGTTCAGATCAATTGTGACACTATAACCCACATGAAATCAGCCTAAAAACAATGTAAGAAAATCTGATAACAGTAAATACAGTTTCAACATGCTTATTTGTAAATGTGAATATACAGCACGAATAATAAATTTGGACAATTTTATTCGAACAATATACTGAAAAGTAATTTCGCACAACACATTTTAGAGCAAAGTTGAGAAATTGCCGCCATGTCGGATTTTTTTTTTTTTTTTTTTTGGGGGGGGGGGGGGTTCGGATCAGAAGGGCTTTCAAAGACATCTGCGGATCAGACATTATTACACATATACCATCATCATTCACGTTTCTACAACAGCAGAGTAACATACAAGTAAAAAAGCATATCTTTGATACAGAAACATTTCTTTTTTATCAAAGATTGGGCTTTACCCAAACACTGGAATGAGCGCCACCCCCTCAAAAAAAAAAGACCCTCAATATGGTTTACACTAGTACAATATCGTTCGAATGTATAGAAACATGTAATAGACAGCAATATAAGAAGATTTAAAAAAACATATCAAATTATAAGTTACAGTGTATAAGTTGAGATTTAACTTTTACGCAACACACTAAAGGTGTTGTTTACCATTGGGAGAAATATCACATTCGATTTATATGTGCAGGTTAGTTGTCTCACTAAACATTCTACCATGTAAAAAAAAATAATATAATAAAGCCTAAACCATACGGAGATAACACCATTTCTTTTCAAGAAACCATAACCATGATAACTGTTAAAAAATTAGTATATAAGAAAACATTCTTATCAGATCTATTTAGTATATCTAACAATATTTAGCATTAATTATACTGATTTAAGTTTGTACATTAGTTGTTCTATCCCTAAGTCACAGTTTAGAACTAGTTTGAGGCATTATAAGTAAAGCTGGGTTTTTGTTTTACGTGCACTAATGGCAAATAATTCCTTGAACGACAACCTTGATTAATTACCGCCATCTTGAATTTTATGTGGATACTATTTGTATCGCTAAATATTACACATTGGCGAAATTTGTGCCAAATTCCAAGCTCCTATCTCTTTTTGGAATATACTTTCTGTTCAATCTTATCTGCCTCAGAACAATCTGCTATGATGAAATGCTATAGTATAGCGACACCTATATACCACTTGGCATGAAAAGTTAGTTTGCGGGTACTTGCAAGTCCCTAAATCATAACAATATTGCATGTGACCATGTAAACACATTGTATGCAAAATTTATAATGCATAAATATATTTTTTTTTCAAGTTTTAGATGTTAACTTGTCAACAGTGTATGATATTGCCTATAATTTCAGAAATATGACATATGTCTCAATCTCAGTAAATCTCAATCTCAATCGCAGGTTTCAAAACAATTCTTCAGTTCTTCTTTGATAAATATTAAATCATGCATTTTTACATTTCTTCCTTTTTTTCAAAACAATATAAAAATATCTATTCCCTCCCCCCCCCCAAAAAAAAAGAGAAGCAAACAACCCCCCTCCGCATTGATCACAATACACAGCTAAAGTGGTATCAACTTTTATGAAGTTTTGCTCTCCTTCATATGACATCAAATTTGTTGCAATCCAATGTCTCTATCAAATTTTATGTTTGAAATATTAAATTCAATAAAAATGGCGGCCCTATTGGACCGCATCTGTACTTTGGAGGTTTTTGCAACAAATCTACTGAGGTGTGCTTACGGAACATTGCTTAGTATACTTGATATTATGTATGGTCTTGTTTATAGAGAGAGTGGAACTCGAAAAGTAAGCACGATCTTGGATTTGACCCTCTGTGACGTCTTTGGGAAAAGATGCGTGCAAATATATATTATGTAAAATTGGATATCAAGTTTGAGACATTATAACTCCTGAACCAAATACAATACTAAACCCTAATTTTCTCCAAATATTTATTATATTATGGGAAAGATGTTAATTTCTGCATGGTTTTCATAAACATTTTTAATTGTATTTGTTTTTTTTTTACTTTTAGAGAAATATTCATGGTGCATTCTTTAAAATGTCTCCATAAAAACCTAAGATGGTTTGAAATACTATTAAAATGTTCAGAATAAATAAAAACCATATAAATAGACAGCAAAACAGACAAAATTGTATCAAAATCTAAATGATACATTTACTTTGGCGCAATACACTATGTCAGCTCTGACGGCCTGCAATCTTGAAATTTTTGAGTGATTGATCCAAATTTTATTTTAAACTTTCTATAGCAAGGTTAGTGTTTCAAGCTTCTACCTCTATTTGAAAGATATTTTTTGCTTCATCTCATCTGCCTCAGAACAATCTACTTTGAAATAATAGCAATCAGCGTCACCTGAGCTACCACTTCGTATGAAAAGTTAGTTTGCAGGCACAAACCCTTGTTTGTCAAAGAAAAAGTCTGCGTTTGCCAAGACTACTACACGCACCACTGGCACTGCTACAAGCGCCAGTGCCAGTGGTGCGTGTAGTAGTCTTGGCGCGCGCAGGCTTTTTTTCACGACCAACAAGGTCTTGTCACAACTAAAGTGGCCATTTTTACGTAGTAAGTTTTCAAGTTTGAGACATTATTACTCCTGAACCAAAGATGGTATTGACCCCTAATTTTCCCCAAATATTAATTATATGTCAAACAAAATTCTTGAAACGTTTCAGGATAATCCTTCAGTCTTTCTTTGATTTATGCCGAATCAAGCATTTTCATGATTTTCCTTTCTTCAGAAAAATATCAAAAAATGAGTGTTTTATTTTAAAATCTCAATCCAATGATCAAAATAACCCATAAAATGGTATCAACTTGTAGATAATTTTATTTTCTTTCATATGACATCAAATTTGTTGAAGTCTGATGTTTTAATCAAATTCTATCTTGCAAATAACAAATTCAGTAAATATGGCGGCCATCTTGGACGCCATCTTGGATTTGGAGGCTTTCGCAACAAATTTTTTGAGGTAGACCAGTGGAATGTTGTTTGTTAAAATAAAAACTTGAAAATAAGCATGGTCGACTTAGTTTGTAGAGAGAGTGCAACTCACTCGTTAAGTAAGTGACTTTTGGGGGTTTGGCCCTCCGGTTATACATCTATCCTAAATATTAAATCCTACCAACATCCGTCATACCATTTATAACTATCCTTTAATTCTTCAAATCCAATCCCCAACCCACCAACCCCTGATTAACCAAAAACCTAAATCATCCCACACCCACATTCACCAACCCACATACATACACACACACAACTATACGGAAACTCATACACAAGTCACTTATTGTACGCACCTACAAATCATACACAGAACATACCATGCAGCTCACAACAAACAAACATACACACACACACACACACACATACGCATAACTTACCCGTCATACCCATCCCATCAAAGCTTAACACCCGGAGCAACCACCCCGAGCCCGGGGCGACAATCTTTGACGGGGCGAATATCCTTGTCGCGACATTTTTTTTTTTTTTTTTTTTTTTTTGCCATCATAGATTGTTGCCATCGAGGTCAAAAATTGGGAACTGCACAAGCGTCACGGATTGTCGCCAGACGACAATCCGTGACGGGAGCGACAATCCGTGACGCCAACTCCATCAAGGATTGTCGCCCCGATCCGAGGGCGACAATCCGTGTAGGGGTAACAATCCGTGTCGCAACAACGTCACTGGCTGTAGCTATATCACGTCTTAAAGGATCGTAATAGGCCTAAATTATTATCATATAGACCGGGAAACCTCGTTTTGGTAAGATGCTCGGGATCATGATTTTTTTTTTCTCGTACAGTATATTGAAATCTTGGAATCCCAAACACTGCATGTTACGTGTGCGACAACACAATGTTTATGCTGCAAAATAAATCCGACTTTTAGGATAAAATGGAATAGAGTAAGGATATTTTAAGACATTCTAACCTAGAATGACACTAGAGGACTCTGTGTGCGAGAATATGATGGGTATAATTGATCACTTCCTTGCTGGCAAAGAGACCCAGAAAGCAAGGCGGTGGAGCAGTAATTTTCATTCGTTAGTCACAACTCATTATTTGAATCTAGACGGAAACAATATTCCGTAACACGAAAGCTACTCAGGTGTATATACATGAGAAACAATCATACGCCTTCCTATCATCTATCAAACGGTTTATTCTCTCCAGACTTTACATTCTTTCATGCTGCTCTTATCGACGATTAGTCATAGAGAATGTTATCATTGCTACAAGACTTCCATGTCGCATAGCATTGCTCAATAATGTAACTAAATACTAGAAGATGTGATTTTATTTTGTTTGTTTGTTTGTTTTTCTTGTAAGTGATGAATTCTCATTTACGCTATAAACTGATTACTTTTATTGCGATGTGTTTCGCCGCATAGATCGTAACAAATACACATCTTAGTGGATTCCATTTCGTTGTTTGCTTCCACAGATTATAACTAAACTAATTTGTAACATATTAACGTGTATGATACGTTACTAGTGCTCAGAAATGAGAGAGAGAGAGAGAGAATCAGAAACGGACGAAGGAAAATAGGTGGGTACATTTTAAAAATGTGTGACTGATTTTTTTTTCTCCTCTTTCTGTTACAGATCAGCGAATTTAACATGAAGCTACATTTATTGACCATGTCAGAGGCAGCAGCAGCAAACTTGGCCGAATTTCTGTGTCGTCTGCCCCACCTTACATGTGCCGATCTCAAGTACTTTAACCTGCCAAGGACATTCTTCAGGAGAATTGCCTTCGAGACTTCACGTAGAGTAAGAATCAGTCATTTTCATCGTCCAACAGTGTCGTGTTCGAAATGGGGGGGGGGGGGGCATCAATTACCTCGAGCGCGCGATATTTCAATTAATTTCACCATGTAGTTATGTCTATCTGGTGGCATTGATTTGCAAAATCCGCCAATCCAATAGATGAAATATAATCGAATACTTCCCCAATTCCAATGTAAGTAAGATGTAAAGTTAAAAAAAAAACGAAACGTCTCAAGCATTGACATCTTAGTCGTATGTAATTTCAATCCGTACCGACGCTGGACAATCAATGAAAGTTTTGTAATGGAAAATGTATCAAAATGAACACTTCTTTGCAACGAAGGTGGATGTACAAATTCATGAAATTCTTCCATCGAGGTGTTTTTAATGCAAATGATGGGCAAATTGCAATACATGGACGTGAATAACCATTGAATTGATCAGTGTTTTAGTAGTAGCCATGATTTAACAAAAAAAAAAATGCATGCTATACGGATTAGAATCAACACTTGCTGTCCGGCGAAAGCTTGCTGGTCTAGTTGAGATGACGCCTGTCAGGTGATCAGGTTCATATCCTGCTCGAGTATATACGCCCATGATTTTTTACCATGGCTACTACTAAATCACTAATCAATTCAGTGCTTATTTACGGCGATGTAGGGCACTTTGTCAATCAGTTGCATTGGAGGTGGATGTGTCATTCCATATTGGGAAGAACACGTGATTCAAATATTCAGTATGCTGCTAAATAGAAACAAATCCTGTAGAGAATATCAAAATCTTTCTACCTATCTGTACCGAAGAGCTTACTTCCAAAAGGCGCTTAATCCATTGAAATGATGGATTTAGCTCCTTTTGGACGCAAGCTCTCCCTCCCTCTCTCCTCTCTCACTCCCCCTCTCTCCCTCCCTCTCTTCTCTCTCTCTCTCTCTTTCTCTTTCTCTCTCTTTATGTATGTATATGTATATATATATATATATATATATATATATATATATATATATATATATTATATGTGACCGTGCACCTCAAAACGAACACATAGTCGCACACACTGATTTTGCGTGAGGACTGAAAATAAGTGAAATGGGTCAACCCAGCCGAACTTGACTTTTTCATGTTTTCTGAAAAAGCGGGTCTTCTTTTATATTATGCTAAAATTTGGTATCATAAAACGGGCAGGAAAGTGTGTTTTTTAGAAGTTTATTTCGAACGTTTTTGGTAGAATAGTGTGATTAGGTGTGTCTTTAGAATCTTTTTTTTTTTCATTTCTTAAAAACCTTGTCCACACTCTTCACTTTCAACTCCTTTTGAAAGGATAGTGCGACTGCTTTGAAAGTTGGCATTAATTATGGACAGAATGTGATAATGAGGCATTTTTTTTTTTAGTTTAATCTGATAATCCCTTCATTGTTGTTACTCTGGTGGTTTACTTCCTGTTTTTGTTTTTGTTTTTTTTTGTTTTGTTTTTTTGTCCCAGTCATCGCACAGCCAGCACGGTTTGGTAAAGATTAAGCGCTTGAATATACACTGTACTTCAGAGCCTCTTTTCTCAGTTCACAGTTTTCCTGAGTTTGTGCTTTCTTTCCGATATTTAGATAGGTTAGGAGAGGCCATTAAAGATATGAGTTATACATCATTTTAAAGCTTATAAAGTCTGTTCTTTCAGAATATGGTCTTAACTAAAAATTTATGTCTGGCGACTTTTTGTTTGTTTTGAGGTGCAGGGTCACATACGTTTTTATATATGTAAATTGTATGACGAAGAATCAAGAAATTAACTAGTAATGCATAATTTTGCCCATAAGAATGAGTTAATAAACTAATTCTTATTGGTGAACTAGGAGTATTTTTCGTTTATTTCTTGATTCTTCGTTATACTGGAGCCAATACGTGAATTTGCAACATATGTAAATTATACAAGTTATAAAATGATCATATTGGTCATTATGCTATAGGTGGAATGCATCACCATCCATGGCAAGCCGTTAAGAGAGTTGTTGAGTGACTATCAAGAAGGCAAAGAGGTATACATCTTGTGTTTTCATCTAATCAATTATTGTTATACTTTATTAATGATGAACTAGCATTGCCTAGCTGGACAAATAAAAAAAAAAATCAAATCAAATGTTCTGTTCAAAAAGTGCACACATTACTTGGAACCATTTCATCTAGAAACCTCTCTATAAGACAGTACCGTGCCTTTTAGTTTTGATAGCCATATTTTTCTCAGTAAAGACTTTGTGCTGTAACATGCTGTGATGATGACATCATGTTTTGCACTAGTATACGTTTTGAAGATTCCTTCCAATAAATTGATCTATATTGTATTGTTGTTGATCATAAATGCGGTCCGCCCATTTTTATTCAAAACTTAATTTTTGACATTATTCGAAGAGTTTGTTCGCAAAAACCGATAAGTACATATTTGCCAAATGGAGATGTATGCGATTAAAGGTCAAGAAAAATAAAGAGAATAATATGAAAATTTTTGCTTCTTTTGACCATAACTTCAAAAATGTACCTTTAACTGTAGTGACCAATATATCATTTAAATGGTACTATTTTGTACTTTATTTCAAAATCTTCAAAAACGGACTTATCGGTTTTTGCGAACAAACTCTTCATTTGTATGCCAGATTACACGAAGATAGTTTCAAGATTTGGCCCGTGGCTTGTTTTATGCACCTTTAAAATTTTCATGTCAGGGCACACCTTTAGAGGAAACCTCGAAAATGTTTCACACTTAAGTCACAATGGGTACAAACATGATATTAGGAAATACAGGCGACTTTAAAAGTTAATTATTACAAATAGCTACCAAACACGTGCTGAAGCGATATTCTCCCGAAAGAGAATCGTTTATATTTAATTGCATACTAGTAGTACGTTTCACAATCGATTCAGACAGTATATTCTCATTAGTGTACTTTCCATTGGTTCAGGATAATATGTGTGGCGCTCCGACAAAATGAGTCATAAGTCGCACGGGGAGTTTTCCCGTAATGAGCCGAAAATGAAGGGGAAGCACTACTCGGGTCAAAATTTTTTTATGACGGATTTTGATTCCTTTATGTTTTATCTGTTTGTACAGAAAATTTCAGCGTGTGAAAATGAGTACAAGTGTCCCAAATCACCGTTTTTCTGAGACAATTTTTTTTTCGGTTACATTTTGTTCGAACGCTCGCCTTTGCGTTGCGTTTCGCACCTATTGTTCTTGCCAGATCGAGACTCCGCCTCCGTTGCTAGGGTGTATGCTAATGAGGCATTGCTCTTGACCCCTTTGAAGACAAAACAAAGCATGGTGCGCGCGGCGGCGTCGGCGGCCAAGCGGCGAGGGCTATAGAATTACGAAATAATAGTGAGCTGACCAAGGTTATTGAATGCATGACCAGCGAGTTTCGTTTGATACATGCACTCCATTTCAATGAGTGGTGACTGACATGACGCACAAATCGCACTGAAAAAAAAAATAATTCCAACGAACGATCACGCAAAATTTATGATACTTTATCTATGAGCTAATACAATGATCACATATCGAACTCGAAACCTTTTTATGTGTGTGTGTACTTTTACAACGGTTATTAATTGGCCTCATTAATGAATTTGTTCAAATAATCATAACTTTCGTTCCCTGGTATGTGACTTGCTGTTTAAAGTTCATCTCTGGAGATATAGTAGGGCCTAAGATGTCAATTATTCTCGTTTTTATAAAGTCGACAATTTGTGTGATAATTCGCCAAATGTATGTAATGCGTACTATTATTTAGCTGGTTAATGAAACTTATTGCCTTATTTCTTATGATGGTTTGGGCCGTGACGGCATGGAGAGAAGTCGGAAGACGAACATTATTAATGCCCAGATAGCTCGTGTTCCCTTTGGACGATATTCTGACTCTAGTCATCTGTGTATTTTTTAGAAGTAGGACCTATTTGAGAAAGGGACAGAAAGCTGTGTCGCTACTCAAAAGTGTGCTTCTTCATTTTGTTTTGTTTTTTAATCAGAATGTTTGTAATGATAGATGTTTGCCGTGTATTGCGTGTAGCTGACATGTGAGAGGTCAAGTCTGCAAAGAATTGGGTTGGCTAACAGCTTTGCCAAGTAGCAGCGCTAATTGCCCATTGAATTGCGTATTCTGAGGAATTTCGAATGAAAGAACTCGGACGGCAATGTTCACGCCTTGTATCCGAGTAAACCCCGCATCAACGAAGCCTTAAACAATGAAAGGTAAACTTCCTGCTATCAAGGGGTGGATAATCACGCAACCAGTATTCTTTCTTCGCCATTGATAGCAGAATCAGTGACGGAATGGAGCAACAGTGTTGGAGGATCGGCATTATATGTCTGCTAATTTGTAAAGGAATTTTTCAGTCTCCTTTTGTGTTCAGAACCACAGTCAGTGACGCTAACTTACTCTATCTCCTACAAGCTATCGTTACCATCTTAAAACGTGAATTTTATGAAAGGCTAAAAGTGATCACGGAATCAGTTCTTCCGCGTGACACATGCAGGCTTTTATAATAGCATACCAAGCTTAAATCGTTTACCTGTATAGAAAGGGCGGGGATACACACTTATCGCAATCATCCGGATTTGAGAGTGATACACTCTACTACTTTTCTTCATCTTTCCCCCGACAAAGACCATGGTAATTCAAAACAAACAAACAAACAGCTGATTTATATCAGAACGTAGATATTTTTTGTGTTTCATGTATGTATAGGTCATCTCTTGATGTATAGTAGGCATTTGTTGTCGTTTTTACAGCGTTTCCTAATAAATGCCTATAGCGAAAACCCAACAAAACTTCTATCAAGGAAGGAAGGGAACTTAAATTTAAATATCACATAGTTTACAGAAATCAGACATGTAAATAAGGCAATCATATACATCCGCACGGCCGATTGTAATCTCTTACTTTGATTATCAAACATGATCGCCTGCATTTACGTGCTTTTTTCTAATTTCCTGAACTTTGCCTGATTTTCTCTCTTTTTTTTTAACAATTGCTCGAAACATTTAAAAATCGTAACACAGTCTGCTATCCCACAACATAATATTCCATGATTTGTCACTTATTGTTGGTCGGGTGACGCCAAATGTTGGAATCTCGAGCGATGACACACGGCATTTTGTTTGTTGGTTTTCGTCTCATCGCTCAAAAGAATTTTGACTACGATTACAAGACATAACTGATGGTTTACAGAAGTGATCATCAATTCAGTAAGGATTAGTTAAGTCATGAATTCACTTTACCCATCATGACTGTCTAATCGAACTACGACATTGTTTGGGTAACCGCGCCTTTTTATTCTCATAGTTCAAACTAATTCTTGACATAATCAAAACAAATAATTCTTTATTAAATTTCTCAAAATACTCAAAAGACGGCCTAAGTCAAAACTTTCTACAAAGATTGCCTATACGGCAATCTTTACTAGCCTAAACAAGTTTTCTAGAGCAATCAGTTCCCCCTATGACAATGACTTCGATCGCGTTTTGAACTTGTATCGAACTACTTTCAAAACAGCTATTACCTTTGTAGTTCGATTAATAAACCAGTCTTTGAATTCATAATCAACATTCGTAATCGTAACAATACAGTAACATAGTACTGCATGTCAATAAAAGTTGGAAAATGTAAATGCTATAATAGTAGCGCAAAAAAAAAAATGAGTAACGATTATCTTCATACATTCTAATTCCTAGTGATGTCGCTACAAAAATGACACATGGTTTGGTTCAAGCAAATAAAAGTAATAAGGAATGGGATATACTTCTAATGATAGTACCACGCCGTACAATGCATTTTGTAACATTTGGTTACGTTTTTGTGCGCTTTACGTACGGAAAATAAAAGGCATGCAGATTGGTGCTATTAACATGCTAACACGCAACGCATTCAAAATGTTTTTTGAAATACACTGTATACAATATAATGTTTTAGTATACGGTTTGAAACTTTTAATTTGCGAGTCCTTTATGAAATTATAAGCAGGGTTATTACATTATCAAGCAAAAATTAAAGTATTTAGGGATTCGGATTTGCGCAGGAGACTAACAGTGCTATATATGGCGATCGTTCGCAACAGAGACAATCCTCTTCAATAGATATACAATGTAATTGTGTTTTCATGAATTGAAAGAGAAACGAAAAGAAGTCAACTTTTTAACTTCATTTAGCTTTCTCACCAATTGAACTTGATTTGATCTGCCATGCATGATATCGCTGTGTGCTCTATTAATTATATTAAATCATTTAATCGGCGTGCTTGTTTTTTATGCAGAATATCACAGGTAAGTTTAATTTATTGAAGTTCATAATGTTTGTACATAATGGCGTGTTCGTTGTTTTCTATTTTCATTTTTATAATATATCACGTGTCCATTATCTGATTCTGACCACGAAAATATGGCGACTGTTTAAATGCGGAGCATGTACTGGAAAACTGTAATGTCTCCTGCCAGTGTAGACAAACTAATTTCTAGTCTATCCCCGCTTAAAATTGAAATGAAATTGAACAAAAAACAAAAAACAAAACGAAGTTCGACTTTCAGTAGATTTCAACCGTTTTGTATAGTGACTGATTCATGTAATGGACACAATTCTTTAGCACATAAGCAAGCACACAACTTTCGTGAATAGATGTGTCTTAATGATTGCATCTCATGGAAGAAAACTCGTCTCCTTGCCTGAATTTTAGCTTCTTCCTGTTCAAGCTCGCGTGAAAGAAATAGTTGAACATCAATCGCAATCATTAAGAGAGGCACATCCTTAGAAATAAGCACAGGAGTACTGAGACACACTACGAAATAAATACGGGCCTTTTATCGCTATTGACAACGCATGACATTGAAATGCTTTTTTTTTCCTTGGGGGAGGGGGGTAATACAATTGATTATTCTGAAGGTTCGTTAATCACACAATGAAATATGGTTTGCTATTATCTTAGGTTCGTTAACAAGAAAATTAAATGCGGTTCCTTTCCGGTAGTTCCTTTACCCGAAAGTAATCAAGCAATATTTTTTTTTTTCTAATAAGGTTTGTGAATACAAAACGAAGTGAAGAAGGCCTAAGTATTAATTCCGAATATTTTTCAGTATTATTATTTATGATCCACTTCTCAAACGCAGAAAGATTGTAACTGCACATGTGATGTAAAAAACAAAAAATAATTCCGCTTAAGCTACAAGTTAATTGTTTTTTATATGCTATGCTATTAGAAAAGTGACTGAGAATCATTGTAAACCCAACGTGAAGCTGTCAAGCATACATCAACCTTTGCTTCTGATACGTATAATATGTGCAGCATTGGCAAGCGTGATAAGCGATAATTACTGTGCACGCAACGCCTATAAAGGAAATATGCCTTTAATATGGTGGGAATTCATAATGTTACGGCTGTATACAGCTGCAGCAGAAAAGACGCGAAAACCGTTTTTGATGCTCTGCAACATTACGACCATGTGCGTAATTTGAGGGTTTTAAGTACACGCAAAGAACACGATCTCAAAAGACGACTATCGTTAATCAACTTCATTGACTTTTTCTACCGATGCTATCTTTTGAACCCCCGCTTAGAATAGGTTCTCAGGTTCTGTTTAATAGGTATTGGTACTTGCTAAACGCATCCTCTTTAGTTTCCATTGACAACAACATGGGAGGAGAATGGAAGCGATGAACGCCCTCGCTAAAAGACGCTTCTCGTAAGACGCATTGCGTGCCCGCCTACAATAGGTTCTCAGGTTCTATTTAGGTATTGGTACTTGCTAAACGCATCCTCTTTAGTTTCCATTGACAACAACATGGGAGGAGAATGGAAGCGACCAACGCCCTCGCTAAAAGACGCTTCTCGTAAGACGCATTGCGTGCCTTCTTTTCTTTCTACTGTTTCCTATTGTTTGTGAGTTAAGAACTTGTGGCAAACCACAACGCAGCCGACACACAACGCGTACCGACTCATTCATGCGGCGGCAGCGGCACGGACACAAACGCGCCGAAGTTTACATTCGGGCTGCCGTATTGGTCAGAATCGTTAATGATAGACCTGTCCTGCGATTGGTTGATTATCTTACATACCCAAGCTATCGCCTTATACGGTAGTGCGTGCGATGGAGCGTAAACGCCGTCGCTAAGCAGGACGGTTGTATTGTTTCGTCCCGTGAAAGAAACAGGTTGTGGCCATGAACATAGCCTGAACTTTGAGAGCGATTTTCTCCGCTATTTAGAAAATCAACTGACATAACAAACGTGGTTGATATTCGTTTTTATGATCTATAGGGATGTCGAAATGAGTTGTATAAGCTTAGAGTCTGTAGAATTCACTTATAGGCATAACTACGATTTCATTTTTTGCGACTTTTGACTCATTCCGACGGAGCGCCACACATATAAGAAATTCCATTTTGATTTGCAGTCTTAACCCAGTACAATTGATTATTTCTATTTTATAATATATACCGTACTGGTGATCTGTCAAGTGAAACAAGAAAAAGTAAAGGTGAGAAACAAATGAAGAAAAAAAGGTAAAAAATACATCAACGTTGCATTTTGTTCTTTTACATTAGATTTATTCGTCTCATAAAAAAAGTCTACTATCATAACGATTCATAGGCCTATATACTTTTTTTTTTCAGGACGTAATGTCAGTAACTTGAGATGAATATTTATAAGTCATCTATAATTATCTGACAAAAAAAAAAAAGAAGAAATCATTTGTCATTCTATTCAATCTCGTCTCACTCTCCAATAGACATTGAGACAACAGGAGCCGCGAAACTGACAAGGGTTCTTGGCAAGAAAACGTGCACTCTCCGGATGAATCTGAAACAAACAGCTAAGGAAGCATAATATCATGGTACTATTCGCGGAGTTGGTTTCTTGAGAGGACCAGAAAAACGAAGGGCACATGCAAGAGAAAGAAGAAAACAAACCAAGAGAGCGAAATCAATGCTGGAGACGGAAACTAACTAAGGCCAAACGTCATAACGACGAGTCACAGAGGTTTTAGACATTGATAGACAAGCCACGGGGGGGGGGGGGGGGGGGGGGGAGTGAAGAAAGGAAGTGAGGGAAGGAGGAGGATGAGAACATGGACCAGAACAAAAAGACGCTAGAGAAAGACATTGGAGCAACATTCGAATCGGGAAATCAAGTGAGAAGTAACAAGAATCGGAACAAAGGGAGGACGGAACGTATGTCACTGTATGGTGAAACATGGGGAAAAAAAAAAAACATTCCAGTGAGGAATCCACGTGCTGGACGACGCCACAACTAAGATTTAGAGAGCCTCAGTGAGCTGAGCTGAAATTCAATCGATCTTTGTTACAACGAAGTCCTCCGGACAGGCAGGTTTCTCCCGTTATATCGAAATTTCTTTATAACGAACAAATAAGCGATACCCAAAAATAGAGCGGATAATGTCGGGACATGATTTTGAACTAAGTTGCAAATGGAGTTTCGTTATTACCGTGTTTGTTGTAACGAGAGTGCATTGTAGTAATAATGGAGAGCTCTATCGATTTACTGGAGGCATGTGCCTGTATATTGACGTAAGTAAAAAAAAAAACATTTAAAATACGCTCACAAACTTAAATACGACAGATACCATCTTGAGTCACTGCTCCAACGTTGTGACAGTAACTTACGAAAATGCTCTTAAGAGGCTGACTGATTTATCTTGTTGACCGGTCTTGTAGATACATTAGTGTATCATGTGCTTCCTTTACTTTGTGTTTTGTTTATCAGTTTTCGTGTTACGTACTCTGTTTTCAAGGACTTTGTATTTGTGTTATGCACAATGATCGATATTTATCGGTTTCCGAGGAGCAAGAATACGAGCAGGAAGCAAGAGTGTGAGCTTGTAGCTCCATGGCTATAAGTATTCTAAAAAAAAACACAACCGCACACACACGCACGCACGCACCCATACACAACAGGCAACGTACTAAACAATTGCATTGTGCAGAAGAGCAATGTGTTTGTATGATGTTCCCAATTTCACTATGTTCGCACGTGTCCACCTGTGGATTCAAGATCCATAGAAAAAAAAAAATCTGTTTTACATTGACATCAAGAAGCAATATCAACGTTCTCACAAAGTTGTAAGAAAGTTAGTAAAATGATAATCATTGACTCATGAATTTGCATTTTCACATTTTGTACTTGCAGCATTTTGATTCAAACTTTAAAGTGATCTTGGAACTACTTCTGATGAGACGAACAATTTGTACCGAAAAACAACAACCAAAAAAATACAAAGTCATAGAACCTCGAAGGGGATGAAGAACGAGGGTGTGACACACATGCACACACACACACATACATACACACACAAACACGAAATAATTATATTACATTGCACACAGGAGCTTCCGCACAACATTCGTTTGACACATAAAAATAGGAATATACAATCATTTAACTACTCCAGTCATATCCCACTCCGGTGGACCATGCAATTCAGAATATTATTCGTCTCCAATCAACATTAATGCGTACCGATAGATTCCGAAATTTGATTGTCACAATTGTCACTCTCATAGTTGATTGACATGTAAATTATGCTAAATTATCATTAGTAATTCAATTATGATACATTTCGTGTCCAGACGGCTTGACATGCTGAGGCATTTGTAATTGAGCTGCCTATAATGCATAGAAAAATGTGTGGTTTATAGACCATGAAAACAGTGCGTAAATAATACAGTAAAGAACGTTCATTGTAAGGGTATTCGTTCGTAGTTCTTTGAAATTACTACAATGTGTCTTGCAATGGGACTCTTCATTATTATTCTATAGCTCATAGGATGATATTGCCTTTTGTCTTCTTCCACATTATGTATCATTTTGATGGAGACTCATTGCGTTGTGAAATGTCATTGATATTGCTTTCTTTAGGACGAGCTTTCAGGCCTGCTTCGGGATTAGACTGGATGAAAACTTCTATACTTAGACAGTGAATTTGACTCAAATCAAATGAACCCAATCAAATCTACATGATTCACGGAACTGTGCACTCAGGCAGGAGAGTACTATCATGCATCGTGCAGTCTGCTTGAGCAGCAGAATTGGGGTTACATCCTGATCGAAAAATGATATTGGGTTGGTACCTTTCTCGCTTAAAGAAACTGAGTTTGGGCCTCGCTCGATTAATGAAATCATGTTTGCACCCTCCTGGAGAAATGGAGTTGGGTTTGAGCCTTGCCCGACAAGTGAAATTTTATTTGGAGTTTCCTCGAGCTGTGCATTTGAATTGCACCTTGTCAGGAAGTCAGGTTGGGTTTGCAGTGTGGCTGAGAAGTGAACTTGGGTATATACTCATTTTAATCAGCGAACGTATATTTCTTTTCAATTCGAGTCATATCCGACTCAGATTGCCCACTTGCCTCATTGAATATCTGGATAACATTCTTTTCGTCAAAATCAGTGTTGGTACCGGTTCAATCATGAAAAATAAAATACTTAGTGATAATATTTCAGTATTCCAGTTACGGTTCACCATTCCGATGAAAATACTTTAATAAATTCTGACTCATTATGCGTTGTTAAATTAAGCTTCGGATGACCCTTTTCTAATGACTTGGAAGTCGATGTTTCTGGAATTTAGCGTTGCTGTTAATAGTGCGGTGTTTGTTAAAAATGTACAGGAAATGAACATAGGTGTTGATGTTTTTATACGAGTGTGTATGTTTGTTATTTCATAATTCCATGTAATCGAGATAGCCTGTATAGGACTTTGATCACATGCGAAATTTACATTGAATGTGTGTTATTTTGTTGCTACTGAATCGTATTACCGAATGTAGCGTTGTCTCTCTTCAGTGTATTTACGAAATTCCTTCATTTTCCTTTCCTTCTGCACATTCAAAACACACTGGAAAGCTACATCTGCACTTTCCGATAAACATTTGCTGGCCACTGTCTCCATGTATTTATCTCTTTCGTTCTCTCTCTCTCTCTCTCTCTCTCTCCTTTTCTCTCTCTGTTGTCTTTGTATGCCAGTGTTGTCTCTTATAGTCCTATTTACATATCAATTTGTTCTCTGTATTGGGCCTCGGAAATTAAAGTATGTTGTATTGACTTACTTATTCAGAAGGGCCAACATTATAACAAGTGCTGTCTGTTCAGTGTGTCCATCAATTTTTCATACAGTACGTAATATAATTCTCCAAGGTGATTTATTACAGTGTTTTGTTATGTCAATGACGTATCATAATTTTTCACTATTGTTTTACAAAGTTTCTTTATTAATTTGCCGCTTATGATAATAATGATAATTATGAATCCATATGTTATGTCGAAAAAATTAGAATAAATTACTGCTGAATTGAATTGAATCTTAAAGAACTCGTATCATATGCATGTCTACAAAATTAGTAAAACTAATCTCATAATTGCAACTGATTGACAAATTGCCCTACATCGACGTAAATAAGCACTGAATTGATCAGTGTTTTAGTAGTAGCCATGATCAAAAATCATGGGCGTACATACTCGAGCAGGATTTGAACACACTACCTCCTGATCACCGGACAGGCGTCATCTCCACTAGACCACCGAGCTTTCGCCCGTAAGCAAGTGTTGCTGATCAATTCAGTGCTTATTTACGTCGATGTAGGGCAATTTGTCAATCAGTTGCAATGGAAACATCTCGACTGAAGAAAATCATGAATTTGAATAACAAAGCAGTACCCGCTGCATATTATAAGGATTAGAACCAACACTTGCTTTCGGGCGAAAGTTCGGTGGTGTAGTGGAGATGACGCCTGTCCGGTGATCAGGAGGTCGTGGGTTCAAATCCTGCTCGAGTATGTACGCCCATGATTTCTTATCATGGCTACTACTAAAACACTGATTAATTCAATGCTTATCTACGTCGATGTAGGGCAATTTGTCAATCAGTTGCAATGGAAACATCTCGACGGAAAAAAATCATGAATTTGAATAATCTCATAATGTTGTAAAGAAATTGATATTGGCTGCTTCGAAGCAGTATGGTTAAAATAACAATGACTATGGTTAAAATTTGCACGTAGGTGATTTATCAACTTATGCAAAGACTATGCCAATACTATAATATATGCCAAGACTGGTAACACCCCATCTACGGCGAATCAATGCCAGTCTGGTTAAGTCTGAGCAGAATTCAGTTTGTGGAAGCTGTATTATTCTTACTGAAGGAAGTGGGGAAAACTAGTGACCACACATGATCGATCAGAATGAATGACGTATTAATTATATCATATAACAAGAATAGAAAAAAAAATAGAGAAACGACACAGCATGTCAGTTGACAAAATTATTATTATGCCCTATGCCCCACGCTAAGAACAATTATTGTTCTTGTTGGTTGTTTTCAAATCCTAACCAATCATTACGTAATGAGTCAGTAACAAGGCAAGGTGGCTCAGTAAGTATAGTCATACTGTGTTTCTCTCTACAGCGTCCAATCGAAGAACTCGTGGACCGCGCGCTTAACTCCCCTCGGAGTCTTTCTGAGTAATGACGTGTGTTATCATGTCCTTCTTAGTAAGAAGAAATCTCCATCCCTCTGATAGGAAATAAAATGGAGGTCTTGTTTTTGAGACAGTCACACGTCATGCATGCACGTAAAAGATCCAGCTTCAATACATTGCAAAGAGCAGAGTGCATACACTGGTGAAGTGATCCATCCCAAGTACTCAACCAGACTGTATAAATGTGCATAATCATAATCAAGATTAATTATAATACAGGTGAATGGGCTATCCTACCATCATGTACAGGTGACAAATGAATCAAACAAACAAATACAAGATAAATGATATTACTAGAAAGCACAGTAAAAGCATTGATCTTTATCTGTCTCTATGCAGTAATTCGATTTTGACATTAAGACATCAAACACACATACACATACTCCAAACACACACACACAAACATACAAATTCAAGAGTTATGAAATTAAACACAAATTAAGTGTTTGTCTGATTTATAAACATATTATTTACATAAAGCTAGCATCACCACGGTTTGCTTTGATTACGATACGTATAGTAACAAGAGATTGTACATTGAAAACGACTATTTCCATCTTCTATTGTCTCTTTTTTATCACGAAACAAACAAATACACAGGATCAAACCAAACAAACAACACATCTTTTTTCTCAAATACTAAAGAGCCATGTGTCAATGCATAACAGGTGATTAGTCTGCCCTTACGACTATAATATAGGACCTACACCTCTGGGCCAGGGAAGGAATGTACAATCACATGAAAAGCAGTGTTGAGCGCATCGATAACCTATTGTAATTATACCTCTAATACTTTCATAATATTGTTTTGTAATCATTGTGTGTGTGTGTGTGTGTTTGTTTGGTTTGTTTGCTTGTTTTATTTTGTTTAACTGTCACTATCCCATCAGAAGAGAGAGACACAGAGAGGGAGAGGAAAAAAAAGAAAGCCAGGCTTCTATTTATTTGTATAGTCTTGCTTAGAATAATTGGTTTTGTAATGACAAAATGTATCATACCATACGAATTGAGAAACCAAGAATGCTGCTGTATTGATCATTCAAGTCTTGTGAATAACAAACGCAATAATAATGATGGAAATGATAACAACAATACGAAGAATATTTGTATATCGCCTATTTCAAAGAGATTCTAAGAACGATATGGTACATTGACTAATATTTAGAAAACGTCACAAGTGATAATAATGTCAAATACATAAACAAAATGGATGCTAATTGGAAGGTCCCTTTACTGTAGAAATTTACTGTAGAAAGACACAAAGACCGTGGAGAAACTGGAACATAGATTCACATACAAACACGAACACAAAAGGCAATATCAAACGCACAAACAAACATGTATCGATTTACTATACTTCATTTCGATCTTATCGCTTATGAAGGAAGAGTAAAACAGGTGAACCTAACAACACAAACTCCGCAAATCCTTCATTTTCATAGAAGAAGCCAATTTCCGTTCTGACAAAAATACACCTGTTGGTATGATATTCTTATTTCAAGAGTGTTTATACTATGACTAGTCAAATTTAACTTCACTACTAAGTAACTCGAATAAGCCTTCACGTTACCTTCTTCGGGGACATTCAGTACTTTTTTATAGGAGAATGCAGCTCTTTGTGACGTAAGCTTTTGTCCCTTTTCCTGTGATTGATGGAATCCATTAATATATTCAAGGTGTCTCTGCTTACGGATATGTAACTACCAGCTGACCAGAATTACCAAGTACTCGTATATGACCTCGCTAGTCCAATACACTTTCACTTAAAGAGATAGTATAGTATTGGTGGAGATGAGAATTGGGCTTTTATTTATTTTTTTTTTTTTGGATACCAAGAATACACGTAGAAGATAGTACAGAGCATACCATTTTTAGAGGAATGCAAAGTTTATTTGATGTAAATCAGGTTTGGAATGACTGAAACATCCAAAAACGAAGTAACACAAAGCGATCGTAATAAAGTATGGGTCCATCCCTTATTAGAATCACTCTTTTTGCATATCTCGGACAATTCAGAACCAATTTTCATCAAATAAACGTTGAATTCCTCATAGAATTACATGCTCTTTCATATCTCAAAAGAGGTTTCTCATCATCTCGTCAAAAAAAAAAAAAAAAATGTTAGAAACCTGAAACTAGGTCTCAACCAAATCTGTACGATCTCTTTAAGTCTCTTAACAGGGACATCCCTTATGGAATAGTCAGAGTGTTGCCACATAGTAAAACACACTGTGCTCACAGAGTGAAACACAGTGTGTTATGTCACACTATGGTTACCTGTGAAATTGGGACATGTGGTAATGCTATGTTATAATCTCAATGTGGAAAACTACAGGGTGGATCCTGTGGTAACCGGTGTCATTACCACGTATCTGAAAATGTCACAGTGTGTCCCATTCACATAATCCAGCGAAGTACTTCCCACACAAATATGACACTGTGACAGACTGTGGTAGGAAACACAGTATGTCAAACTGAAGCATCCCATACCGTGCTTCCTATATACCATCCTGCCACAGTCTCTCACACGGTATTATTAACCACAGTCGAAAAAAAAATCTGGGACAGTCAATATTCATATCCCAGAATATACCTGAAAGGCGAGTGATAGATTTTCAAAACAAACATGACCCTACCTAATAACCTGTCCTACTCCTAATACGTAACCTCAAACAATAGTCTCATGTCTTATGTACCTACAGTACCATTCTATTCCTATGTATCTATAATCATAGACATCCTATTCCTGTATAGTGATCGGGTGTATCAATGCATATCTACCTCTCTCTCTCTCTCTCTCTCTCTATATATATATATATATATATATATATATATATATATATATATGTATATATATATATATATATATATATATATATATCCTTTATATCCTTTTTATAAATACTGTGACTTACCACCGGGTTTGCTGTAATCAGTGCATTTATCGTCACTAAACAGAACACATTCTGGTGGGAAAATTCAGTAATGATATTCTTTAAGCGTTTCAGTTGTAGTATATTGGTAGTGAGGACCATTCTTTTAAACATCTTTCAATAGTGGAAGGATACGAATGACTTCTATTAGAGGTTATTACATACTGTTACATTCATTTCTGTACAACTACTCCTTGATTGCTTCACGAGGAAGTCGAAGGATTCCGAAATTAATCATTTTGAAATAAAGAAGTTATACATCTCTTCTAACTTCGATCCCAGTTTTACATAGCAGTGGTCTCTAAAGGTTCTAAATATTTTTTTTATAGATTCAAGTCTCAAGTGCCATCACTGTCAAATTAAAATTGTGTAAGGTGGTTCCTAAGGCTTACATTTCTATTATCTTTAATTCATCACATCTTATGAAACCAAACAGGTTGTGTACCAATCGACATCATTGGCACTTATACACCGGATTGTTTTCCTTTACGTTTCTCCTCTATTACAGCCAAATATCTTTCACTTTCTTGTCAAGAGGTATATAGTGACTAATATTAGTTCTGCATTACTCAATATGACCATGACACCAAATATCTACTAATGTGGTACAGCGATGTCAAATGTAAAATGTCCCTTTGATTTTTTTTTTTTTTTGTACACAATCCCTCTTGTCACATAATTGTATCACGTGATGGAAATGAGCACACCCTAAATTGATACATAACAGGTTATGGATTGTAAATGCGATAATGTTGCAAAAAGGATCAGTTAAGAAAGTACAGGCATGGAATTTGATATCATTTACAACGTGTTGGATGGTGATTGGAAAGTTCCTTAAGACATGAATACATTTCAATTAATTTCTGATTATCTCGCAAAAAGTTAAAATCTGAATCTCCTGCTCAACCAATATTATCCATCCCTATTACAAGTCCGAAATGTTTTAAATGAAAACAGCCTATTCATATTGCTATTATCATTATCACTGCAACGATATTATTATTATTATTATTAATATCATTAGTAGTAGTGGTGGTAGTAGTAGTAGTAGTATTTTAATTATTCATTTTATTATAACTATCTTTATTATCATTATTGATAATATTAATTTTCATTATTATCATTAGAGTGAGTAACAAGAGGATATTTCAGCAGAGTGTCACAATTCCGTCGTTCTTTTACTTTGGGAGAGAGAGTTGCGAGGGTGAAAGATTTTCGTGAAAAATCTCCAACCATGCTTTGCTACAACCGAACAAGACTACAGATAATTATTCCGCCGTTCAATATCTATTATCGCGGGTTACCTTATTTTGTGTTATACTTCCTTTTAATGCTACTCTATAGATTATTGTTCCTTGTTGGGATCACATTTATGGTTTGTTACATCGCTGAATTCATAGAGGGCGTTGACGACCACTTTGTCGTCCTCGGCGAAAAAGTCGTGATCGTACAGGTGAAGATCGATGTCACCTGGTTTTCTGGCCTCATCCCAAACTGCTCTTCCCGTTGATCGATCTGGAATTGTTTCGTAGACACCGTGAGGATATTGAAGAGATGAACCCTTTCCTACGTCATCCCAGAGTGCTGCTCGCGGCAAATGCTCGGGGATCGTTTCGTAGACGTCACCTTGCTGAAGTGATCCACTCGCCTCCTCTCCATTGCCCACTGGATCCCGCTGATTCCTACCACCTTTGACTGGGCACGCGTGTTTCATGTTATCGTGTCTGGTAATCAGGCAAACAAGAAACACCAGGAGGAATACCACGCTGCCACTGACGACTCCAATTAAAGTAGCGGGAAATGGTGAAGTAACCGAAAAGGGCGAAGTACTCAGAAATTGCGAATTAGAGGGAAATTACAAAGTGCCCAGATTTGGGGAAGTATGGCGATGGTGTTGATGGTAATGAAAGTATATCACACCAAATTGGAGTAACGTTAGAAAAGGGCTCAAGTGTAATTTCTAATGAACAATATGTCGAAAACTCTTGTTTCATTGAAACCATAAATGACCCAGCAGACAAATTCATGTTTACTACCTGATGCAGATTAACTGTCCAGTCATACTCTTCACTTCGTAGCCCAGTAATGTTGCAATTTACGGTGTTGACTTTCAGGTGTTGGTGGCCTGATAGGCGTGCATCAAAGAAACAAGTGCATCCAAACACGCGAACATGAAAAGTTTTAGTCTTTGCATATCCCTCGCTATTCGCTGCTATTAAACACGTGTAATTACTGGAGTCACTGTAGGAAATATTAGTGAAAGACAGGTGCAGGGAGCCAGTTCCGTTCACATCTTCTACATATGTGCTGATGGTGTGGTCATTAATGATTGTACGTCTTGGCACGTTCCTCTGTAATTTGGAGTAAAATGCGAAGTGGATGTAGTTGTGTCGTTCCTTGAATCTCTAGTTGAGTCTCCATTCTTGGAAAACCAAAAGCTGTCAGTTTCTTCATTGCCATTGCACTCCAGCGTCAGGTTGTCGCCTGCGTTAACAGGTAAATTGACAAATTCCTCTCCTTTGCATATCATGCAGAACTCAGAGAACACCAACGAAAATATATAAGTAGACAAATAACCAAATGCAAATTGCAAGTGACATTACGGGACTCCATCCTGACGTTCTGCTCATTACGATTAAACCGGATCAACAGTGTTCAGTCAGGTCGCGATGTTTCTGACGTATATTTAGGAGACATTAGCTCAATCTACAACAGCCTCGTCAAATGAATGAAGAGAGCTGTAGGATGAACAATATTCATCACAATGTCACTATTCTGAGTATACGAGAAAGCAATTCAAATCATTTTCTCTCCGTTCCAATGTAAGCACAGGTTCGAAGAAACGTATTAAAAAAATCACCTGGCATGTTCTTTGCGCACTGCTGCAACTTGTGAAATATTTGTCTCCAGAGAAGGAAAGGGAAGCGCCGTTCCACGCTTCTGTTGTGCGACGAAGACTGCAAGTATTGTATCTTCATATCTCCATTCTGTACAATTATCTGTCACTTTTAACATGCTCGAAACAAACTGCAATTGCAAATGTCAAGCAAAGCCCTAGTTTCATGTCCAATATAAATATCAGTTGTATATTTCATTGGTCGAAAGGAGGCTGAAAAGGAAAGGAAAAAAAAAAAAAAAAAACTTCCCCATGTAGAGCATTCATAAACATGAGTCCTTACCAGAGTTTACTTAAGCGGAGATGATAGTTGGTTTTGATATACTCCTTCCGTTCTGGTCACTGTTCGTACTGTGCATTCTTTCAGAATTTAATCTCTTGACTCGAACGTGAAAATGGAATACAAGATAATTATTAAAATAAGATAGAAATACAATACACAGCAAGGTTCTCCCCATCAGAGTTTGTTTCAGTAATTTGTTTCCGGGGTTATTGCATCAATAAGTGCATTTTGTTGTCAATTTAAATAGAATAAATTCCACAGAAAAAAAAAAAGTCATATGGATTATGATTCTTTCAAAAATAGTACCAGATGATGTACCACATTAGTAGTGTGGACAAATTGTCATATGCATGTTTCAATAAGGAAAAACGCTAATTATAGTGTCAATCCAGTCTAATTCTACATGTCACTTTTATTTCTAAACAACTCTTCTTGACCATTCAGATTGCTCCACTTATGATGTTGGAATGATGCCAAAATGAAACAATTTTTACAAAAAAAAAACAACAACAACAAAAATGAGATTGGCGGATCCTGAGGGAAAGCACCGGGTGCGCGCCCCTTTATTTTTTGTTAAAACAAAAGAAATAAACATAAAAAATGAAGGGAGAGCATGCGCCCCCTTTACAGAATTCCTGGATCCGCGCCTTGACACTTTTCTACTTTCCATCCGAGATGACAACGGTTTTAAAAAGGATAATTTGTTCTGGATGCCAGCCTCAAGTAGGCTTACTTTCAGTTTCAAATTAAGTAATTGTATAAACTTTGCCCGAAAGTTTACACTATTGATTATCTATTACTCAAAACACGAAACTTGTTACAGCTTGTTAATTAATCAAAACCATGACACTTATCACGTATTATTTTCCTTCAAACGTCTCCTCTCTTTTTGCAAGTTTTCTCCATATTGCCATAATAATCCTTACTGGGCGGGCTATCAACTCATAGTCAATTCATGAAGATTAAATTATGTAAATCACGTGTAATTCTGGGCGGGCTATCAACTCATAGTCAATTCATGAAGATTAAATTATGTAAATCACGTGTAATTCTACGTGCATGTAGGTGCAGTTGTATAATTTTGCAATAGTATTGTCTGCATTCGTATATGTTCCATGACATGTTACCTTATTGTACAAATCGTTTATGCAACTTTGTAATCTTGTACACGTGTAGGCCTACCTTCATTTGCTCAGTCACGAGCAATAATTTACACTCTTTTTATGGACAAATACGTCTTTAGAAAACTTTGTCTTTTGACTACAGACTCCTCGCTTACATGCAGGCGTTTTTTGAAATGAACACGTCTCTTTGAGTGCACCAGTCACACAGGACGTCGGGTTACATTTCCAGAAGTGACTAGGGAAAAGCAAAATTATGGAGCTGGTGCATGGCCTGATTTTCGTTGTAAACTTCTCGTATTGTGAATGTTGTTGCGGAGCAAGGGAGGAGCGCAAGTGTGTTCAACTCCTGTCTGCCTATGCAATCATGAGTGCAAGCTTCATGTGTATAATGTTCGTTTAAATGTGGCAAATCGGCACTGGCACATGTGTTTTTAAGGTTTAATCACTCCACCAATGATAAGTCTTCTTTGCAAATTAAGCAGAGAATGCGATTAATCGAGAAAAATTTGACATTCGTGATTTCTTAAATTGTTTTATCTGCGATAAAATGTGGGTAGAAATTAGATTAGAAGAAAATTATTTACCCATTTACGCGGAGAGGCTACCGGATTATCTAGTAATTTTAGTGTGCATTGGAACTGATTTTGACATTGATACCCAATTAAACGCCTGAGTGCCCGTTTAAGCGATACCCGATTTACGCGGAGAGTACTGTACATCGTTGTATTCTTTCTCATCGTGCCATTTAATGCAAACGGAAATTCAAATTTACTGTATTACCATGTGTACACAAAGGTTACTGCTTGGACTCTTCTGCATTATATAGATAAGGGACATTTCTACAAAAAGGCAGTTGGTGTTGCCTACCCACGCATGCTCAAAATTGATGCAAACAACGTCTTATAATAATTGTTTTATGTCAATGCCAGTTCGAAGAGCAAGTTGAAGTAACCATTTTTAAAGATCTCATCCATTTCCCTCACTGATCATCCCCTTCTCGAGTGTGTGAGGAAAACAACAAAGGAAAGTTTTCCCCGAAAGACACTTATCGCAAAATCTGCATATTATACAAATAGTGAATGGTCCCGAGTACAATGGTACGAGATTTCGCACGAGGTGAAAGATAGAGGCGCTCTATTCAACGAGGCGAAGCCGAGTTGAATAGAGCGCCTCATCTTTCACCTCATCTTTCTTGTTCCATTGCACGAGTAAAGACCATACACTATTTGTTTTATACAACGTCTAAGTAGATCTTTGTTTTTGGTTGGAGGATTGTTGGGTAGGTCTAAGTAACAGTTAGGCCTAGAAGAATATGTATGAAAAATATAGCCATACTTACATGTGGATCCACTGCGGTTCTCTTTCTGGCTTGAGCAGTCAATGTAGGTAGATACAGGTCAGTAGTTCAAAACCAACGGAATGTCTGAATCAAAGTGTTGAAAGTTTAATCTTCAAACTCATTTACACTTGCAGTAAAGCCTCAACGCTCGTCGTAATTCAGTTGAAGAAAGAGTCAAAGTTCCAACACATTTTTCTCAATTCTTAACGCTAAGAGTTGAAATGTCAAACACAAACACATACGTCACGTGCACAATAGCACTCAGCAGTCCATAGAACTTTAGGTCTAACTCTCTAGAATAGGCATATTCCTACTTGTTGTAAAAGGTAACTGGACCATGGAAGTGGAAGTGTTGCACCGAGGAGGTTGACGTGGCACTTTGGATATTGAAATTTGATTCGCTCAAAATTAACTGTTCTTGGGAATCTGTAAGAAGGCTATCCAACCCCTCCAACACATTTTCATTTGATTGTACCTCAGGCCAGCTGGCTTTGGAGCATTTTCACTCATTTCGTTAGCTAGCGCTTTACTCATAAGCTTCTTCTTGTTGTCACTTGTACGCGAATAGTGCTTCAGAGACGATTCCGATCGATGTCCAGTGACTGACATGATGTGTCGATTCGGAAAGCCAGCTTCATCCAGCACTGTGCACGTTGTTGCCCTCAAACTGTGGTTTGTGCACACTTGCGAACACCCAGCCTTTTCAGAGATCTCTCTCATCTTATTTCCTATTGTGTTAATCCCTAACGGTGCATTCATGTACCACGGAGAACCGTCCGTTGGCGCCTTGGCTTTTGGACGTTGCCACATGCACTTTTCAGCCGGGTTCAAAACTTCTTGAAGCAAGAAACGATCGGACTGGACATCGGCTTGAACCAGGAATTTCGTACATATGACCGCTACATGCCTCGTCCTCACATTCACGTCTTGATTTAGTCATAGTATCACGACGGGTAATGTAACGCAAGTTCTGTTCATCAACCTCTAGATCAAAGTCTGAAATCGACATACTACGCAGATTCTCTCTCCCACGGTTAGCAAAATATGTCATAACGTCAATAAAGACTTTATTCTGGAGACCAATCGGAGTTGTTGTATCAAGTGAATCAATGATCTTTGTCATGTCTTCTGCACTCACCGCTTTCTTGTGCTTTACGGCTCCTTTCCCACTCTGCTTGAGTTTAACCATCATAGCTTTGTAAGTCTTGTCACTCTCTTTAAACATGTCACTATTACAAATGTCCATGTCTTTGGTGGCCTGAAAGTGACGATGAAATCCATATCGAATTGCGTGCATAGACTTCTTCGTGTACAGATCTCCATTGTTTCTCCGTAACCCACCATAAAAACGAGACAGAAACTTATCGAGTTCTGCATTACCGTAGCCTTGTACTGTAGCCAAAGACATTCCAGCACATTCAGCAAACGCTTCCAGACGATGCACAGCAAACTGTATATGTTTTTTTTTTGTGTTCGTTGAGTCCGCAGCATCAACCAATTCCGCAAGTTCGTCGTCATTTAGCAAAACGAAACTAGGTTGAACCGCCGCCATTTCTGACGGCCCCCTTGATGTTTACAAATAAACGAGATTGTGTCGTCTGCGATTAAATTATTGCAGCTCAGTTACATCTAGAAGCTTCGCTAGCGCTCATACACTCGTACACACTAGCACTACGTAGGCAAGGCCTACATACGCGCATGCATGTACCGCACACGTACACTGCGCTAGCTACATGCATTCTCAATACACAGTACATGCAGTGCCGAACCGTGGAATAGAACGAAAAAATCGAACCAAGTTGCACGCAAAAATAGAACCAAAATTGCACGGCGCGCTGAATGGAGTGCTTATTGAATATCACGTCACCAACAATCCTCCAATCAAATTACAAGGATCTACTTGGACGTTGTATAATAATGATAATGACACTGAAAATGGCACAAGCAATTAGTTATTATACCTGTGAAGATTCAGGAGTATTCATATTACTTGTTGAGAAAACAGCAAACCACAACAACGACAAACCAAATGACATACTAGTGTACCAGGCTCCTTGTTTCATGACATGGCATATTTTTTTTTTTCGATTTCGTTTTATACGAGGACTAATACTATAATACGTGTTATAAGACAGCATTTGTGAAATGTGTTTATAATGTCCCTAGCAATATCATATCTATTGACAATCAATCAAATCAAATCAAATCAAATGGCTTCAATTGGCAATTGAAGTCATTTGATTTGTTTCAAGAACATCATGTCGGCCTAAACATTATTTCTACTTTCTTGAAAAGTTTCGCTTCAATCATTTGTATGAATGATGAAGTGTGTGGTAGAGTTACTGTCGTACACAAAACATGTGAATATGATTTGTTATCAGATGAGCCACGGTTATGCTAGTGTTCTGTTGGGTATAGCTGGTTCAGAAAAGGATCGGTAACTGTGTAGGCATGGTATTTCAGTTGTAAGCCACTGAACCTCTACTACTTTATTCATCATAACTATAATAATATGGATGCTGAAGTGCCCTGCGCTAAATTGACGATTCCACGCATAGTCAGAGAGCTAGCGACCACTCAATTTACCCCATCAAGCCCAAAAGGTTTGACCCCTCAGAGTTGTTGGGACCACCTTCCTCATTAACAAAATGCGCGTCAGCCTATTCCCGGAGCGGGTTCGGCCCCCAGTGACCCCCCGAAAAGGGCCCTTGGCGGGTGTAATTTACCCCATGGAGCCCACGAACCAAACTTGGTCTAAAAGAATGTCCTATGGGTGTACATCATAAAAATATAAAAACTGACAAAATATCTGGTCGGGAAAGGGGTTGCCAGACCGCTAGTTTGTATGCACAAACCCTTGTTGGTCTGCGTCAAGACTACACTTTCCCATAGGCCCTGTACTGTAGCGTCTCCCAACAGTCGCAGGGGCAATGCCAGTTGAGTGCATGTGATAGTCTTAGCGCAGACTCTGTTACTCCCAACAAGGGTTTGTACCCGCAAACTACCTGGTATACCCTGGGACCCAGGGTAGTTTGCAGGCAGAAATTGACCAGACAAATTAGAACACACACCCACACACCCACACCCACACACACCCACACACATACACACAAACACACACACACACACACACACACACACACACACACGCACATGCGCTCACACGTTCCTCTATGTAAATACAGTACACAAAACATGTCACATAAGTTCTACGGCAATGATACCTAGCACACTATGATGTCAGACCTATAAGAAGTTTATACCTTTTAATTATTTAAATTGATGCTATCAATGGACATTTCAGCAGGAACACTTAAGAGAATTTAAAATTTTTGCGAAATTGTATCATGTTTTGCTGGCCCCACCGTCTACCTATCCTTTCTTATGCATTCACCTTATGAGACACAAATGGAGCTTTTCAGAAAGTACTGAAACAAACCTTTCATTGTGAGTACACTTTCAGTTTCAGGCCAACCACAGAAGCACTAAATGCCAATTGTATAACACATTGAAGTAAACGATATCATCATCAGAGCATTGAACATAACTAATAGAGCATTGAACATAACTAATAGTTAATGTTGATAACAGAATGACAGATACAACTTCCTCACTTTTTTTTTTGCATTTAAAGTGCAAATATCAAGTCTCAATCATTTCATGATTCTTTTGAAAACCTCAAAATCATAACTTTTTTAGTTTTTGGCTGATAAAAATCACTCTTTATGTATAAAAAAGCAGAAATTATATCCATCCACGCTCACACTTAGTAGCGCATGTCATTTAAATTGTTGTGGACAAATATCTGCATAATGATATCTATAAAAGTAATGAACATAATTATGGTGTTCTACATAAACTGTGTACATGTATTGCTGAACTTCCTTGAAACATCAAATAACAAGGTTCACAATATAATGCTTATTTCAGCACTTTTGTCAACTTCTTGTTTCTGAAGATACTCTAACTTTAGTTCCCGGACCTAAACAAAGAAAACTCAAATTATGGTGTCACATACTGCAAAGACTGCCATTGACCCTGGCCAGTACACAATAAGTTGAAACATTGACTATTATTATGGTAGCATGCAGGCCGAGGGTGTGAACTTGATCATGTGTTCTCTTTACATCAGCACTTTTGTCAACTCCTTATTTCTGGAGACACATTATCTTCAGTTCCCCAGCCCCACACAAACAAAACTCAAACTGTGGTGTTACATGTCATGCAAACATAGCTTATGATTACTATTAGCCCTGGACATTATACGCACAAAGTTGAAATGCCAAATGCCCAACTGAATGAAATGCTAGCTTCACTTCTTTTCTTTAACTATAGCATGCATGCCGAGAGCATCTCCATGACTGTTCTTTGTGTTCTCTTTTATATCAGCGCTTTTGTCAACTCCTCATTTATGAGATATTTTGTCGCCCCCCCCCCAAAAAAAAAAACAAACAAACAAAAAAAACAAAACCCACATTTCAGGGTGTCATAACTATATTATATACAGTTACAATGTAGTTCATGCTTATGATTTAGTTGCCATTAACCCTGGCAATTACACATCAACTCATGCATCATACTGTATGGTAGACAACAAAAAGCTTGTTTCAGCATTTTTTGAATAACTATTTGTGGCATATACATACATTATGGGTACATAATACACTGTATAGGATAAGCAGCCTGTGTGGCCAGTAACACATGATACAATTTCACACAAATTTTTAATTCTCTTTAGTGTTCCTGCTGAAATGTCCATTGATAGCATCCATTAAAATAATCAAAAGGTATAAACTTCTTATATGTCTGACATTTATTGTGTGCTAGGTATCATGGCTGTAGAACCTATGTGACATGTTTTGTGTACTGGTATGTATTTACATAAAGGAATGTGCGAGCGTGTGTGCATATATGTGTGTGTGTGTGTGTGTGTGTGTGTGTGTGTGTGTGTGAACTCCTTTTTGTCAAGATTGCCATGGGTGTCAAAGTCATTACGTTCAATTAATCGTAAAAAAAAAAAAATTGTATTATGTAAGTAAGGCTAAAAAACGCAGCAATCCCGTGATAAGTATACTGCATATAAAAATACTCTTACTATGGTATTGCGTAAAGAAAAAAAGAATTATTATATGAGAAAATTAGATTTGTTTAAAAATGATATTCGCAATACTTGGAAATTGATAAATGAAACATTGAATAAGCATAAGGAAAGAAATGTTATTCCTAAAATTAAGAATGATGGATTTGAAATAAAAGATTTACGTATGATAGCAGAAATATTTAATTCACATTTTTCAACTGTTGGCCGGAATCTTTGTGCAAATATTCCGTTGTCTGCTAAAGAATTTTATGATTATCTGGACGTAGGTAATCAAAATTCAATCTTTTTCCCCCTGTAACAGTATATGAGATTTTAGATATTGTTCATAATTTACCTTCTAAAAGAAGTTCTGGTTATGATGATATTGATAATTTACTGTTAAAAAATATAATACCTTATATTGTTGATCCTTTGTTTCACATTTTTAATCTATCAATATCACAAGGGCAGGTACCAGATGTTATGAAAATATCAAAAACAGTTCCAATTTTTAAAAAGGGTAATAGGGAAGAATTGAATAATTACAGACCTATTTCTCTTTTGCCTAATATATCTAAAATATTAGAAAAGATAATATATTCTCGAGCTATAGATTTTTTAAATAGAAATGACATTTTGTCAAAATATCAATTTGGATTTCGCAAGAAACATAGCACAGCACATGCAATATTATCTTTCACTGAAAAAGTATCTCGAGCAATTGATAAGTTTCAACATACTGCAGGAATCTTCCTGGACCTCTCCAAGGCCTTCGACACGATTAACCACGACATTCTTCTTTATAAACTTAATCATTATGGTATACGTGGGAAGGCCTTGGAGTGGTTCAGAAGCTATTTGAAAGACAGAAAACAATTTGTTTGTATAAACAGTGAAAAATCTTCTTTGCGCTCAGTTGATTGTGGAGTTCCACAAGGAAGTATACTAGGGCCGTTACTTTTTATTATCTACATCAATGATTTTCCAAAATCTTCAAATGTTCTTTCTTTTATATTATTTGCAGATGATTCTAATCTTTTCTTTTCTCATTCAAATCCTCATACATTAGTTGATGTCATGAACATAGAATTGAACAAGATAATGCAATGGCTAAGAGCAAATAGATTATCGCTTAATTTGCAGAAAACAAATGTGATGTTGTTTAGTAATACCCTTGATAAATTACCACATGATATAATTTTTGAAAATGAAGTGATAAAACAGGCAGGAGTGGGGTCGTATAAAGAATTAGGTTCAGTGTTACAAGTGTGTCAGTCGTGTCAGTGCAGATAAAGAATTGTTAACAATTACGATACAATGAACATTCTCGTGGTCATTGACCCCTACAGCTGATTTACCAACAATCGAAATAGCAGGCATGGAACCCGGGTACAGAAAGAGTGTGGATATCATCTGCACTGACACGACTGACACACTTGTAACACTGAACCTAACTCTTTATACTACCCCACCCCTGCCTGACATGCACCACCGCACACAAACCTTCCCCCAATATCACATGATCACTCACATCCCGCCACAAGACAACCACAAGACATCCAGGCAACGCAAACGTCTGCTTAGCAGGTAATTATATTATTTAGTTTATTTATGATTTATGTTTGATAATTTTTATTGTATGATATGTTTGTATGCTATATATACTCACTATACACTCATTTACAGTTATACATTGTTGAATGTGTTGCAAAGTGCCAAAAAATATTGCCAAGTATGTCATGTAACTATTAACTCATGCTCAACTTATATTTAATATATTGTGTTTATGACTTCAGATTTGTTATGCTCAAAAACATATATTTTGTTTCACAAACAGACATTAAAGCTGAGGAAGACCACGGTCGAAAGCTTCACAACTCTGCCGGTTTCATGCGACATCTCTGCCCCCCCCCCCCCCCCCCCCCACGGAAGAAAGCAGTAACTGCATAGCTGCTGAGCCGAGATAAATGCGATTTTGTGTTTTTTGCAGATTCTTTAAAAACACAGAAACATTCAAAAATAATTTTGTGGTATGATTATGCACCATACCTAGTTGTCTAACAATACCTAGGAAAAAAATTATGTTTCCGTTATTTTTAAAATGTTATTTAGGAAAATGCAGTTACAGCGGTGGCTCACCCTTGATTCTGGGTAGTTTCCCAACGGAAAAAAGCAGTAACTGCAGACGGCCAGGAGTCTGCTGTTTTCCCCATGGAAAAAAGCAGTAACTGCACATGTCACATGACCATAGGAGGAGAATTGTTACCACCACCAGGTTATAGATAAAGTTCTTCTACTTTCTGGTTAGTCTAGATCTATAAGATCTAGGACCTATCGCTAGACCTAGACTAGGTCTTGTCGATTGAATGGCATTCTGTGTAAAAATAAGGTAGACACCTATGCACCCTAATTGAACTTTGGAGTGCCCGGCCTGGCCCCTGACACATGACCCTGGACTAGACAATAAAGTCAAGTCTCTTTGTCTTAGATCCTAGTCGAACTCTGACGTTACACTTAAGCTAGACTACAGATCTATGCCCAAATGTTAGTGCTAGACCTAGGTCTATTACGTTAGATTAGGCCTACTGACATTTTGTCTAACACTAAACAGTTAACAATAGATTAGAATCTAGATCTACTCTGTAACGTTAGATCTGGTAGGCCTAGACCTATTTTAAACTTTAGGGCCTATATCTAACATTAGACTAACGTTAGTGCATTAATACTAGTGCTCATCTCCCTTCAATATATTTTCAGCTCACCTAGATTTTCTGGTTCTGGCCAAAGCCATGGCTACCATGACTTTTCCTCTGCAATTCATGATAGATTTACAGGCATGCCTGGACCGCAGAAACTGTGTGACAGCATGGTTAGCACTGGCATGATCACTCAGACTGTACCAGACCTGCAATACTGTGCATGCAAGTGATGAGTGTGATGTGATGCAATGTTTAGCTAGTTACTGTATGCTGCAGAATTTATGCGCATGCTAGTAGACGGCGAGTTGTCACAATATTGGGGTGTTCTTAAAATTTTCCGTAGATTTTGATTTTTTGTGCTATTTCCCCTATTTTGGGGGTGCTGAACACGAATCCACTTGTTGCCATTTTTTTAACCGACGTCTTCACCCGTTGCCATGGCAACGCATAATTTCCCTTAAAAGAACATGTATTCTTCATTAAACATCATAAAAACATGATGTAAACACCAAAATATGTCATTATAAATCCTTTTTAATTAGACTTGAGAAAGAATACAATTTTCATAATGTCATGGTTACCTTATAGCAATGACGGTTACCAATGCAACAACTATTTATTAAGAAAGATCATATTTTTCATGAAAAAGCAAGAAAACATGACAAGATTGAGTGGAATATTTATCATAAATTACTATCTAGATTATCAGCTTGTTTTTCCACTATGTTTATTTCACATCATTTTCGTTGCTATAGCAACAGCATGACAAAAACTGCCTTTTAAAGAAAAATAAGCATTGCTGTTGAAAGAAAAGCAAGAATACGTCGACCCACACAGATGATAAATTTCTGTATAGTGAGATTTTTGAGCTATTTCCTTTATTTTGTCGGTGCCAAACATGAATCGACCTGTTGCCATATTTCTAAATGACATCTTTAGCCGTTGCCATGGCAACAAATCATTTTCTTTGAAATAACATGTATTCTTCATTAAACATCACAAACGCATGCTAAAAACACCAAAATAAGTCAATATAAACGTATCACGCTTCAATCAAACTAAAACTCACAATTTCCGACTGTCACAGCAACCTCGTAGCAATAACGGTTGAAATGGTAACAGTTATTTTTTAAAAGAAAATGATTTTTTTCATCAAAAAGCATGAAAAGATGGAAAGTTTGAGTAGCATACTCATTACAAATTGCTATGATAATTATCAGCTGTTTTCACTACGTTCATGCCACATTATTATCGTTGCTATGGCAACAACTTTTTTCCCTACACTGTAAAAACATCGGTGTTAGATTTAACACCACGGGTGTTAAATCTAACACCGATCAAACTTCAATAAAGGACCACACCCACAGGTGTTAAAAATGCACTGTGATGGTGTTGAAAAGTGTTCACCTGACACTTCGTGGTGTTAATTTGACACTGTACCTGGTGTTATTTTGACACTGTACTGGTGTTAATTCAAAAATGACACCACATGGTGTTGATTTGATATTTGTTGGTGTTAATATCAATAGTTTAACACCCGTCTGGCTAGAAAAGACCACACCAGCTGGTGTTACTTTGGTGTAAATCTATTTTCACATTTTTTCTAAAATCGAAAATTTTAATGTAAAATTCTTGATCATCTTGTTTAAATTAAAAATCAACAAGAAGTGCAGTTACTAAGAAACTCTTAAAAAAAAGTTTAAAATTTGGAAATGACACCAGTTGGTGTTAATTTAACACCATAAATTAGCACCGAAAATTTAACACCAGCTCGGTGTTCACTATTTAACACCGGACTTTTTTTTTGCAGTGTAGAAAGGAGAATTATCCCATTAAAAGAAAAACTAGATGAATAAATGATCAATTTTTCTTTATTATAATTATATTATGATTTTTTTTTATTATTACCTTTAAAAGAATGTGTATTCTTTATTAAAAACATCATAAAAGCATGCAGTAAACACCGAAATAAGCCAATCTAAACATCTCTTTAATCAAATTAAAAATCACAATTCTTATAACGCCATGGTTACCTCAAAGTCAAGATGGTTGCCATGGTAACTATTTTAAAGAAAGTAGTGATACTTTCATGAAAAAGCAAGAAAATGTGACAAGATCGGGTGGAATAATGATTACTATAACTACTATCATGACTATCACCTCTTTTCCATTATGTTAATTTCACTTCCTTTTCGTTGCTATAGCAACAACATGACAAAACTGCCTTTTAAAGAAAAAATAGGTATTTCAATTAACAGGAAAGAATGAAGTAAATCCGTAGATAATACATTTCTGTAAGAGTTAGATTTTTTTGTTTTCTTTCCCTTATTTTGGGAGTGCCGTACACGAATCCACCTGTTGCCATATTACTAATTGGCATCTTTAGCCGTTGCCATGGCAACAAATTTTTTTCTTTAAAAGAACATGCATTCCTCATTAAACATTATAAAAACTTACTGTAATTTCCAACAGATGTCAATATAAACATGTTTCTCTGATTAAATTAAATATCACAATTTCCGAATATCACAGCTACCTCATAGTGATGACGGTCACCATGGTAACAGCTATTTTTAACCCTAATCAGGCGGGGGGGGGGGGCGGAATCCGCCCCCCCCCCCTTGACGTTTCGCGCAATATCTTCGCAGCGCGATAAGCTCCCGCCGCGATGTTTCATGACTTTTTTCTTTCAAGTATCACGCAACTTTTGAGACCAAAATTGTTGTGCCCGCGCGTACCGTTTTGACGTGACGCCCGTTCGAAAAAAATTTGTCAACCCCAAAATTGCTCCAAAACGTGATTTTGTGTACAAATCCAATGCAAATTGTGTTTTTTCAATTAATTCACATAAAAATTCATATCTTGACTTAGAATGGACGAAATTAATCTATTTTAGTATAATAAAGCTTCGAAAAATGTCTGCGACAAATTTTGGCCAAAAAACAAACAAAAACAAAACGTCGAAAAACAAGGAAATACATAAGAAATTCAAAAAAAAACAATCAAATACATAAGAAATTAATTTTGATACAGATATTTTTTTATCATATGTCTCAGGAGAATGATACAAGAAACATTTTAAAAAAGAAATTAGCTTAATTAGAGCATTAATAAGTGATTTAGAGCCCAAAACTGATTGTATGCATAAATTACAATAATTAATTAATATAGAATATGAGAAAAATTTTTTGGAGAAAGCAACCATACATTTTGATAGTATACGTCGCGGGCGTCGCGTATGCCGATTTTCGGCACGATCGCGCGTTCCATAGGCGAGATCTGAAGGGGGGGGGGGGGGGCGGAATCCGCCCCCCCCCCCCCCCCCCAGATATAGCATAGCCAAAAAAGCCCAGCCTGATTAGGGTTAAAGAAAATAAAGATTTGTTTTCATCAAAAAGCATGAAATCATGAAAAGATTGATTGAAAAAAAGTATTTCATTACCAGTTAGGGTCTCACTATGATTGTCAGTTTTTTTTTTTTTTTTTTTACTCTGCTAATCTCACATTATCGTTGCTATAGCAAAGACATGAGGAAAACTTTTTTTAATAGAAAGAAGAACTGTTTCATTAAAAAGGAAAGAAAGAATAAAATAAACAAGTGATCAATTTCAGAAAAGTTTAAATCTTTTGTGCTTTTTCATCTCTTTTGGGGATGGTGAACAGGAATGCACCTGTGTGTGGTCATTTTTTTAAATGATGTTTTCAGCCGTTGACATGGCAACGAATTATTTTCTTTAAAGGAACATGCGTTCTTCTTTAAACATTATGAAAACATGCTGTTTACACCAAAATGTGTCAAGAAAAACATGTCTCTTTGATTTAGTAAAACATCACGATTTTTCAATTTCATGGTTACCTCATAGCAATGACAGTTGTCATGGTAATGAAAATTTATTATGAAAAACATAAAAAATTACAAGATTGAGTAACATATTTATAACAAATTACTGTCAGTTCTTTTTTTTTTCACTATAGTCATCCCACTTCGTTTTTGTTGCTATAGAATTAACATGAGAAGACTACTTTTTAAAGATCAACGTTACTCATTAGATAAGGGAGGAAAGAATACACTAAACAAAAAACAAATAAGTAAAAACACAAAAGTTTAGTCAGCTTCCAGAATTTCTGATCACATTGCACCTTTAAAACCTTAAATATCCGAAATAATGGTTGATATTTAACATGGTTGCCATGGATATGCATCATTTTTTCCAGAAAAAAATCTTCAAGAAAAAATGTGAAATTATGGCCTAACTTTTGAAGTATTACAAATGAGCAAGACTATTAGCCATATATAATTTTGTTCACATAATTTCTGTTCCTATATCGCAACAACATGTAAAGGAATAGATTTTTTTTAAACTATAGATATACCCAGGAAACATAAAATACAAATAATAAGCAATACAAATGTCTAAAAACCTCCCCAAAAGTTCCAATTTTCTCGTCATGATGTACTCTGTTTCAGCATTAATGTCTCCAAGACATTTGATAACCTTAAATGACTATGATACCTCCTCTATAGTAATTTCCAACAGATTGCTATAGAACTTTAATCCTTAAAAACATTTTTCTCATGTTATTGCTATGGCAACAGAAATGATGTGGAATGAACGTTGTGAAAACAAAAGCTGATAGTAATTTGTAATGAATATGGTACTCAATCTCGTAATTTTTTCGATTTTTTTTCATTAAAATATCAGTATTTTTCTTTTTCAGAATTGTTACTATGGCAACTGTCATGGCTATGAGGTATCAATGTAACTGAAAAAAAAGATTGTTTTCATTAATTGAGGAAAAATGTATATAATGACATATTTTGGCCTTAACAACATGTTTTTATGATGTTAATGAAAAGCACATGTTTTTTTAAAGGAAATAATTTGTTGCCATGATAACGGCTAAAGACATCATTTAGAAAAGTGGCCATACAACTTGTAGGTGGATTCCTTTTCAGCATTCCCAAAAGAGTAAACTCTACAAAAATTGATTAATTATTTATCTAGTTTTTCTTTTACTGGGGTACTTCTCCTTTCTAGGGAAAAAAAAAGTTGTTGCCATAGCAACGATAGCAATGTGGCATGAACGTAGTAAAAAAAAGCTGATAATTATCATAGCAATTTGTAATGAGTATGCTACTCAAACTTTTCATCTTTTAATGCTTTTTGATAAAAAAAAATCATTTTCTTAAAAAAATTAGCTGTTACCATGGCAACCGTTATTGCTATGAGGTTGCTGTGACAGTCGGAAATTGTGAGGTTTAGTTTGATTGAAGCGTGATACGTTTATATTGACTTATTTTGGTGTTTTTAGCATGCTTTTGTGATGTTTAATGAAGAATACATGTTATTTCAAAGGAAATGATTTGTTGCCATGGCAACGGCTAAAGATGTAATTTAGAAATATGGCAATAGATCGATTCGTTTTTGGCACCGACAAAATAAAGGAAATAGCTCAAAAAATCTCACTATACAGAAATGTATCATCAATGGATGTATTCTTGCTTTTCTTTCAATCGCAATGCTTATTTTTCTTTAAAAGGCAGCTTTTGTCATGCTGTTGCTATAGCAACGAAAATGATGTGAAATTGATATAGTGGAAAAATAAGCTGATAATCTAGATAGCAATTTATGATAAATATTCCACTCAATCTTGTCATGTTTTCTTGCTTTTTCATGAAAAATATGATTTTTCTTTATAAAAAGTTGTTGCTATGGTAACCGTCATTGCTATAAGGTAACCATGACATTATGAAAATTGCATTCTTTCTCAAGTCTGATTAAAAAGGATTTATAATGACATATTGTGGTGTTTACGTCATGTTTTTATGATGTTTAATGAAAAATACATGTTCTTTTAAGGCAAATAATGCGTTGCCATGGCAACGGGTGAAGACGTCGGTTAGAAAAATGGCAACAAGTGGATTCGTGTTCAGCACCCCCAAAATAGGGGAAATAGCACAAAAAATCAAAATCTACAGAAAATTTTAAGAACATTACAACTCGCCGTCTACTATGCAGCTGCTGCACGCATATTCTGCACTCTGAGCGCGCTGAGTCTGCCAGGTTTGCTAGTTTCCAGAAAGAAGCTTTTTCTACAACTTGTCATATGATTCCCTGCGGGCAGAGTTAAGTTACTGGTGAAACAATCTTTTTATATCTACTCTCCTATATTATGGGAGAAACCGCTGTTTACATTGTTAAAAAAAATTAGTAGATAAAATAAATGGTATTAGGGAAAAAAATATACAGGAAGGACTATACAGAGTCTGAATGATAAAGACTAAATTGTTAGTTACTGCTTTCTTCCGTGGGCTTTGTTAGTTACTGCTTTTTTCCGTGGGGAAACTTGCAAAGTTGAATCAACTGGATGCAGTTACTGCTTTTTGCAAAAGTGAAAAATTGTGTTTTTGGTCACTTTCATTTTTCTTTTTGCAAAACTGACCTATTAACATTGAAGAGCATTGGGTAAACTATTCATTTGTGCAAAAAAGTAGACATTCATAAAAATGTCAGTTACTGCTTTTTTCCGTGGGGGGGGGGGGGGCAGATCTTCTGTTATCTACATTGTCTCAACTATAATTTCACAGATGACAGAGGCGTGCGGTAGGAATATCAGCATCATCACACTATATAATATATATGAAGAGTTTGTTTGCAAAAACCGATAAGTCCATATTTGCCAAATGGAGATATTTGGGTTTAAAGGTCAAGAAAAATAAAGAGAGCAATGAGAAAATTTTTGCTTCTTTTGACCATAACTTCAAAAATGTACCTTTATATGTAGTGACCAATATATCATTTAAAAGGTATTATTTTGTACTTTATGACAGAGATCTTACTTCAAAATCTTCAAAAATGGACTTATCGGTTTTTGCGAACAAACTCTTCATATATATATATATATATATATAATATATATATATATAAATATATATATATATATATATATATATATATATATATATATATATATATATCTGTGTGTGTGTGTGTGTGTGTATGTGTGTGTGTTACCAGTTCACATTTCTATGCAAAAAATTTGTTTGATTTTTTTTTCCCCTTTTGGTTGTGTTTCATTGCTAGCCCCATTAAGAATGCAATGGAACCACTTTGTCTGATTAAAATTTTCGAATATTATCCATCTTAGCAACGCGTCCTTGCTACGAGAGAGAGAGTGAAAAATAATTGCAGTGTCGCGAATTTTGTTTTGTTGTGTTTCGTTGCGTTCACCCTGTTTTACCACGTCACACAAAAATCCTCATAAGCACCAGGACTGCCTTGACAATTTTTTTTTCCTTTGGACATGTTAAAAATGTAACACGGCATCCACAGTCTGTCATGTTTGCCTATCCCGTCTCACCCCATTGTCTCACGTCCATTCTGTTTTGTCCATGGTAGCATGAAACGTGGCTACCATGGCTGCCGGGAACATGGTGTAAACGCAGCATTGCGAGAGTTTATTTGTTTCGTTCTTGACCATCATTCCATAAACTCATCTACTTAGTGAAGCTATGCCTATGAAGACGGCCCGCTGCTTTCCACTTATTTTCTCTTTGCTCCACTAACAGTATATGTTCTGTCTTTTAATGTGGATTCAACATGACATTGCTTTCTATGTTTTCTCATGTAGGCCTGAGTATGGACTGCGCATATATGCATGATGATTATGTACACATGTTATACCGCCATTTTCTAGCCGTTGTAGCACTGTATACTGACAAAATAAAATGATATAAAACGAAATGAAATATCGTGAAATGAAATAATACCTATGAAAGGAAATGAAAAAAAAATACCGACTTCTGGAAACGATTCTGACCAAATCCTTCTATTTTTATTGTTGTTTTCAATGTTTGACAAAGTAAATCAAATATTGTTTTATACACTTTGTATGAAACGTTATGAAACTTTAAAAAGCAGTTAATGTTATCAATGAATATGTAGGCCCTACATAATCATAATGCTCTAGTGTGTATATGCATGTATAATATGCATGTATAATATGCATGTATTAACATGTGTGTCTATCAAGCATAAACAGCAGTGCATTATAATTCTAGTAAATTGTTACTATATCTGAAAAACGATATCCCCTAAAATTGACCCATATCTTGCATTTGGTTTGTCCTAGTTCACTGTATATAATTGTTGTTCAGCAGATGACACTGTACTAATTCTCAGTTTGGATGCCATTAATATGGTTCGATGCCACCCCAGATCCCGATGTGTTTGAAGGCTGGTTATCCTATACCAAATATGTCTATAGGGTTACAGCTCGTTATTCCGAAGGTTCGTTATTCCGAAGGCTCTTCAGTCCGAAGATTCGTTATTCTAAGGTTGGATGCCATTAATATGATTCATCGTTCATTTTACAACCACTGATGCCACGCCAGAACCCGACGTGTTTGAAGGCTGGTTATCCTATACCCAATATGTCTATAGATATGCATGCACACACCTATACACACAAACCCTCTCTCACACACACACACACATACATACACACACACACACACACACACACACACACGTCATACCCAATATACACTCATAATAATGTAGAAATATAATCATAAATTTGATAATGCATATTTTGGAAAGAAAATACCATAAAGATGTATTCGTACATGTATAATAGGTATATAATATGACCGTCCATCACAAAACTACCAAAAGTCGCACCACTTGATCTTATGTAAGGACTAAAAAGTGGTGACAATAGTCAAACAAGCCAATTTTAAGCATCCATATTTTCCAGAAGGATAAGTCTTCCTTCTATACTATCAGCATCAGATATCAATGAGTCAATGTACAATAGTATATAGACGAATTTAAAATGAATACGTTTTATTGGTATAACAAATTGGTGGTGTTGTTGTTTTGTTCCAGTGTTCCACGTCTTACAAGCTTGGCTTTTTTAGTGGAACACTGTTTTCCATCATTGTGATTATTTACTATTTTTGTTGCATGGCAAAGTGCATTGTTTCTTTTTTATGACATCATTCGTGCATATACTTTATATTGTATTTGAAAAGAAATCCTTTATCAGACGAGTGTAAGAAAAAAAAATGTATCACTTTGGATTATGTCAACTTTTTCTTTTCTTTTTGATGATGGAGATAAATAAACTATTGAATTGAATTAAAAAAAAATAATTTTTATACACTATTCCTAAGTTTGAGATTATAAAATGATGGGAAACTGGGTTTTTAGCAGATTTTCGTGAAAATCTTTTGCGCACTCTTCACTTCCAACTCTAATAACTTCTGAAAGGATACTGTTACTGCTTTGAAAGTACGCATTTATTATGGAAAGAATTTTGATAGAGCCTGCTCAATTTCAGTTTTTAACCTGATAAATCTTTTATTGTTTTTGTTTGGCAAAGTATGATTATCGTAAAGCAGAAGTTTGATAAAGGAATTTAATGTTTGTTTTGATTTTTTATCCATGATGTTTCTGTTGATGAGATGACTTTAGATTGTATTTTTGTGTTTAAGTAAATGAATGTGATACTTCAGAAGATTATCATATTTTATAGCATTGCGCTGTATATCATGGCACATTAGGCCACTTGGACAAACATTGTAATGAGTGATCTGTTGGTAGACCGTGATGAAGGCCTGATGAAAGGCTGAAGGCTCGATTGAAAAAAGGGTGAAGAAGATCAAGAGCGTTTCTTTCACTATGATATATGTATATGTATATTTATACACACACACACACACACACATATATATATATATATATATATATATATATATATATATATATACAAATAATAATATGTACAGATATATATATATATATATATATATATATATATATATATATATAGATGAATATACAAATATATGTATATTCATAATGTAGTCATATCTCCACTGTAAATATAAAAATCATCAAGAAATCAAGTCAATAAAATGCGCATGTACAGTAAGCCTAATTTAGTTTATTCAAGCTGCCACAAATCTCACTATAACACTGTAAAGTTTCACAAAGTGTTGCAAGGAGCAAGTTGTACTAGCATCGCCACAAGAAATCATTTCTTTTATTACTAACACTTTTCTGACACAAATTGTTTTTGCAGTTTAAGTACGCCTCTAGTATATATCGTCGGCTGAGAGCCAGGAGGGCTTTATCACAATCATTCATGGTACATGTATTAAGCTATTGATACAACGTATCACTTTATGGTGTCATTATTGAAAATCTCATTTTTAGTAAAATGTTAAAAATCAAAACCGCAAGGTGCCATTTTACTCGATATTCGGAACAATGCTGATAAATTTACCCACTTTTTATTAAATAAAGTTACTATTTCATGAAAATGGATCGTTTCCTTGTGTATTCAAACTTAACGATATTGTATAGTTTTGTTTGAGACCTAATTTCTCTTTTCTAACTTTTTTATTTTTTGTGTGTGAAATAATGACAATAATTCATGAAAGAGGATACTGTGATTCTAAGAGGAATAATGGAATTATAACGAATGATAAGGAATGATAACGTTTATGTTATTTTTGAAATAGCTGAGATATTTAAAATATATCGATTGTAATGAGGGGAGAGACCCATGTTTACACATTATCCTCTGTTTACTTTTTTTTTTTGAAGTTTCAACCATTTCAAAACCGATTTTCGTCCAAAAAAACGTTGAATTTCTGTTAGAATGTTACCCACACTATGTTCTGTACTAAATATCATGAGTGGTATCTTGGTATCTCGCAGGAAGTTAAAAGCCCAAATCCTCATATCCACCAATACTATATCATTCCTTTTAGATCTTAGAACCCGATAATGCCCTTCTGCTTTTCAGCTGACGATATTTGTAACTTTTTACTCACAACAGACATATTTCTAAACGCATGCAAAAATTACAAACTATATATATATATATATATATATATATATATATATATATATTTGTAATGATGAACTGAATCACGATCAAATTCTAGTCTATAAAAAAACCAGTAAGTCATGTGCAGGTACATTCGGGGAGATCCAGGAGAGTTGAGCCACCCCCTCAAACTTGGTTAGATTTCACAGATGCAGCGCTTCTGCCCTCTGTTGGCAGTGCTTAACATTACTGTCATTTTAGCACAAGCAAGTAGAGGTGGACACAGCGCTACAAAGACACAGGTCACGAAAAAAAAAAATCAAAAGACAGCAGAACACGATTTGACGAGTTTCAGGTACTAAATTTTCTGTTACTCACAGAACAGTAATTGGTTCGTCAGTGATTATGTGTAATCTAGTTCCCATTGTAATCTTTATTGAATTTGATGGATTTTTGATTTGCTCATTTCGATACGCGTCAGAAAAGTAAAAAACGGTCACATTGAGGAGAGTTTAGCAATGCAGTCTGGGGGAGTTGTGCCACAATTTTCAATCACAAACACACGATTGTTTGAGATTCGTGATTTTATCGTTCTTCAATTACACAGTATCTTCTTCTTCAATTTGGTAACAAACACTAGTTAGAATATTTTCAAAAATACCAAAAATGGCACGTCTCCTGAATCTCCCCTACATGACTTTATTCAAGCTGTCACAAATCACACTGGTACACTGCAAAGTGTCAGAAAGTATTGCAAGAAGCAGGATGTACTTGACATTCACTACGAGAGTGCATTATACTCTTATTAATAAAACTGTTTCAATATAACGACACTTCTTGTACATAAACAACCTTTCACTTACAACCAGCATATTAGCATACGCATACGCATGCAAAATTGCTTAAGTTGCTCCAATTTTCACACACACACAAAAAGATGACTCCTATGTATGCTGTCACAAATCACAAATTCAACTGATGCACTTCAAAAATTGAGAAAGTGTTACAAGGAGCAAGATGTACTAGACATTCCCCACCAGAGAGCATTTTACTCCTATTACTAAAATTCTTGAAAAAAAAAAAATGTTGGCAGTATACCGACACCTCTAGTACTTATCGTCGGCTGAGAACCAGATGGGCGTTATCACAATTATTCGGGATATTGAATTGTTGATATCACGATATACAACTAATCTACCTCCTTTACATCTTGGTGTTAATATTAGATCATTTCAATTTTTAGAAAAAGATGAAAAATCAAAACGATAAGGGTGCTATTTTACCCGATATTGGAAACAATGCTTGTAAATCCCCTAACTTTTGATTTAAAGAAAGCTTTATTTCATGAAAATTGATTTTTTCGTTATTTATGCTTTAAAGTCTTTTGGTCGCGACCTAACCTCTCTTTGTTAACGTTTGTTTGTTTGTTTGTTTTTGTTTGTTTTTTTTTTTTTGTTTTTTTTGTTTTTTTTTTGGGGGGGGCGAGATTATGAGCATAACTTATGAAAGAAAGTGCAATTCCAAGAGGAATTCAACGTTAATTTGATGAAAGCTGGTTTGGAAGGAGATATCCAAAAAAAGGAAAAAAAAAAGGGTGGGACACACTTTTTATTACGATTCCTTTGTACACTGTATTATTTTTTTTTCCGGATATGTTTGCCATTCCAAAATCAATTGGGTATCTGAATATTAGAACGACCGAAGTCCATGGAAGGCCATTTCGAGTAAACTAAAAAAAGACGTCATGTCTTTTCTATTTGTCCAATCGTATTCTATTCAACTGTGACGGGAAGGCAACATTGCACATACATATTAAAACATATATTATTATGACAATTAACATTTACATTAATTGTGGAGAGGCCATTTTGTGTGATGGACTTGGGTCGTTCTTTGAATCATATGGACTTGAGATGAGAGAAGCGAGAAGAGAGGGCGCTATGATATGAATGTAAAAGTGACCCAAGTCCTGGACTTGGGTCATTCTTACATTCATATAAGATTTCACTCATTCATTCCAGGCACTTCTGGGGGTAATTAGGATTTATTATTTATACAGAAGATGAGTCCATGCATAAGCTACAATTTCCCATGTCAAACTGAATTTGGCCAAAAATTGGACTTGGGTCGTTGTTATATTCAGGTCTTCAATTTTCATCAAATGAACTTTGAATTCCTCTAAGAATGGTACCCATTATAGGCATAATACATGCTCTGTATATGAGTATATCATGAGTGGTATCTCAGTATCTGGCAGAAAGTTAAAAGCCAAATCCTCATAGGGCCTATCCACCAATATTGTATCATCCGTTTCAATCTTAGAACGCGATAATGCCCTTCTGCTTCTCAGCTGACGATATTTGTAACTACTTTATTCTCACAACCGGCGTATTTCAAAACACATGCAAAATTACACACTGTATCATTTTTTTACGCTAAATTATGCACTGAATCAAGAACAAATTCTGGTCTATATAAAACAGTCAGTCATGTGCATGAACATTCGGGGAGATGCAGGAGAGTTGAGCCACCCCCTCAAACTTGGGTAGAGTTCACAAATGCAGCACTTGCGCCATCTGTTGGTAGTGCTTAACACCACTGCCACTTAAATGTACTGTTTACCTTCGGGAACATTGATTTAAAAAAATGTTCAAGTTATCGCATGTGATGCATATGTGTATAGGGCAGTTGTATCGTATCACAAAACATTCTACCAAATATATTTTTTTTTTGCAATAAAGCCTAAAAGATGAAGAGATATCATTACTTTTGTTTTTAAACCATAACTGTAGACTCCTTAGTCTACAGACAACTTTATCTTAACTATTGTTCACATTTTGTTTAATTCACAATCCTTAACATTGATTATACTGATTTTTTTTTTTTGCGCTGATTTTCTATTGCGCTGATATTTGTATCCCTAACTCACATTTTAAAAATATTTTGAAGCACTACAGCTCGACTTCCATCTGCAAATGGTGAATAATGCCTTTAAGCACAGGCAAGTATAGAGGGGGTATAGTACAACAAAGACACAGGTCAACCCCCCCCCCCCCCAAACAAAAAAAAAAAAACAAACAAACAAACAAACAAACAAATAAACAAAAAAAAAAACCCAAAGAGCAGAAAAATGATTTGACGAGTTTCAGGTATCAAATTTTCTGTTACTGACATAACAGCAATTGGTTAGTCACTGAGTTATGTGTAATCTAGTTCCCATTGTTACATCTTTGATAAATGTGATGGATTTTCGATTGACTGGTTTTGACACGCGTAAGGAAAGTTGAAAACGGGCTCGTTGAGGAGAGTTTAGCAATGCAGTCTGGGGAGAGTTGTGCCAAAATTTTCATCCACAAACACATGAGGGTTTGAGTTGTATGATTTTAACATTCTTCAATTACTATATCTTCTACTTTAATTTGGTAACAAACAGTTGTTATAAACAAGGATTGATATGGAAATATTTCCAAAAATAGCAAAAGTGTCTCGTCTCCTGCATCTCCCCTATATGACTTTATTCAAGCTGTCACAAATTACACTGTTACACTGCAAAGTGTCAGAAAGTGTTGCAAGAAGGAGGATGTACTTGACATTCACTACGAGAGTGCATTTTACTCTTATTGATAAAACTATTTCAAACCAATTGCTGGCAAAATAACGACACCTGCTACAACATAATATATTGATAACCTTTAACTTACAAAAAGCATATTACCAAACGCATGCAAAATTGCTTAAGTTGCTTAAATTTCACACACACAAGAGATGACTCCTATCTAATCATCCGTAATTTCCAACAACCGTTCTAATTTATAATCTTACTGGTCTTTTCAGGGCAATAGAACGACTTGTTTATCATTAACACACTGCATTTTTATGCTAAATGATGTACTGAACTACGATCAAATCCTGGTGCATAACGAGTCTTGTGCATGTACAGTACAGTACAGGAGGAAGATGTATGAGACATTCACCACAAGAGAGCACTTTAATTCCATCACTTAAACTGTTTTCAAACAAATTCTTGTCGGTATAACGACACCTCTAGTACTTATCGTCGGGTGAGAACCAGAAGGGCGTTATCAAAATTATTCGGCGTATTAAATTATTGATATTACGATGTGGAAATTGATCTCCTCTTCATTGTGGTGTCAAAAATAGATCATTTTCATTTTTTTTTAAAGGATCAGGTTAAAAGTCGAAACGATTAGCGTGCTATATAACCCGACTTTCGGAACAGTTCTAGTAAATCTACCCACTTTCGATTTATTTAGCTTTTCTTATTTTATGAAAATTAATTGTGTCGTTATATTTATGCTTTTAAGAGATTGTATAGTTTTGGTTGAGACCTAACTTCTCCTTCCTAACATTTCCTATTTTAATTTGCGAGATTATGAACATAACTTATGAAACGAAATGTAATTTCAAGAGGAATTCAACGTTTGTTTGTTGAAAATATGTTTTGAAATAGCAAAAATAGATCGATCATAACAAAGAGTGGGACCCACCTTTTATCACGATTCCTTTGTAGTACTTTATCATTATCCCAGCCATTCCAAAACCGATTTTAATCAAATAAACTTTGAATTCTTCTAAGAATGGTACCCATTATAAGCATAACATACTCTGTATACGGGTATATCATGGGTGGTATCTTAGTATCTCGCAGAAAGTTAAAAGCCCAATCCTCATATCCAACAATACCATACATAACTTTCAATCTTAGAATGCGATGATGCCCTTCTGCTTTTCAGCTGACGATATTTGTAACTTTTTACTCACAACCGGTATATTTCAAAACTACAAAATGCAAAATTACACACTGAATACATATATATATATATATATATATATATATATATATATATATATATTACGCTAAATGTTGCACTGGATCACGATCAAATTTTAGTCTATATAAAACAGTATGTCATATGCATGTACGTTCGGGGAGATGCAGGAAAGTTGAGCCACCCCCTCGAACTTGGTTAGATTTCACAGATGCAGCACTTGTGCCCTCTGTTGGTAGTGTTTAACATCACTGTCACTCTTAAGCAAGGAGAGGAGGTACAGCACAACGAAGACACAGGTAAAAAAAAAAAATCAGAAGACAGCAAAAAAAAATGAATTGATGAGTTTCAGGTATTACCTTTTCCATTACTCACATGACAGCAATTGGTTCGTCAGTGATTATGTGTAATCTAGTTCCCATTGTTACATCTTTAATACATTTAATGGGTTTTTGATTTTGCTAATTTTGATACGCGAAAGTAAAGTAAAATGGCCCCGTTGAGGAGAGTTTAGCAATGCAGTCTTGGGAGAGTTGTGCCACCATTTTGATTCACAAGCAGATCAGGGTTTGAGTTGCATGATTTTAACCTTCGTTTTGACTCTAGGTTAAATGTGACCGTGCACCTCAAAACGAACATAAAGTCGCACACACTGATTTTGTGTGAGGACTGAAAATAAGTGAAATGGGTCAACCTTGCCGAACTTGACTTTTTCATATTTTCTGAAAGAGCGGGTCTTCTTTTACATTATGCAAAAATTTGGTATCATAAAATGGGTAGGAAAGTGTGTTTTTTTTAGCAGTTTATCTCGAACATTTTTGGTAGAATAGTGTGATTAGGTGTGTCTTTAGAATCCCTTTTTCATTACTGAAAAACCTTGTCCACACTCTTCATTTTCAACTCTAATAACTTTTGAAAAGATAATGCTACTGCTTTGAAAGTTGGCATTAACTTTGAACAGAATGTGTTGATGAGGCATGCTTAATTTCAGTCTAATCTGATAATCCCTTCATTGTTGTTACTCTGGTGGTTTACTTCCTGTTTTTTGTCCCATTCATCGCACAGCCAGCGCAGTTTGGTAAAGATTAAGCGCTTGAATAGACACTGTACTTCAGAGCCTCTTTTCTCAGTTCACACTTTTCCTGAGTTTGTGCTTTCTTTCCAATATTAAGATAGGTTAGGAGAGTCCATTTGATTTGAGTTATACATCATTTTAAAGCTTAAAGTCTGCTCTTTCAGAATATTGTCTTAACTAAAAATTAATGTCTGGCGACTTTTTGTTTGTTTTGAGGTGCACAGTCACAAATGGTCATTCAAAGGTTGTATTAGATTACAAGGTCTCCAAAGGAAATATCAGCAAATCCCTGATGGCATGAATCATTGTGTATTTACCTTTATAAATGATCTTTGCCTTTCACATACGGATGTCAACAGTATACACACATTCTTGGATATAAATGACTACTTTTCTGCTGCAATGACACCAGAAAATGTTTGTACTTTACTGAACCAGAAAGAGTAGATTTTATTCGCTCAAAGTTCATATTTTTGGTTAATCGTCTATGGATACATTACTTGCCTGTAGTTTTTATTTATGGGCCATGCCTATTAATTATTCAGAGGTTGATAGATATTCAAGCACTCTGAAAAGGAAAATATGTGTTTGTTATATTACCAAAATATGACTTTATTACCTTAACATTTCTTTTGTATGTGTCTAAAATAATGATACTTTTTAACTTCGTAAGTGTTTTTGCTCGTCTTCATTATGCAAGATGTTATCTTATCTAAGACATGGAAAGGTAATGCGTAAATATAATGAAATTCCACTGCGAAATACTATAAAGCAAAACTTCACTGTATTAGAATACAAGTGATTCTTACGAGGACTGTTGATAAAGTGCGTGTAACCAGTGTTTGAACCTCTTTCCAGATATTCCTGTAATTCGATGTAGTATGAGACCATTTTAAGCTAACATTTATTTCTTGCTTCTTGTAAGTGTATTTCTTTTTTATTTCATACTTTTATTTCTTTTTTATTTCATATCTGTTGACATGAGGGCTGAACTCTTCAAAAAAGTGGCACATACATTCCCAAGCTGGCTCAGCTCTCCTAAAGACATCGTAACTCTCCTCACACTGTGGGAGTGCTGAGCAACTTGACTTTTTTCTAGGAAAAGATTTTAAAAGTAGGCAAACATTTAGAATAAAATTTCATAGGTACAAGACATCTTTATAGTTGTACTCTAATTAGGAAACAAACACTTGTTAAAATATTTCAAGAAGTGTCGTCTCATGCATCTCCCCTACATGACTTTATTGAAGCTCTCACAAATCACACTGGTGCACCTCAAAGTGTTAGAAAGTGTGGTAAGGAGTAAATTGTACTTGACATTCACTACAAGAGAGCATTTCACTCCTATTCACCTTTCACTCACAACCGGTATATTTCGCAACGCATGCAAAATTGCAAAAGTTGCACGGACACAAAAAATGACTCCTCCCTAGATTCTTCTGAATTTCCAATACTAGTTCTATATCTACTCCTGGTCTTTTGTGTGCAATAGAAAGACCTAATATCTTGTCTATAACACACTGTGTAATTTTTTTTTTTATTTTTATTTTTTAACGCTAAATATAATGTACTGAACCACGATCATTTCCGGGTGCATAATAAGTCATGTGCATTACAGTATATACATGGCTCTATTCAAGCTGTCACAAATATCACTTTTACATTGCAAAGAAAGTGTTGCACTGAACAAAATGTAGTCGACATGCCCCACAAGAGAGCATCTCACTACTATTACTAAAACTCTTTAGAAACAAATTGATGGCAGTATTACTACGCCTCTATAGTACATTAAAAGTATATTGATTTTGTAACCTTCCACTCATAACCGGCATACTTCCAAACGCATGCAAAATTGCACAAGTTGCTAAAATGTTGAAAAAGTGACTCCTTTCTGATTTTCAGCCATAGTTCTCCTCTCTTTTCTTCCCAGGAGTGTTTCATAAAGCTGTTCTTAAAGTTACAAACAACTTACGAGCGACAGGTGATCAGTTCTTGTGCTGAATTATTGAAATTTTGATAACTATACACTGTAAAAAATGCGACATGCGACATGTTTATGAACTAAACACAGTGTTAAAAATATAAACACTTTGTTTAACATCTAAACACCTGGTGTGTAAAATATTGAGAGTTAAAGTGTTTATCTTGGAGTGTTTAGTTGGAGTGTTTATTCTGGTCACGCTATGTTAATCTCAATATGTGCATATAGTATATATATGTAAAAGTGTTGGAAATGGTGTGTAAATTGCAATTTCTAGTTTCCTTTTATCACGAGAAAGTGGAAACTGTTACGACATCAAGATGCACTATGAAATAACTCATGTTTTAGGCCTTTCATGGAAATGCCTAATCAATAAGGAAAAATGATAACCTAAAAATATGTAATACAACTGTAAAAAAAATATATATTTTGGTCTTGCATTTACAGTCCTATATTTTAACTGCTAGAAAAAAATGGGAATTGCCTTTGTTAATGATTTCGTTCATGGTTTAGGACATTACCCAAATGTTTGTTGGTTAGGCCTAAACACTTCTACTGTCAGGGTAAACAGACGCGTTTATATTTAGAACGCCTCGTAAACACGTTCTAAACACCGCACATGTTTAACAATAAACACTGTGATACTCGTACTCTACAAGTCAGCAGCGCATGTGACATGACGGCCGGCCGCGGCCACAACCCACGCAGTGGTGCCCTGTGCGTGCGCTTCTAGCGCGCACTCGTGCTATGCATATTATGACCATAATCAATACACAGTTGGCGGGAAAGGAGATGTGCGCTTACGTACCTGTACGGACGGATCTGTCTGATTGGCTGGCTGGTGCTGCCCTTGCAGCGTGATGTACTACTGTGCGTAGGCCTACAGTACGTGCGCATTCGTTCTAGGCTTCGTACACTACACTGTACTTACGACTCGATCGACTGCACTGACTGTTGTACTGCATTAAAGCTAAAGGCCACAAGGAGCGGATCTAGATAAGATGGCGTCGAAGCGATAAAGTTCTAGCCTGGCCGGCCTGCATGAAAGCGGTAAGTCTGCTAAGCCTGCCAAGTCGGTGAATAACAAGATTTATTGCAAAATTGCCCTCGTTTAATGTAAAACAGTAGTAGGCGTAGAAATAGGCTACGCCCTTAAAGATTTTGCTCGTTTGTTTTAGTTTTCTATTTCAAAATCTAACTGTTAACGTTTATAGAACGGGGAACGCTCTAACTGTACCTATAACGTGTTAGTGTTGTTAACGTTACAATAGGCCTAGCTACACTTTATAACCGGTACCGTAGTTATGGGTAAACTCGGCCTAGCGGGTAAACTCACTGTATCTTTTACGAAGTTATGATTTTTTTTTTTAATGTGAATGACGATGGGCTAGTGACTATATTTTGAGTGAAATTCAGTTTTATTCCCTGTAAATTCTTCATAACTCAAAAGGTGTGATGAAAATTGAATATAAAGCCCGTTAGGATGTCTTGGAAAGGGATGCCGATGACACCAAAGTGGGTGACGATGATGTCCTGACGACTGTATGAATTCTGCAAGACATAACCTCTGCTGGCAGAGAACGAGGCATGCTGCAGTCAGCAGAGTAAATCAACTGGGGATAGTACATCACTGTATACTACCCATGTGGAAAGTGGAAATCAAGTAAGTACTCAAAATTGCAGTGCCAAATCAATGAATAGTATGTACTTAAAGGGCATCTGAATGATTTTCTATAAAATGCAGATTTTAGATGCTTTAAGTTCTTCTGTTTGTTTATCTGTTTGTTTGTTTGTTTGTTTGTTTTTTTTTTTTTTTTGGGGGGGGGGGGACCTACTCCCGACTCCCGAATCCATTCCATTACCTAAAATAAATATGGAAAATTGATTTATTGCAAATATTCTTGAAAGTGTAAATTACAGATGTGAAAATCTTCACCCAAGAGACAAAGGATACAGTAATGGTCGTAACTGTGCTTGATAATGATGATGAAAAAGAAAGAAGCAACAGCAACAAAAAAGACTTGAACTATGTCCATAAAATTCCGCAAAGTAAGTAAAAACTGACGCAAGACACTAAGTGCTAATGTGACGAAGGGATTCTGTCATTCCTTTCAATTTGAACTTGCTTTAATGGATTCAGTCAACTTCTTTGCTACCCATTCATTTTCAGAATCTATGGGAGCAGTTAAGTCCAATATATTGCAAAGCCAACTGATTTGTTTTCCTTGTGTTATCATTTCTTTTACCAACACCAGTACGTCATGGAAGAATTGATCAGGGATCACGCCAAACCTGTCTGGATTAGAATGAAAGATGCATGCGCTTACTTCTATACAACCCGTCTCTAAAAGTGCAAACATCTGAGGATTACAAGGACATCGCAAGATATACTGATATACAGTATATCTATAGGCCTACATGCCATATGAAGGAAATGAACCATGGATACAATTTTGAATGTTAATAATCTTTTTCCCGCTAGCCATGTGATGTCTCACATCGTCATGATGGACTACAGACCTATTAGGAGGCATCCCACCTGTTAGAGCAACCTTTCTATTGTTTTTTTTTTCTTCACTGACAGTGTGCATGTAAACCTGTATACTAGAATAAAGTAAATCATATGGGGGATGATAGGGTTTTGTATGCGATAGGGCTTCAGTTCTCCGTGTGTGTGTAATATGCGTGTGTGTATTACAAATTGACGAACCTCTAAAGAAATATGAAGGTAGGGGGCCTATTTATAATTCGAAGAGGAATTCAATGCTTATTTGATGAAAATTGGTTTTGAAATGGCAGGGATATCCAAAACAAAGCGATTCTATTGTCCTCTGTGCTTACGATAATGGTCACCTTCATTCTTATTGCTCATAGATATGTGTAATTGTCTTTTTTTTTAACAGCTGGTACGTAAAATTGTAATTTTATCTAATATGTAAAGACTCTTGCTCGAAATCGTTTTGCACTATTAAGAAAAACAGTTTTATTCACTTCATTTTATTCATCGACCAATGTCCTTGTAATTCACTGTTAAGATATTACTCAAGAACTTTGTTCGATTGGCTTTCTGTTATATTCTTGTGCAAAAAGGAATATAGAGATCAAAACAAATCAAATCAAAATATCTGCCATTTCATTTTTTCCCTCAGGTGCTTCCTATACAATCAGCAGATATTGGACGCAAATAAGAGGCCAGTACAATGTAGTTGTATTTGTTCGGAATTCTTTGCAATTTTCTTGTAGACCTGATAGGAAATGCAGTATTCGGTAATTAATATTTTCTTTCTGAGATATTCTTGAAATCGGTCACGTGGAGAGAGGTATTAGAAATGTAGAACAACATATATGGAGAATAGGGAGAAGTCTTGCAACTGACTGACAAATTGACAAGGGAGGAGTCTTGCTGATCACATGCGTGTTCATGACAGCCTTGCATACCCTCCCGCCTCCAGTTGCAATGCATTATTTTTTCTTTGTTCATATCCTCTTGTCTTTACCAAAATTTCTTCTGTGTCGAGATTAAAAGTAGCCCTCCATACCATGATTATCTGGAGTATGATGAGACTGATTAGACTCTAATAGACTATTCAAGTATACCCATTGAGTTTGACTTCTTTCTCCAAGGTTCTAGCAAGGTACAGTTGTAGAAGTTTTTTCTCACTCACCCCTTGAAATCCACTAACATTCTAATATTTTTCTCAAAATAGCAAAAGTGAAAAATCCATACAGTACTGTTAAACTACATGTACTTTCAGTGACCATCGCAGTAAAAAAGAACAATATCATGTATGTATTTAAGTTCCATTATTGGTACTGATCAGGGAGTGCAGATGTTCACCACAGGATAAATACAGTGAAAACATTTTTTTTTTTTTTTTGGTCTCTTTATGATGGAGTGCATCATCTATACTCCCTGATCAGTACCAATACGGCCGTAGTGTTGTGCATGGTATAATTTGCCGTGAGCCTAATCTGGTTCGGGTACCCAAAGCACTTTGCCAATAATTGATGCAATCTTGGATTTGTTCACAGACTGCAGTTATGTTCCTGGAGGTGTTACATATATGTCAAGCTTCCGAAGCGTTGAGTTGCAATTCACAATCAACAAGTTTATTAGTTTGTTTTACAATACTAAGAATTAGTTCTGAATACAGTAGAAAGACGGCAGTTCGTGAAAGTAGGCCAAGAATTACATGTGACTGAAAAGTAATTGTTAAATGCAATATTTTTTTTTCTCCAAAATGAATTGTGTGCCATTTCCTGCATATACAAACTTTACTGTCTGTATAGGAGAGAATTTCATTTACGTCTTCGTGTACAGGCCAGTGACTCCCAGGTATCTTGCATTTAACTCAGTATGGTGTCGTATAGCAAAACATGGCAAAATCTAAAGGGGAAATCCAGTCTAGATACAAGTTAGTCTGATAAGAAAGAGTAGAATTTAAGAGTTCCTTGGCAAAATTTTGATCGAAATCGGATGTAAAATAATGAAGTTATGACATTTTGAAGTTTCGCTAATTTTTTACGAAACAGTTCTTGAATGGTTAATATGAATATGCAAATCGATGGCGACGTGGGCATGTCATTCCCTCACAACTTACTTTCTAATTTAAAGTTTTTCATCCAAACGCAATTATTCCCGAGGCTCAAGTCCTGATATATCTAACTGATCACTTTCTGAAGTTATTCAACCAGTAGTACCATAATGTTTCACATTTCATTAACATAAACATTGAATTTCATCATTTTTTTTGTACACGATCAATGGAAAATTGTGAGGTTATGACATGGTCAACTCACTCATTTGCATATAATATCTACTTTTAAATGCTTTGCGGAAATTAGCAAAACTTCAAAATTTTATAACTTCCTTATTTTTCATCCGATTTCATTCAAATTTTTACTGTTAAACTTGTAAGATTTTACTCTATTTTATCAGACTATATTATTTATTGGACTCGATTTCCCCTTTAAAGGATTTTAACTTATTATTCATCAGATATTGCCCAAGCTTTGACTGATGTTTTGATAACTTACATTCAGAGAATTGCCTTCGACTCTTTAGCCAAAATGTTTGTGAAAGTTAACCTAGGTCTTCCCTGGTATTATGCCACGTAAGTGTGCTGATGATTTGGTACATCACTGGGTAAATTCTATATAATGTTATGCGTTTATCTCATTCCATGCAAAAGTGAAAACAATCCACTTTACATTAATAATTACATGGGAATTAACATGCATGATGAGTAACATGTCTCATTTAAACACGTAGAAATTAGCATGTATGAATGTATGATGTGTAAACATGTCTCATATAAACACTCAGCATGTATAAGGTGTAAACATGTATCATATAAACACTGAAAAATTGCGATGTTTAATATGTAAACATGTCACATGTTTAGTGTATGCAATTTTGTGATCGATCTAAAAATCAGACATGTGTTCTGAGAATAAACACTCAAATGGCGAATAAACATGTCGCAGTGTTTTTAATCTGTCACAGCGAATAAACATGTCGCAGTGTTTACATCCTAAACAGTGCGTCATGTTTACTTTTTTGGTTCAGTGTTTAGATCTTAAACATTGTGGGTGATTATGTGACTGTGCAGTGTTTAGTATTTAAACGCTGTGAGTGATTATGGTGTAAACGTTTGGTGTTTAGACTATAAACAGAGCAGGTGTTTAGTTTTTAAACATCAGATCCGTTTAAAACATAAACATGTGTGTGTGATAAACACCTAGGGTGTGCTGAAAATAAACACAGCATGTGTTTAGTTCCTAAACATGTTTAATATATAAAGGCGTCGCAGTGTTTTTAAACTGTCACAGAAAAGTGTTTAGTTAGGTGTTTAGAAACTAAACAATTTTTTTTACAGTGTAGCACATCACAATTATTGATTACCAGTCTCTCGTAAGCTGTTCATAAGTTTATGAACAGCTGTATGAAACACCCCCCTGGGCTCTCTCTCTCTCTCTCTCTCTCTCTTTAATAACAGAAAGACTTGTCTACAACACACTCTTTTTGACAATAACAGAAAGACTTGTCTACAACACACTCTTTTTGACAATAAATCAAGTACTGAACCATTTAAAATTAAGGTGATTGGAAAGGCTGATACCACGCATAAGGCATTACTATTAACCGAATATTAAGATCAGTATAGATCGTTGAATGCATTAACTCAGCAAAAACGTGTCATTGGTATATTAATGGACCCAAGAAAGGTATTCGACATTCTTGACCACACTATCCTTATACGCAAATTACAGCGTCATGGAGTCCATGGCATGCCATGAGAATGGTATAAAGATTATTTTATCAAATAGAAAGCAATGTGTACGCTATAGATCAATCATCTACTACATGAATTATTACATAATGCACTCTATATACAATGTGTTGTCACCCAAGGCTCTATATTAGGCCCCTTTGTATTCTTGGTCTACAACGATGATATTTCATCCTCATCTATGTTACTACAATTAGAATTTAAAGAAAAAAAAAGTCGACGATACCAATGTATTCTGTTCCATTTTACACTTACAGTCAGTCCTTAAAGGATATAAAAACCTCCTTTAAACGGAATTTGCACAATTGTATATAGAATTATATAATATAATTGTAGAGCGATAGATTATCATTCGATTTTATAATTTTAGAAGAGACTGGTTTTATTCATTCATACAAACGAGAAATGATAAAGATACACAACGTTTCAGTATTAGGATGCATGTCGCATTAATAGAACAAAAAGAAAGCTCTTATTTCTGGAGAATACTATAAATGAATATTTGAAATACACCATTATGTACAGCATAATTATTTCATACGATTTCCTGCAATGTCAGTAGGCTTACGCTCTATAGTAAGTTAAAATATTGCATTCCAATAAATATTTCATTCCTGCTTTATGAGTTTCAGTTTCGTACATTTCATACTGGAACATTGAGCAACTTCACAAAACTAAAACATACAACTTCTACAAAAGAATGTCATGCATATCATACAATAACCCAGGTTTTAATGAATATTCAGATCCATTTTTTGCAGAATGAAAAACTTTGAAGGGAAATTACATTTTTTTTTATAAAGATTGACTCTGTTTTTTTTTTTATATATCTGACAGTTATCATTTTTTTGTTTCTCATGATCTTAGTTCAACAAGGACACACACTGTTATTCTACAGGGCAAACTGGAAAAAAAAAACGAAGCAAAACCTGTTTCTGGAACTCTCTTCCGTGTGATATATTCGAAATACAAAGGATGTAAGTAGTCTGTTAAAAAAAAAAAAGCTGTCAAAACAATGATCCTCGCTAGATATCTATGTTATAGTATGTTGATGCATGCTAGCTGTACATGAACGTCCTTTTTTCCCGATTTTCTTTTTCAACTTTTGTTTCCCCTCCCCTTTTTTTTGACGAGCAAAACCCGCTGGGGCTGCAGTTCCTTCACCCCCCCCCCCCCCTCGTTCAGCGGGCAGTGATCCACGTGATACCTTATATGAACTAAAAGGCAAGGAGAATTTCTGAAAGCAGTCAAACCTCTCCCTTCCCTCTTTCCTCTCTTTTACCATATCTTAAGAGATGTAACTGTCCTCTTTTATTTTCTTTTTCTCTTCGCATGTATTACCCTATATGTATCGTGTATCATGCATATAAGGGCTGCAACAAAGCGAGCCTTTACTGTGCAGCGTACACTTTTAGTTCAATCTCATTTCTCCTATGCAGATTCCTATCTCACAAGTCATATGAAAATATTGAATTATAATATTTGCATTGCTATTAAACAGCATTGTAAATCCAGTACAGATAAAATTACGTTGTAAACAACGTACGCATATAATAGTATCACAAATGCTGTCGATTATGTAAGTATGTACATGTACAATGCTGATGAAGAAACTAATCAATCCAATCAAAGGAAAGGCAAATCAGCACAAAATACCCTTACCATACACTCTGACTTCATGATGTCAAAGCAATCAACATGTACACCCGATACACTTTGAATTATAATTCTACTATACAAATTTTGAACGCGAGAGCCTCACTAGTAATACATCAGCTACAACAATACTAGTACAGTGTATTTACAATGTACTTACTTTCAACACCGTGCAGTGTATGATGCCTGCATTTGGTAACGAAACTGAATGAAAATAAGATGGGGTAAATTAACCATTTTTTTTTTTTTTAATAACAGGGGTTTACACTTTTTTTTTTTGGTGGTTTAAACCAAGGGCGACAAGCATATGTGGATAACAGCGTCTGTTCCAGGTCGGATGTCTGTTGGAGGGTTCAATGACATTTTAATCTGCGACAATTGCTCCCATGAAACATCTCCACGCTAAGACAAAGATAGACTCTATCCACCAATATAACGCCAACCATAATCCTAATCTTCGCATCAAACTGTTGGAAATGAAAAAAAAAATAAATTGAAGAATGAACTAATCCTAAACCCACATCACAACCCTAACCCTAATTCCTTGGAGAAATTAAGACCGAAGCAACTATTGCAGGAGCAAATTCGTATCAGCCTGTTGCAGTTTTCAATGTTTTAAGTACGTATATTCATACACTCAAGTATATAAATGTACAACTTGAGGGCTACATTTCAATGGTGTTGTTTTAAGGTTGTACATGTACGTCTCTCAGATAAAGACGTTATATTGCTTGACAGACAAAAACATAACTTGGATTAAAGAAGAAATGAATTCATCTGTTATAAACATTGATTTTTCAATACTAATTTTCATCTTCTTTCAACCTGAATGCTGAATATTTATCTTCATGTTCATTGTCTCCCCACATTTCTAAGCCAACATGTGAAGAGTTTGTTTGCAAAAACCGATAAGTCAATTTCTGAAGATTTTGAAGTATGGTCCCTGTAATAAAGTACAAAATAATACCTTTTAAATGATATATTGGTCACTACATTATAAAGGTACACTTTTGAAGTTATGGTCAAAAGAAGCAAATATTTTCTTATTATTTTCTTTATTTTTCTTGACCTTTAATCGCAAATATCTCCATTTGGCAAATATGGACTTATCGGTTTTTGCAAACAAACTCTTCATGTATATACACATACATCAGAAGTGCTTATTGATACTATATTGTTCAAATGTTCTGACTCACGATGATTTTTTAGTTTTACATTTTGTAGTGATTTATCGGATCATCTCCTTATTCTTCTTGTCACAGAAAATACACTTGTTCTACCATAATCACCAAGTTGAATGTTGAATGCGCGGAAACGAAACCAATGCTAACATTGATTAATCAAAACTTCAGTTTAGCGCAGATGCAATGATTAAATAGATGCTAATCACGAAGATGACACCAAAATGGCAAATGAAAAGTATTCATTCATATCTGCTTTAATTCTTGTGATAAATACATCCCACTTGTTCGAGCAGATGTCCCATACATGTTTATACTTATAAAATATTTCATATAATATCTTCACCCCTCTGTTTTGATAATCTCTTGTTTTTTTATTTCTGTTTTCCTTTAAAGCAGCTAACAAAAGAAGTATATTCTAATGAGATAAGGAAACAACTTCATTATTTACACAACCCTGTATAGATTCGGGTCTCATCTTTAGTTCTCCTCAATTAAATAGCATTATCGTATACATTGATATTGATATTGATGAAGAATGATAAACTACAAGGTCCCAGCAGAAACAGCGATCTAATGCACATACTGCACACACACACACACACACACACACAACAATGCCTTACATCTTTGACCTTCTACATACTATTGCAGAAATATACCTTTAGTGAGAAGCAAATTTGAGCTTAAATCTCCAAGAAGCCGTCAGTTCAGTCAAGCCATGCTTATGTAGATGGTCTCCAGCCCAACACTTGTAGAATCAAGTATTATGATTTAGACACCAACAAAAGTTCTATAATATATATAATGTAGTATCTTAGAGAACCCACTTTTCTTTTGCTCTCTTTTAATTTTGTTTGATTTTGTTTCTATTTTCGTTACAGCAACGTATCATTTTGTTTTGAAAAGCAAAATAAATGCAAACAATAAAATTCCAGAGAGAATGTCAATTAATAACGTCCGTAATATCCTCTGTTTAATAGTCTCATATCAGCAATCGTGCAGTAAATGACAGTGAGACCTTCTATTTCACATAATCCTATCTACGTCATGTAGATGATAGCGATAGTATACTATACCATCACGTCAAAATAAAGATAAATCATAAAATCATTATCATATCACTAAAATAAATCATTTTGTCTTACTCATAACTTTGAATATGAAGCAAATCACATGACTTTGTCATTTTTATCATCCCTCATGGTGGTTTTGCAGTGACGTCACATGACGAGAATGCAGAATTACAAATGATCATCATATTAAAGCAATGACCATTTTAGGCAAATCAAGGGTCTGATTACCTTCGATTCCATCCCATGTAATGGGATACAGGAAGGAAGTCGCATTGTTCGAAGCGTAGTCTCTGGTGACCACCACACCGTCCTCCCTCAGCCAGTACACTGTGTCGTTGAATATGCTCACATCCCTCAGGCGTCTGTTACTGGCTACACTTTGTATGTCAACTCCGGATATCTTAGTCTGCCCTGGGCTCCCTGAAGGCAGGTTAGTGTAGTAGGCTGTGTCGGTTCCTTGAAAGTCACAATAGAGCAGTCTGCCAGCTACGAGATAAAAATACAAATTTCGAGAATAGGTCACAATGTGAATAGAGAATGAACGTGCCGATGGCTTTCGATATGTTCAGAAACGATGTGGACATAATTTTTAATGTGAAATGTTGAATTACAGTCTTCATTTTAACCCCTTTAATAACAGTAAACTTAGTAACAGCATTCTATCGTGCGTTATGTATCCTTCTTTCTGATAACAGATAGGCCCTACACTTGGTAAATATGTTTGACAGTTTGATTTACCGTTTTTATTAAACTCTATTGGCGTTTATTCTCAATTCTGGAGCCCTGTAAATTAAATGGATCATTATACAAATATCCACATGCGAAATGACAGACTTTTGAAATACCTCATGACATAAAGCACCTCTATTAAGCATTGGAAAGAGATTATAAAGCTAATTTGCTTTAGTTTGGCATTACTCTTTTTGTTTCTTTAGAGCTGAATCTCAACCATATTACGTACGTATTAGTTATCTAAGCTTGGATCTGGGAATCATAACAAAGTGTTCCATCTTGGTTTTGCCTTTCAAGTTTGACACACTGTAACACCGTGTTCTGCAATGGATAATTTCTGCTGTGTTAAGCCTACATGACAAATCAAACAGCAAAATGACATGTACATTAAAACAATAAAAAACATACAAAGATTTGTGAAAAAAATATTTTTCGTTAGGAAATTATGTTGTAATCTTTATGTTTACGTGCAATAACTGTTTGTTACTGCAATTACATTGTATATAAGTAATTTAACAAATAGCAGATCAGAAATTATTGCATTATTCAGCTGTATCTTGATTTATGCAAGGATAAAACATGCTTCACTACAGACTAGGAGTATGACTTGGGGAGACCGGGTCTAGTTGTTACAAGGGTGAGATGTTTCATGGTCATTTTCTCAAATTCTAAACATGACATGAGACGGCGTTTAAGGCTATATCACATCAAGACATTAGCCTGTTTGCGAAATTTAATCATACCTGGGAAAACCCTAATGGAGAAGTTAGGTGAAAACAAAAAAACGCCTTTTCACCTGTCTGTGTAAAATTGAAAAAAAAAAATCAATATTCTTTTATTTCATCAGAACCATTTACCTCCAGTTAGTGATGGCAATGTGAGTAAAAGGAGTGTGTTTTGGGCGTTTTTTGTTTGGAGTAGCAACGTCTGATGTTCAAGTGTTTATTGAGCACACGTAAGTTATTATTAAGGTATAGGTTATAGGTTTAAGGACGTTCCTCAGTTATGTCTGTGCGCATCCTAGGTGCGCAGGTTGGTCAGTGGCGTAACAAAGAGCGTAGAAGCGCACGCTTGAGCTAGCTGAGCTGAGCAGCTGATAGTAGATCGAGCTAGAGTATAGTACGTAAGGATACCCGACAGTTCCCCACCGCGGCCGCGCTGGGTGGCCTCGCTCAGCTCGCGTGCCGACTAAACGAATGTTCGCGTTACAATCTGTACGTACATGTACTACGCAAAGTTCAGCGGTCTGAGCCGCATACCCATGGGGGTGCTGTTCGCTATTCCGAAGGTTCGTTATTCCGAAGGTTTGTTATTCCGAAGGTTCGTTGGTCCGAAACACGCGAATTCCCTATACGTAGAGGTTCGTTAATTCGAAAATTAAAAAGATTTTGTTAATCCGAACATTTGTGGCGTTATTCCGAAGGTTCGTTATTCCGAAGGTTCGTTGATCCGAAGATAGAATAGGGTTCGCTATTCCGAAGGCCCGTTAATCCGAAAATGACGTAGGGTTCGTTATTCCGAAGACCCGTTAATCCGAAAATGACCTAGGGTTCGTTATTCCTGACGTTCGTTAATCCGAAAATGAAATATGGTTCGTTATTCCGAAGGTTCGTTTATCCGAAAATGGAATAAGGCTCACTATTTCGAAGGTTCGTTATTCCGAAGGTTCGCTGATCCGAAAATAGAAAAGGGTCCGTTTTTCCGAAGGTTCGTTAATCTGAATATATGATAAGGTTCGTTATTCCGAAGGTTCGTGCATCCGAAAATATGATAAGGATCGTTATTCCGAAGGTTCGTTGATCCGAAAATGAAATAGGGTCCGTTATTCCGAAGGTTCGTTAATCAGAAAACGAAATAAGGCTCGTTAATTCGAAAATGAAATGAGGTTCATAATTCCGAAAATGAAATAAACTCACTGTGATGACAAAATACGTTGTCGTAAAAAAAAAAAAAAAAAAAAAAAAAAAAAAAAAAAAAAAAAACTGCTTCTCTGGGGAGGATGATAAACGAGTGTAGTTTCAGGTAAGGAACGGCGTGTTGCGTGAAGAAGTGGCGTAGATCAAGAAACTTGATTTTAATTTAGTCTGAACAATAAATTACCTCAGCGATTGGATTTAGAGTGTAGGGGACTGGGTGATTTTTCTATAGCCTATTTTCAGACACCCTCATATTTTTAATGATAATAACAGTAACGACGTCATATTGCAAGTTTGAAATTAAATGCTTCATTATGCCCTACCTTCCCCATACTGTAGTTGGGATCTGCGATATGTAGCGGTTCCGTGTAAATATGATCTCACATCGTCCACCTTCATAATAGTTATTTTTCAGTATTTGGTATCATGTATGAATAACGACCAACATAATCGCCAACATCTATACGTGTATCTCGCTGAAAACCACCACGTCAACTGGAAGTTAGTGTTCCATCCTAGCCAGAGACTCTGGGAAAACCTCACGCTGGATAAGGGAAGCAATTCACATTCAGAAACAGCAAGGGAAAAGCTTCCACCGAGACCTGGGGCAATACTCACTTTCCTCAATATATATACGATCCCATTCTCTCAAATCGGCGTGCGCCAGCTACGTCGGCTCGTGGGAAGTCCTTCTCACAACGCTCGATCTGAAGAAGCCTGCAGAGCCAGCAGGCTCTTATCAATAGTAAAGGTAGTTTCCATTGATTGTGATAAAACGAACGCTCATCCAGTCTATACGTGTGTGTTTGTTAGTTAGTTAGTTAGTTAGTTAGTCAGTTAGTTTTTTAAATTAATTGTGCCAACATCCAATGACTGGGCGTGTTTTGTTTTTGTAAGGTTCTTGCAGTTAGTCCCCTCTTCATTTTGTGCCTGTGTGTATGTGTGTGGGGTGTATATCGATCCTCTGGGGTATCAGTGTCTAATAAAGAGATTTATTTCATAGAGGTGAGGTATTCTAAAGGGATAGTTTGGTTGAGATGGGAGATTCAAATTTCAACTTTTTGCAAGATAATTAGAAATCACCTGGGAAATTTAAAAAGGACACAATTCTAAAATAAAATCAAAGTGTATTGTATTAAAATCGGTTTGAATGGCCGAGATATCAAAAAAAAAAATTAAAACATTGGGCCAAACAAAAGATGGGTCCAACGTTTTATTAGGATCCCTTTGTTTTGAATATCTCAGCCATTTCAAAACGAATTTTCATCGAATAAACTTTGAATTCCTCGTATAAGTACGTGCTCTTTCATATTTTCATAAGAACTTTCTCATTATCTCACAAAAAAGTTGGAAAACTGGCGCCCCATCTCAGCCAATACTATACCATTCCTTTGATTTTGAATGCCTTCCCTTTATTTTAAGAAAGGGAAAGGCATGCAAACTGACAACTCGTTTTTTGTTTGTTTGTTTGTTTGTTTTACTTCTAAAAATGGGTACCGTAACTTGAATATCCAAACAGTACCTGTGCCCAAAATCGGGTTTTACACAAAACAGTTGCAGTTTCTTTTGGTAATAAGTCGTCGGCGTTTTCACGAACTGACGCTATTTCGATTTTGGTCAAAATTTTCAAAATCGAGATATTGGTACCAAATGAAAGTGCTTTCAAAACTCTACCAAATCCCAAAATTTTAGATCACAAAATTAATTATTCTTAATTTTATCAAAGAAAGAAAAAAACGACGGTACTCGAAATATCGAGAAATTGAGAAAAAGGAGTTTCACGAACCGACGCACGAAAGATACGCCGGTTCGTAAAACCCGAATTGCTACGGTGAAGAGCAATGCGGGTTTCACGAACCGTCGCAGTTGCATTACTTTGAGCTTTGTTCAACCTTGAAGGAGTAATCCCTGTTGCAGCTTTTCGTGGGAAGCTATACTGGGACTAGAATTAGGTTTTGACCCTAATCCAGATCTCAGAGTGAGAACCAAACCTTCTGAAAGATGAATGACGGCCTAAGCCAGCCCACTGTCCACGAGTGAAGTAAATGGTAAGCTATAATCCTATTAAAATCATGCTCAAAATAACAGTTTCAGTTGGACTACCATAACCATTAATTGCGGTAGTGTGTAGTCCCATGTATTCAATCGCGTGATGCATATGAAGCCTAGTCTGTAAACGCCATCCAATTTCAAATTAGATCCCAAATCATATTATTTATTGTTTCTTTTCAACTTATGTCGTTACTTCTGAGACTACTGAGTACTGTAGTCGTAACGTCTGTGTGCAAGACATGCAGATTGCAAGATTTCAAAGTCTCGAAGACACTAAAAGCCTTGACTTTTGAGTTGAAAATGAAATCATGAGATTGACAAAGTAGGCGTAGGCCTACTAAACTTAAAAAAAAAAGTCTAACAGTAAAACTCAAAGGAAGAGAAAAGAATAAAGTTAGACATGTTAGATTTTTACTTTCAAGTCTAACTATTAAGTCTAAGTTAAGACTTTACTTGTAATACCAGTTACTAAAACTAAGATCAGCTGAAGTCTAAGACCAAGTCAAATTAACACAGTTCAGAGCCATACCGGTAGTCTAGCTCTAGATCTACATCTAGACTAGTGGTAATAGTAGGTAGAGTCCACCCATATTTTCCCCCAATCTTTACTGGTCCATTCCTGAAAAAGTTACTGGTCAGTGTCCAACAGTGATTTTTCCTGGTCAGGGACCGTCGGACCAGTGCCAGTGTGCAGCGTTGGTGTAGATGTCATCTATGACAGTATGTGGTCTAGTGATACTACCTAAACACTACGAGTACTCTACAGGTTAGGTGGCTTTCCTGTACAGTGCAGTGTTAAAGTATACTTGTGAATTCAGCCCTAGTACCGTACTGTGTGTAGTGTATATCTAACGTTAGTTCGAGTGGAGTACCTAAGCACAGCGGTGGGGCTTTTTTTTCCCCTAAAACTTGTGAATGTGGCCCAACCAAATGGCGTTTATATATTTACGCTTGATTGATAGTGATACAGTGGCGCTGTCGATTTCCACAGCAGCCATACATAATCTTTTGTCCTTTCTTCTTTCCTTTTTTCCCTTTGTTCTTTCACTCTTTTTATTCTTGGAATCGAAGGACTTCCTAAGAAATGTCCATCGACTGATTTAACCAGGACTCTTTAGTCCTGGTAAACCTAACCTTACCGAGTAACCGTTAACGTTTGTTAGGCCTAACATAACAGTAACACTGACTTAGCCCTGTATTGACTTTGTCTTTGGCAGACTTACTGAGATGGCGAGTCTCACTCTTTAACGTTAGTCTAAACGTAGTCGCTAGATCTGTCAGTGTCAGTGTCACCGGTTATTGTATATGGTGCCATCTCTAACGTACTTTAACAAGTTGATGTTAGTTATCTATGTCAACTTACTGATTTAGTAATAGTGGTACTGTCATCCTGTTGGACATCGCCGAAATATCATCCGTGACGTGTTAATTTCGTGTCACAAAGACAAAAGTTGCCAAGATCTAATAGTATTAGATGTCTAGATTTAGATGTAGTCTAGATCTAAGTAATATGAAATCTGTGTAACTTAAAAGTGAAAGGTCTAGACTTCACTTAGTCTATAATTAGACCAGACATTCATGAGGCAAAGGCCTATTTAGTAGATCTATTCTTATTCTATTTTAATGTCAATTCCTGCTAACTCGCCAAGTGTTATTCCTAAGGCCAAGGACTTCCGGGTTAGTGATTTTTTTTTATAGATAAATACCAAACAGCAGACGTGTTTCATTTGCATTCTTGCACAGACTTCATGAAAATATGTGCAGTATCAAAGAAATATGATGCACATGACAATGCCACTGTTTTATAGGTGAATGGTTAATACCTTTAAAAGCTGAATGATAATGTAGAGTCTAGGTCTAATTAAGATGATACAGTCTCTGATAAGAAACAGGTTTGATTGTCATAGACTGTTTCCCAAATGCAGGTAGTAATATTCAGCTACTTCAATGCAATGCCTTGTTTACAAGTACATGTAGATTTATATTCATGTGAATGATAATTCAGTTTCTACATGAGACTTACTAAGTGCTAGACATAAGATCTTGCATCATTAAAATGTGTAAATGACGAGACAATTTGAATATGGGTCAAAGACGAACAGCAGTATATTTTGACATTCTTTGATCCTGCATAGGCCTACCATTTTGTTTTATGTTTAATATAAATAGAGCAAAATAATTTCAACTTCAGTTTTGTTGGCTGATTTTTTTTTCTTCTCAAAAAAATTGAAGTTGTATCTTGTACCATGATGTTTGATTTTAATCAAAAGTTCTTAATTTCTTTCTTTTCTTTCAGATGACTGGTGCCATGTAGTAGCGAAGAACTGGACTGTCTCAGAAAAGAAAAGAAAAAGTACAGGGTCGTGTACATCATCAACGGATGTGAATACAATGGTAATTAGAGTCTAGGTCTAATCAAGATGTTAAAGTCTCTGATAATAAAGAAGTTTGATTGTCGTAGACTGTTTCCCAAATGCAGTTAGTAATATTCAGCTTTTTCAAAGCAATGCCTTATTTACAAGGACATGTAGATTTATTCATGTGAATGATAATTTAATTTCTACATGAGACTTACTAAGTGCTAGACATAAGATCTTGCATCATTAAAATATGTAAAAGGCGGGACAATTTGAATATGCATCAAAGACGAACAGCAGTATTTTTTGACATTCTTTGATCCTGTATACCATTTTGTTTTATGTTTAATATAAATAGAGCAAAATGGTTTCAACTACAGCTTAGTTGGCTGATTTCTTTTTCTCAAAATGAAAGTTGTATCTTGTATCATGATGTTTGATTTTATCGAAAGTTCTTAATTTCTGTCTTTTCTTTCACATGACTGATGCCATGCAGTAACGAAGAGCTGGACTGTTTCAGAGAAGAAAAAAAGTACAGCATCGTGCTTATCATCAAGGAATGTGAATACAATGGCTTAAGAAAGAAGACAATCTACAGATAGGATAGAAGGGAGAACTCGGGATGAAGGGCGACAACATAAGGACGGTATATCTACATTAAAATGTGATTGTAAAGTGGAAACATGAAAAAAAGATTCTAAGATTGAAGGTGAAAACATGCATTCCATTCTGTGATGTCGTAATTACAATTTTGCTACACTTTGATAACACTACTGAGAGACATTTATATCAAGGCAAGCTTCATGTGGATATGGAATGTTAGATTTTCTTTAAGTGTTCATGGTATGTATTTCATGATAATAAATCTTGAAGGTTTTGTGTGGTAATCATAACCTTGTGATACATCTTGATAAATTTCTAAGTGCACATTGGCAATATTCAGATGATGCTGTAATCAGATGAAGTTAGATGGTTGAATAATCATTGCATAGTTGTAATAGTTATCGACTGAGGATTAACATGCCCTTCACTGATTTATTTTTCGTAAACGGTGATAATTGCGAGAGTCAATCTAAGTTGTCGGGGACATAACCAAATGTGTCACACTGTCAAAATGTGTATATCAGAAACTTTTCGCTCGCTGTACGAATTTTCACAGAAAACAGATTTATGAGAGTCACAAATGGTAGCTTAGACCCATTAACAAAAAGTTCCAGCTTCATCTTACCATGTTCATGATACATGTTCATCTACATTTTGCAAACATTCTGAATGTTGATTGAGACATGTTATACATGTATGTATTTTTATGAAATTAATGCAACAAATAATCAAATATGCATCTCTGCTAGATTATGATATTAATCCAGTTAATGACATGCCTAACTCACCTCAAACTGTAATTCATTCTATTCTCCTTTATTCTTTTATTTATTATTTTGTTGTCTTCAACCCACTTTGAATGTGTTACGTATGATTCTTATAAACATGGGAAATGCACTCCATATAACTGATAGGACTTATAACAAATTGACATAATCATTCAACCATCACTAGACAGTTCTGTTATGAGATGTTCCTTATTTAACTAAAATTGTAAATTATGATACGTGTATGCTCCCATGCAAACTCACAACAAAATACAGAAATATTATTTCTTTTAATAATAATTCATTATGTCTCTAAATGTACAATTAAAGAAAGTGATTACAAAAAGGATGTCAAACATTGTATATTAAAATAACAGATTATTCATTTGTCTCCATCCGTAGTAGCACATGCAACTGCAGTGTGCAGTTTGTGGGCTGCTGTGAAAAAAAAAAAAAAAAAATCACAGGTAGCCCAAGCGGGATTCGAACCCACGACCTCCGGATTACTAGACCAGCGCCATAATCACTAGACCACCGGGATGCCCTAGCACTACCTTTAGACATGAATGATTAAATATAGAAGGGCTTGGGGGCGCTTCGAAGTTAACTGCTCTTATTAAATATGCACATGTCATTTGCAACTCGACTAAAGATGATTAAACGCACTGAAATTCTTACTTTAAATAATACAATTGTATTCATAATCTGTTTTTTTTTTTCTTTAATAGCTTGGGATGTACACTTCATACACTGTATCGGTCTACATTTCGCCTACAATATGGAAATTCTTTAATTCGAGACGTTTGTTTTTTACAAAAGAAAATTAAGAGTCCTTTAAAGGTGCTGTAAAACAGTGGCGTGTTTTTTTTTTTTTTTTTTTTGGGGGGGGGAGGGGAGTCAAATTAGCCTTGGCCCCTCTCCACCGTCCTTTTTTCTTTTCCCTTTGGCTGCATTCTTTTTTTAGTCATCACATGAAAATTCGTCTGCATCCACCCCGTAGTTTTGCCGATGACCTTTCTTTTTAATTATCTTAACCACACACAATTTTGGCCGAATTTCCCCACCCCTCTTGTGAATTTGCTAGCACATGTGTTTATAGTACTGGTGGATTAAGGATTCGGAGGGGGGGGGGGGGGGTCGGCCAAAATTTCTCTTTTCTCATATGTAACAAGCCTTCGGGGCGAAAGGCTGATATTATGGGCTTTCTACACACATTTTCAGATGCTAATTATTGATTAATATGAGCACGATCATTTATGTTGTGATTAATTTGTTTCCTTTTCATATATGTATGACTTCTATTAGAGACTTAATTGGCTTGGCACTCCTTACATCGACCTATTTTAGACACCCATTTCCTTCTCTCTCTCTCTCTTGCTTTTTTCTCTAATGTCCTGTGAATAGTGTAACTACATGTACATGCAGTACCTCTTCTCTTTTGTATGATATACATCAAGTTTCCATCTGAGCATAATGTGTGTTGCAGCACTCTCAAGCTTCATGTATATGCAGCAACATCTTTTTATGTTCATATACATAATTATGCTTGATATATTAATTTGAGAACGTTATTCTTTCTTTTGTATATGTTCCGTCCGCACTCTATAGATGTAAATGTACATTGTAAGATTTGGTGCGCATGTTCGAACTGTGTTTCTCTTTTTGTGAACACACAAGAACTGATGTAATAATGAACGTGAATTACGCATATTCTTTAATATTGATTCCATCTCCATTTGCCATTAGATATTTATTGATTTATGGAGCTCTTCCACAATTGTTATCCTTCCCATTGTCATTACTCATCTCTGAATAATTCAAATTTGATACTTTATTGAGAACCTATGTTTCTTCGATTACATAATGTACCTCTTCAATATATTGCTGCAAGAGGCATAATAAAACATGACCATTGTTATATATTTAAAATGAAGCTTGAAATTCTGATAATTTTGATATTTATGTATTTTTAGGAGTTTATCAGTTTCGAAGAGTGCATGCAGGATGAGTTTTATGTTGTTATATGATCAAGTGCAGCTATCAAAGAATCTGTTGAGCAGGAAAGAGAAAGATGGAAAATGAGGAATTATGAGTGAATTCGCATGCAAGCCAAATGACAATAATGACACCGATAAAAATTGTGACAAAGTAAAAGTCACAAATAATGTGGAATAATAAGAAATAAAGAAATTAATAGATTATTTCAGAGAAAGAAATAACAGAGTGCATGAGTATGAAAGATGAGTAAATGCAAGTAATCATTACTGACTGGCACATCTTTTTCCCTATATTTAGCGGTATCCTTCATCTTAGAACAAACATTCATAATTATTATGAAAGAAGTGAACTGAATTTGAATTAAAAATTATGTGAAAAATACAGAAAGTAAGTTAAAAAAGTTAAAAAAAAAAACAGTAAAAAGTAAAAAAATATGAAACACAGTATACCGAGTACATATTAATTACCAAATGATAAATGTCCACATGCAAAAGTGTTGAATAATATATCCACACAAAAAAGGAGGGGGGAGGGCAAAGAAATCTTTGGAGGGATCAACGACAGCTCTAATAACAATGCTAAATGAAGATGAAAACAAGGACAACACGCTTTTTAGAACAATTAAGAGAAACTGGCTTATATTATCATCTTAATTATCACCTAATGTATTATAATCATCACAATAATCATTACATGACAATTAATTTCAATTAATAAGGTTATTGTTGATAAGCAGGTATAGCCCTAATAGTATTTGTATGTAAACACATACGAAAATGAAATAGCGACGGTTCGTAAATACACGCGTATTGCACGTTACCTATTGCGCAGGCCCTACAGCGCGGGTCTCACGAACCGGCGTAATACAACTTACGTCGGTTCGTGAGACCCGCGCTTAAGTACATAACCTATGGTGCGCGCAAGAAACGATGGATTTACGAACCGACGCAGTGAGTTTGAAGACAGAAATATCGTAATTCTTTTGAATTCACACTAAAATTACATTATGGATAGGAAGAACAACTTCCACTCTCATCACCCTGTCAAAATTTTCACACACAAGACAGGAAAAGTCATTGAAAACGTTGTCTAAAACTTGTGAGATCTTTAAACTCGATTTTCTCAGAATTGCATTTTCGCTCAAAAACGAAATAGCGTCGGTTCGTGGTAACACCGACGAAGTAATACAACTAGTGTCATGGAAAAGACTATCATAATGGAGTCTAAAACCCGATTTACTTAACTTTACAAGAGCTAGAAAATAATGATACAAAGCACTGGCTTACATTTTGTCAGTTTTACCATGACGACATGAATTTCATGTGTTACAATATGTCACACCAAAAATGGAGAACTTCATTTTATTTCTCATTCAAACTCATGCAAAAATAATTTCTTGCCTAGTGACTGATCTGTAGGACATGTTCAATTACATCCCACTCTTCACGGTGAAGCTTATTAAAAGAGATGTTGCATTTGAAATATGCTTGTTGAGTATATGTGACCCTGCACCTCAAAACAAACAAAAAGTCGTCAGGCATGAATTTTTAGTTAAGACCATATTCTGAAAGAGCAGACTTTAAGGTTTAAAATGATGTATAACTCAAATCAAATGGACTCTCCTAACCTATCTAAATATTGGAAGGAAAGCACAAACTCAGGAAAAGTGTGAACTGAGAAAAGAGGCTCTGAAGTACAGTGTCCATTCAAGCGCTTAATCTTTACCAAACCGTGCTGGCTGTGCGATGAATGGGATAAAAAATAGGAAGTAAACCACCAGAGTAACAACAATGAAGAGATTATCAAATTAAACTGAAATTAAGCATGCCTTATTAACACATTCTGTCCATAATTAATGTCAACTTTCAAAGCAGTAGCACTATTCTTTCAAAAGTTACAAGAGTTGAAAGTGAAGAGTGTGGGCAAGGTTTTTCAGAAATGAAAAAGGGATTCTAAAGACACACCTAATCACACTATTCTACCAAAAATGTTCGAGATAAACTGCTAAAAAAACACACACACACTTTCCTGCCCGTTTAATGACACCAAATTTTAGCATAATGTAAAAGAAATCCCGCTCTTTCAGAAAATATAGAAAAGTCAAGTACGGCTAGGTTGACCCATTTCACTTATTTTCAGTCCTCACGCAATATCAGTATGATTGTGCGACGTTATGTTCGTTTTGAGGTGCACGGTCACATATATGATTTTTTATTTACAAGCCTTTATTTTCAAGTCCACGCATGTGTGTGTGTGTGTGTGTTTTTCCTGCTTGAGACATGTTAGAGTCGCAGAACATGGTAATTATTTCAAATAATGAATGTATTATCCTGACAATGATGAAGAAGTGAAGGAGTGGGAGGGGGCGAGCTCATCCTCCGGAGGAGAAAATACCTCTACTTTCGTCGTTAGTATACATGTACAAATGAAATTACAAATTACGACGGCATTCTATACGTCGCCGATAAAGGTTTGTATGGAATTGCGTGTTTTTCTGTGTGCCTGTTTGCATGTGTGCGTTCGTATGTGTCTATGTGTCCAAAGAGAGTATGAGAATGCTGGTATCCCCTTTTCAAAGTGAACATGCCTTTCCTGAATTCTTATGATGATGATGATGATGCATTTTAGACTACCGATAAACGGGAGGCTATAAGGCGACGATAACGGGGTGAGAGCGGATAAAACGGGCATTTCACAGTAATTTTAAAGTTTCTATGTACTTGGCCTCAATACACACACTCACACATATGCGCACGACATCAACGAACGCATAAGACATTAATGACAACACTATATTTTGTTACAACAAGAATTTTACTCTATTTTTCGGAATTTTAAGAGCCTTATTTTATTTTCCGATTTACGAACCTTCATTTTTAGACTAACGAATCTTATTTCATTTTCGGATGAACGAACCCTCGGAATAACGAACTTTATTTTATTTTCGGATCAACGAACCTTTGGAATAACGAGCCATATTTCATTTTCGGATGAACGAACCTTCGGAAAAACGAACCTTATATTATTTTCGGATCAACGAACCTTCGGAATAACGAGCCTTATTTCATTTTCGGTTTAAAGAACCTCCTGAATTACCTATCGAACCCTATTAAATTTTCGGATCAACGAACCTTATTTCGTTTTCGGATTAACCAACCTTCAGAATAACGAACCTTATTTCATTTTCGGATTAGGAGCCTTCGGAATAACGAATCTTATTTCATTTTCGGATTAACGAACCGCCGGAAGAACGAATGTTCGGAATAATGAACCTTCAGATTAAATAGCCTTCGGAATAATGAACCTTCGGAATAACGAGCTGTAACCATACATGGACATGGTAGCACAACACTGATCGGAGAAATCGGGAAGCTTGGAAGTGGAACTGAGCTGTTTCCATTTTCAATCCATAGATAATGTTTTGTGAAATGCAGTCCATTATCTGTTCATCAACAGTGTCAAGTTGAACAGATATGACCGACACTTAGGTTTAATAATTTTACAAAAAAACAATCAGAGTACCTCTATTAAAATCTAAATTACATATAAACTTGTCATTACTAATACAAAATACAGGTATTATTTTTTAATTTTGGGTTACAAAATACAAGGTCACGATAGTATTACCAAACATGTATATATCACCTTCACCATTCAGATATTAATTTTTGATTACCAAATCTAGTGTAACAAGAGGAGAATCAATATTTTTTTTTTTTTTTCGGGGATGGGGGGGCTCAAGGTACACCTCCACAGTTTACAACACGCACTTTACCAACCACTACAACAAACCAACACATGTAATCTACAATCAACGTTGTTATGATAAACTAAGACTTGTTTTCCTTTGGAGGACCATCAGACCAATGCCAAAACTCCCATGCCCTTATATTTATTCTTCTTCCTCCAGTATCAATTTCTGCACATTACAGCAAGAGGGTAAAAAAACAAACAAACTAGCATGTCATTGTGGAGTTTTCCACGCTTACGTCCACATAATATCATTATGGCTGTGCAATGGAAATAATAAGATGAAAACGCACATGGACCTTCCTTTCTGAATATTTTCCCACCCTATCACTGCAATTGTGACACTTTTTTTTGGAAAAAAACCCACCAAAACAAACAAACAAACAACATGTGGTTTTGAGTTAACCGCATGAGATTCATGCATCCTATCAGGGTATCCCTGCATTAGTTCCTGACCAGATTTGCGGGTCTTACGATGATTTTTGTTGCAAGGAGGCGCTGCTAGCACAAAAGCGAACCCCCCATTCTTTACAAATGTTCTACATTAGGTATCCCTTCTACAATTCGGTCAAGTTTCATGAAAAATGACATGGGTTTTGAATGTACAGCATGACATTCATAAACCCCACCTTACCAAGACACCCACGATAGGTTTATAACCATATTTTGGGGCCCCGGGATGATTACTATCATATTGGGGCGCTGCCAGCACCAAAACTAGAGTACGAACCCCCAATTTTTATTGTTTTTCTGGAAGTAAGACTTCTTCTACAATTTGGTCAAGTTTCGTAAAAATGACATGGGTTCTGAATGTACAGTTTGAGATTCATGAACCCACCCTGTCAGAGCTTCCCTGCATAGGTTCCTGACCAGATTTGGGGGTCCTACGATGATTAATATGTCGCATGGGGGTGCTGCTAGCACAGAAACGAGCACATGAACCCCCACTTTTTATTGTTTTTCTGGAATTAGTAAGCCTTCCTCTTCAATTTCGTCACGTTTCGTGAAAATGACATGGGTTTTAGATGTACAGAGTGAGATTTATGAACTCATCTTGTCAGGGCATCCCTGCATAGGTTCCTGACCAGATTTTGGGGACTTATAGGCCATGGGGTGAGCTGTTTTTTTCGCTTGTTTCGTTCCGACAACTGCGGCACTAAAATTTCTCCACAGCTACATGTAAACAAATACCCAAAAAGGCTACAGGAAAAAGTTCGACACAAACCCTCCTGCAGTATTTTGGTAATTTAGGGGGAAACAGTGAACTTTTTTTTGTCACTGAGGAGCTGAATATGTACACTTTGCCGTGTACGATATTCATTCGCGAACGATCATGTGATGTATGTTATCCAACCCGAATCGAGAATTATTGTTTACGAGTCAAAATGGCCGCCCCTTTGTGAGCCTGTCGACGCGTCTACGTCGTCTGCTCTGCCGAAACTTTTAAGATGCGTTATTATGCACGTAACACTGATGAAGTTTGAAAATTTCACGGCTATGACAAACCTAAGATAGACGAAACCTATTTTGTGTGCCAAAGAGTGGATCAAATTGAGTGGGGGAGACCGTGAAATCGCAGACCAGAACGAAGTGATTCAGCTGCTCAGCTCAGGGGGACTGACTGCAACCTACGTGGGATTTTACAGGAATTTACAGGTTAGTTTACGTGCGTACAGTCGTAGCAGTCGACACTGCAGTGCAGTCTCTCTCATATATATGCGTAATGTTAATGACCATGGCCATGATGACTAGAAGTACAACGTTAGCTATGTTATGAACGTTGCTTGTGTTTGTTATAATGGGCGCTAATGCAGTAGCTTAGCCGTTAGCGTGTCTGTTACATTTTAGATAAATTATCTTGAATTTCACCTTGGCATGGCATAGCGCCGTTAAATGTAGCCTAGACGTCTAATGTAATTTTACATGTTGTTCTATGTACAGCCCAGGTTAGGTTGATGTAGCTGATCGGTGATATTGTTTTGTAAAAATCTTGACACACAGGACTGGATTGAAAAAGGTCTAAACTGCATGTAAATTTATATTTTCATAATCATGGCCATGGAGTATTAATATTAAAAATCCATTCTGTTTCTCTCACCCAGAAATTGGCGAATCTCCCCTCAAAACACACATTTAGCATCTCATTAAATTGACTTATTAATATTTGATATAAATTGGTCTAAAAAACCACCGATGACAATAACATAATTTCAACAATTAAACTCCCTAAAACATAGTGATGATTACCATTATGTTGTGCCAAACTATAAAGCAGTGGGTGGTGGTGATAGTGAAAGGCCAAGGATTACTAGTATTAATGACGATAAGACAGTTGTATTCCTAATTATAATAATTGATATTGCATGTGATCAGGTGCTGAAAGCTGTAGACGTAATTTAAAATCAGTAATTGCACTGCAAGTACAAGTTGAAGTAGTTGATGATGACAATGATCATGAGGTGTTAATGATTACCTGGCATAGTACTAGGGCCTATTGGTAATTACAAGATTCAAATATTGGCAGTCAATAGTCTACCGTACATTATATTGAGTGTAATGTTCAACCCCTCCCTCTAGCGTTTAGCCTTTTTTCCCCCTAACAAAATCCAACGGCTAATCATCGCTGTTCATTTCTCCATTTTATTAAATAGGATTCCATGACACGTGCTACAAGAGGTTTATAGATAGCAAACGCCTGAATCTCGCTAGAAAACGAAAGCTGAAGGAGGGGCCTGGTCCGTCAGCAGGAGCATCTGTTTCCTCCCCTAAGACGCTCACAGCAAGATCAAGATTTTTTTTTCTGGAAGCTGTTCAGGTTCTGTTGTGTTGCCTGTAAAATGCATCATTTGCACAGAGTCAACCTGCTCATTACTTGCCAAGGGAAATAGGTTAATATGATTGATATTGAAACATGAAAACATTGTCATGTTAATATAAGTTGTCCTCGATAAAATGGAGCAATATATATACACCACTGAAACATTCACACACATACACAAAGAACTTCAGTGCAAAGTTCAGAAACAACAGAATGTACTGTATATGCACCAATGCTTGGGTCAATGTGATTGATATTCAAGAATTGACATCTTACCAAAGTTGTGCATGATAAAATGTCTTTGTAATACAGATTGCTTCCTGTATTTTGAATGCCAATGTTTATGCAACATGTTTTGACTCCTTGCCTCAGTATGTGATTGTTCGCCCTTAAGCAAACATTTCTGCCCACTGTTATGATTTGATTAGGGTTGAATTATTCTAAGAACAAAGACGTTTTCCTAAGTGTGTTTTTTTTTTTCATAAAACTGAATGACTACGATCAAAATTTGTTTCTCCCACTCTGGGGGAAAAAATGTAACTATTATTAATACTGAAACAGAATGTTCATGTAGAAAGGTCAGTACAATATAGGTGTGAGTACAAAATCAGTTTGCTAAAACTAATACCAGCCAAATGAAAATTGTGCATAAGTTGAGTCAGGTTTGCACAGATCCTCTGATATTGGAAGTTAATTGCAATGTTATCATAATTTTTAATGCCAAACCTGTTTTATTCTCTCCAAGATTTTCAGGTACACATTGCCTCCAATACAGAATCCAACAGTTTTCACTCATGAATGGGTAAACTATAATTTTGCCTTTATTTTATATATTGGCATTTTTCAAAACTTTTACACCCTTTCAAGGATATTTGGACCATGGAATGTTCCAGGAAATTTATTAAAACTAGAAAATTTGACTGATTATCATTTTTAGCTATCTTGCATGAAAGGAGGTAGTGTCACACCATGTTATAATCTAATGATAGCAATGAAAACTTCAGGAAATTTTATGAAGATTAAATTTTCTAAAGTACTGTATAATATTTCATGAACAACGTGATTGCTATGTGATCTAATAAGTATATTAAAGCTTCTTAAAGAAGAAGAAGAAAAGAAAAACATGTTTACTGATAAACAATATGATCTGTTTAATAGTAATGTCTCATGTGTGTAAATGAGTTTGTATGTGTGCGTGTGAGTGTATATAATATGTCAGCGTTTTTATGCACCTGTGTATGTGTAATGCAGTGATCAATACATGTATTATATCATTGTGTGTGTTCATGTTTATGATAATCTTTTTTATGATGCTGATGTGATAAATGGCAAAGGCATGTAGAATAATATTTTAATACACTTGGGTATATTGAATCTTCATAACTATGTGTGTGTGCATGTGAGGGTGTGTGTGTGTGTGTGTGTGTACAATAAGATTCTCCCACATGCACGCGGACACACACACAAACAAACGCACTGAATTTTTTTCTTCTTTTTTTGGCTTGAATGATTAGTCATTTGATTAATAACATGTCTTTGAACAGAATATAAGGCATTTGCCTTGACCTCTGACGGTCAGTCAGTGCTCTCTCTCATATGGTCTCGAACCACTTTGCTCTTGTCTTCCTTTGCATAGCCAGCATCAGGAAAAGCTGAAACATGAGATATAATGCAACTATTAAACCAAAACTTCACCTTTTTTTCTAGGTATATGGCTAAAAGCAGTGCTTTACAAATGTGCATATGTATTTCAGCTTAGAAACACTATGGGAACTACTAGTATACTGCGAATAGCAGGCCCATACGCATAACTGCGGCCAGCAGCCCCATACGCATAGCGTCATGGGGCTGTGAACTGTAGCATACAGGATCATGACAGATGTTTTATCGCGGACAAAATAATATCAACTTAAAATCGGGAAAAAATCTTCAATTTGAAGACTTATTAATAAATTTGAAGTATTGATAACAGAGTTCGTGCAAGGTTTGCTTCTGCAAAATAGTTTCTTTCTGTTCAAATTGATGGCTAAATGTGACTCGGTCGAGAGGAAACTGGGAGAGCTACACTGAATTGACGGCCAGCGCATGCACACACATTACATCTATATCCAGTCAATGGATACGGAATTTGTGCGCAGTGATGTGTGCGCCTGCGCTGATCGTCAATTCAGCGTAGCTCTCCCAGATTCCTCTCGACCTAGTATATTAAGTCATCAATTCGAACAGAAAATGACTATTTGTAGAACCAAACCTTGCTCGAACCCTGTTGTCAATACTTCAACCTTACTTGTAAGTCTTCAAATTTAAGAATTTTTTTGTTCGATTTAAGGTTGACATTTGTCCGCGATACTATTCTGTCATGATCCTAAATGCTACAATCCGAAGCCCCATTACGATACGTGTATTGGGCTGCTGGTCGCAGTTTATAAAATATGGATTTTCGCAAAAACTGCAGGATATTTCGAGGATAACTTTTTACAGTATATTTAGGATGTACAAAACATCACATTTCCGCATTCAGAAAGTAGTGCCAGTGTTGCTGGAACGAAACCCATTTTCTAAGCCTCTTTTTCAGCTTCACCCCATGGCCTATTACGATGATTTATGTCGCATGAGGGCACTTGCTAGCTGCACAAAAACAAGCACATGAACCACCACTTTTTATTGTGTTTCTGGCATTAGTAAGTGTTCTTCTACAAATTCGTCAAGTTTCCTGAAAAATGACCTGGGTTTTGAATGTACAGCATAATCTTTATGATCCTGTCAGCTATAATGACAAGTTTGTTTACATCATAATGATTTTGTTTGTTATAGTCTACTCGACAAACAGAACTCGATTCGAAATTCGAAATGTTTCAGTATGTATTTTTGATCGCTATGGAGCGTCCTTATGTTTCATTGAAAGTAACTCAGTTGAGATGTGCAAAACAGTCGCTAATTTTGTAATTCATAAAATGAAGTTCCATGATGATATATCATGTCGCACCTCGCACCCATCCATCAGCACACATACATTCACACGCACATTTATTCTGTGTGACTTGCTCTATTCCTTCCTTTTCTTCTTTTCTGCTTTCAGTAATTTATAAACAAATATTCATGATCATGTTATGGTGTATATGTTGTTCCTATTTAAAATATGGATGAAATAAATCTATGTATACATAAAAAATGTGCAATGCCGGTATTATTTACCTGACGAGTTCAATTCAGATTTTTCTAGTAATGAACATTTCTTCAGTTAATTACGGGCCGGCCATCTTTTTAAGCTATGCTTACAATGGCGGCCCTATGTATAATCGCTTCTTAACTACAATTGATTGCTGTAATCCCAACTGCATAGACATGCATACAGTATATTGTATTGTAACGGGTTGGTAGTTTGCTGCCGCCTACGTTAAGAGAGCTGCTGGGTGACAAACTAGGACAGGCAATTGAGACAGAGATTGAGCTGTGATAATCAGGATAAATCTACACGAATCTGGTTTGTATGACAAGTCGATTGTGATTATTTGATTATTTGGTGACATGTGAGACTGTTGATCAATAAAGAATTGAGATATTGACGTTAAATTGATCTGAATTCAAGAATCTTTGTGTGTCAGTCCCATGAATGCTTGTGGACGGTGTGGCTGTGCATGTTCTGACTGGTGAAGTACGGGGAGGTGCCGCGTGGTGTGGAAGGTCGTTACATTGGTGGCAGCTGCTAAATTGAGTTTTGATTGGTAAAGAGCTCGATTGAACCCAGGTACATAACTAGCCCACAATGGCTTCTCCGTTAGGCCGTTTGGAATATGTTGCCGTAGATATAGAAGAAGGGGATTGTTTGACTCAATTGGCAGAGGATATTGCTGCTCAAGTTGTGCATCATTACAGTGATATCGATAATGAGTCACTAATTACTGTGGATGAATACGTAAGCATGAGCATCCCATATGTGAATAAAAGGAATGGACTACCCACTAGCCCAAATCCTCGCATTTATAGGCCTGGAGAATATCGGTACTCGCTTGACATGCTACCTCCAAGCACAATGTTGAACAAGGTTGAGCATGGCGAGGGATTTTCAAGGAAGAATTCGTTCACCAGTGCTGATGCGCAATGAAGCATTCGGGCGCACGAGAGGGAGACAACACAAGTACAGGAGCCAGTCGGTATGCGTGCACATGCATATGCGCACGAGGAGATCACCCCTACATTTGAACAGCGCACACGAAGACCTACGCACAATGTATTTATCCCGAACCATACGCCTAGGCCGACGCACGATGCACTTCTCGAGAGCGCTACGGGAAGATCCACGCAAGATGCGTTCATCCAGAAGAACGCTACACCAAGACCAATGCATGATGCGTTCATCCACATCCCTACGCAAAGACGGACGCACGGGACGTCAACTGAGACCGCTACGCGAGGATGTCACTTTAATTGTGTTGCATAATGTTGGCATAGTCTCCATAGGCAATACTTATCATCGTGTTTTCAAGTCAAAGGATATTTGAATTACCTAGGCTATGTAACATTTGAATTCCCTATGACCGACATGATACTCTCATTGACCTGAGATGACGAAAGAATTTCTTTTGTGTGGACATTTGACTTGACTATGGACTGCTTATATATCTATTTGGACATTTGATTTCCCTAATGGCATTGGAATGACTATATCATACTTGCTTCGCTAATAGATTTGATTCAGATAGCCTACAATTTTATGTTCTTGTGCCTGTAGAACAAACAACATAAAATGCCAGACTACTGTAGAAAGAAATATGAAATGCATTGAAATCTTTTCACACATACAAATAATAACCGAAAAAGAAAATATATCTGTGAATCTTATTATAGGAATTTCATCAAATATCATTATGTTTCAATAATATGATTTTCCAAGGTCGGACTATTTACTTCTTTGGTCAGAAAAAAAATAGGAAGTCACTCTTTGTGATAATGATTCTTAACTCTTTTGATTCACCCCATGAATATGTGATACTTCTTTTGTTCATTTTCTTGCAGTTCATAGATGTTTTACTGCCATTTTACTGCAAATGCAAAATTGTGACCCGCGACAACGGTTTCAGGCAAAAGTCGCAAGAGCAAATTCCCTCCTAGGCGGGGTACAAAGATTTTGACCATTATTTTTGTCGATTTAGGTTTTTTGCAGAAATCGAATCTTTGATATGTTTTCTACATCTTCACTAAATTTCATTGCATAAGACTAAGTTTTTCCTATCGAAAATGGAATTTTAAGCACCCTATGTTGGATCGCACTCGTCAGTTTCGAGCTTCTTTCGAACGCCGCGCCAATATCCCCAACGTTGCTACGGCGCAGGGTCTCGCACGCGATTGGATGGTGCGTCGCACACATTTACATAATTCGGCTTTCGGAGACACCAGTTGCAGCGTTTGGGGAATGCTTTGTCCACGCGTGCACGATTACATGCTCCATTGTTCTTGGTATAGTGGTTTATATACGCTCGCTCTGTATAGTGCGTGCTCTTCGTTTGGCTTTCTATCCAAACTATTCTACCGCAATGTTCGACAACGGAAGTGAAACAAAAATCATGTAGCATAAAATAATCGTGTGAAAAGAAAACTACAGTGTAAATATTCTCAAATTTGTCTACTTGTACATGTAGTATAAATTATGACAGCAGACTGACTCAATGGAAGGTAGATGAGAGGAAAGGAGCAGTCACATGTGTCCAATTATATTCAAATACTACACGTCAAGTTCGCACCTAACTTACGAGTCGTGTTTGTTTGTTTGTTTGTTTGTTTGTTTGTTTTAATTCAATTAGCACCACCGATCAAAGCAACATTATATGCATGTCTTGTAAAAGCAAAACAAACAGGAAGCGTGACCCTTGTCAGCACTAGCAATTTTCTGCCTTCAAAAGGGTCGCCAATGATAAAGACAAATCAACCACAATGAAAACGCAATTTGTAAATGTGTGGATTCGCCACCGCTCCTGTTACATGCACACGGACATGGCGTGTGGATGCCATTGCGTAATGCGTGCACCATACACATGTACATGTACACCATACGTGTAATTATCGTATTCGCCATCTTGAAAGACGTGCTGGTAAACAAACCCGAGCGAAACGCATTGTTTTTCGGCTCCATACGCTGAGCTCCGAGGAAGGTGCCCGGGAAATTTGACTCTCTCAGTGAGCAAATCAGAAGGCGATGTGGTTGCTAGAGGCGGAGCTTAACATCAATTGGCACCATCGTACGGATGGGTGATTCTCCCCTCGCATCGCCGCTCGGACATTGTCTTTGAGAAAGAGGTGAATCTTCAAAGCCAGTTTTCTCGCAATTTTGTCAGGCTAACAACTTAAAAGGTGTATTTTATTTCTCTTTCTATGCCCGCTTATGGTGCCGAAGAATACAAGTGTTTTATATCAATGCAAAGCTTACGAAATTGGCAATGTGATTCAGTGAAAAAATGAATTTTCAAAATTCGCGACTTTTGCCTGAAACCGTTGTCGCCGGTCACAATTGCTTCTTGAGTTTCAAATTTCTATATTTATGTATCATCACTCTTTAGAATTCCCGGAATAAAAATAAAAACCGTGTTCTTCAGAAAAAGAAAAAAATGAGCGAGACTCGCTTTGTTTTAATAAGTCATGACAGATTGTCTGTGAATGAAAACGCAGTTGTCTGCACCTGATAATATTCATCAGGATTTCATATTCTTGAGAAAGATAATTCTCCTTGCTGTGTTTTGGAGTCAACTGACATCAAAATTACTTACCTGGCATCTGAATCACCTATGAATGTCGTGATATGCTCTCATTGACCTGAGGTGACACGAAAATTTACATTGTGTGGATATTTGACATGGCTATGGACATCTTACTTACCTTACAGGATATTGGTTTGCTAAGTGGACATTTCATTTCCCTATTGACATCGGAATTACCTAATGTGACGCTTGATCTGATATTGCGGAGATTTGACCTGGAAAACCTATATTACACGTTAATGCTCGCAGTCTTCAAAGAAATTTTGAAAATATGCAATTATTGTTGTCTGCAATAAATATGAAATTTTCAGTTATTGGTGTCACAGAAACATGGGTTAACGACAAATCTCCCCCTTTATATAACATTAATGGATATTCTGTTATCCGGTCTGATAGAAAATGCGGACGAGGGGGCGGAGTTGCCCTGTTCTTTTCACACTCGTTATTGTTTAAAGTAAGACCTGATTTGATATATAACGGAATGCATTTGATTGCATGTGTGTTGAAATTAATATGTTTAATAGAAGAAATATAATACTTTGTGTTGTATACAGGCCCCTCATACAGACAGTGATTTATTATTGCAAAATTTGGATGTTTTATAAGAGCTGATCAATCGAGAAAACAAAAATGTTTATTTGAAGGGCGATTTAAATATTGATCTTTTGAATCAAGAAAATAATGTTAAGAATAAGTTTTGCAATATTTTGCAAGCACATTTCTGTAATGTCACTATTGATAGGCCCTCGAGAATTGCGGTTCACTCATCAACATTGATTAATCATATTTTTACTAATATTGACACTGATCATTCGAAATCTGATCTTTTGTATAGTGATATGTCTAATCATTTACCTATATTTTTTCACCTGTGACGAGACACAATATTCCCATGTCAAGCAAACAGAAAGTAAAAAGAAGCGCAAATTCACATAAGAAAATGTATCATTACTCAACGACGATTTAATCACGGAAACATGGGATGATGTATTACTTTGCGCAGACCCAAATATTGCTTATGATACGTTCTGGAATATATTTTTCCTTATTTTAACAAACATATCCCCGCAATTGAACAGAAAAGTAATAGAAAAATTAAAAATCCATGGATAACAAAAGGAATTTTCCGATCAATAAAGAAAAGAAATATGTTATATAAACACAGTTTACGGTATCCTAGTAATGACAACGTTAATCGATATAAATTATATGGAAATAAATTGACACAAATTATAAGGCTTTCCCGTAGGATGTTTTATAAAGAAGCCTTTCAAAATGCTACTGGAAATATGTCAGCCACTTGGAAAGTTATTAATGATGTTATTGGTAAGCAAAAGAATATGTAAACATTTCAAATTATGCGCTACGGTCAAACACTCTGTAACCCTAGGGACGCAGCATGTTGTTTCAATGAGTATTTTGTTGATATAGGTCCTAGTCAAGGTTCAAAAATAGACCCCACACAAACTGACTTCTCGCAGTATTCAGGTGCGTCAAATGATAATTCATTATTTTTAAATAAACAGATTATGGTGAGATTCTTGACAATGTTCACTCATTAAAATTAAGTTATGCAACTGATCATGATGAAATGAGCGCGTATTTTTTTAAACACATTATTGACAGTAATAATGACACCCTTAGTGCATATTTGTAACTTGTCACTCTCAACTGGTATATTTCCGAATGCATGTAAAATAAACGAAAGTTACTCCAATATATGAAAAGATGACTCTTCTCTTGTATGAAATTACCGTCCTATTACTATTCTTCCTAGTATTTCTAAGGAAATTGAAAAGCTTGTATATAACAGACTGTATGATTTTTTGACACAATATGATATATTTAACCAAGACCAGTATGGTTTCAGGAAATTTCATTCTACAGATATGGCACTAGCCCAATTATACGATAGAGTTTCAACTGCCTTAAATAGCTGAACAAAAATATGTCAGCGGTGTTTTCATGGACCTAAGCAAGACATTCGACATTCTTGACCATACTATCCTCATACGTAAATTGTAGTCCTATGATGTTCGTGGCATTCCACTTGAATGGTTTAAAGATTACTTGTCGAATAGAAAGCAATATGTGTACTATGAATCTGTTAACTCTGAAGTATTACCTATACAATGTGGAGTCCCACAAGGATCCATATTGGGACCGCTATTATTTTTTAGTGCATGTAAATGATATTTCAAACTCATCTAAGTTACTGCAATATATTATGTTTGCTGATGACACCAATGTATTCTGTTCTAATTCTGAATTTCATTCGCTCCTAAGAACTCTCAATACTGAATTACGGAAATTATCTATGTGTTTAAGAGTAATATATCATTACTTAATCTGAAAAAGACAAATTAAATGTATTTCTATAATAAGAAGCATAACAATGAAATGCAATATCTAAATATTATGGTGGATGGTATATTATTGGACCAAAAAGAAAGTATCAAATTCCTCGGAATATATATAAATGAAAATATGAAATGGAATGTTTATATACAGTATATCTCTGATAACGTGTCTCGTAATGTTGGTATACTTCAGAAGTTAAGGTCTTATGTCCTTCAGAATATTTTATTTATGTTATATAATTCGTTGATATTATCGCATAATTATTTCTCATTGCAACATTGTATGGGTAACTTCAAAAAGCCACATTGATAGTATAAATTACGTTTACAAAAGAAAGCTATACGCATATGCACCAACTCACGTTATCGAGATCATTCAGATCCTTTATTCGCAGAATTAAAAACACTTAAGGTAGATGACATTATTATTATTATTTTTTTTTTGTGTGTGCAAAACTCACTCTTTATATTTCACGTACATAATGGTCAATTGCCATCTTTTTTTTTTTTACTCACTATTTTAATTGAACAAGGACATACATTCTTATCCAACAAGACAATCTGATAAGTTTCATTCATATAACCCAAAAGCAGTGATGGCTCTGAAATCTGTCAGACACACCGGACCCAATGTTTGGAATTCTCTTCCTTTTGAAATTCGAAATTTAAAGTCCATGTATTCTTTTAGGAAAGCTGTAAAAAAATGTTGTTTTCTGGATATCAGTAATTCCATTGTCATTGCCAATGTATTATACACGAAATTCTTTCGTAGGAATATCAACGAATTTAATTTATTATGTAATAATAATTGAAGACCTGAATATACGTACGACCCATGTCCAATTTTTGGCCAAATTCAGTTTGACATGGGAAATTGTAGCTTATGCATGGACTCATCTTGAGTATAAATGATAAATTCTAATTACACCCGGAAGTGCCTAAAATGAATGAGTTAAATCTTATATGAATGTAAGAATGAAGGACTTGGGTCATTCTTACATTCATATTAAAACGCCCTCTCTCATCCTTCTCTAATCTCTATAGCAGAATACCATGTATATGAATCAAAGAACGACCCAAGTCCATCACACAAAATGGCCTCTCCACAATAAATGTAAGTGTTAATTGTCATAATAATATATAATATAATTTGTACTACAATGTTGCCTTCCCATCACAGTTAGATAGATTATTGGACTAATAAAAAAGATATGAAGTGTTTTGTTTTTGTTTTTTTTTAAGTTTACTCGAAATGGTCTTCCATATGGACTTGGGTCGTTCTTATATTCAGATACTCAATTATGTAACCGACCTTGACCTGTATCAACTGTTCACCTGTACCTCGGTGAGAAAATATTTTGTCATGCCTTGCTGATCAGTAATACAGGTGATTTTACTTTGTATAATCATTTAGTGATAGCAGACAAATCTCCCCTTTCCCTTTCTCCTTTCAACTATCCTATCTCTATGGAAGTCATCCCTCCCTCCTATTCTCCTTCCGATGTATATTGTAATATTAATGTTCTATGCTACTGGGGCTGCACGCAAATCAAGCCACGCTTACTCTGCAGCCCATATATATTATTCATTGTTGTATGTTTTGTTCTACTTTCGATATACATTGTGAAGTATTATTTTGAAGCACTCAAGCTGGGTTTATGTTTCATCTGCAAATGGTAAATAATGCCTTTAATATACATTTTTTTCACTTTCATATGTCATGCTATGCGTGAAAAAAAAATGATCTACTTCTGTTTGAGAAAACTCAATTTGAAAATATGCTTTAATTTTATACCTAGATATATGGATAGTAAAGAAAGAGCCATTTCGCTCTCTTGACGCCTGCCCGACTTGGGGAATAACGGGATTAATGTTTCAATCAATTCACGAAAAAAAAAAAAAAAACAACAACAACGAGGGGAGGGGGTAAGTTGGAATATTACCGATGGTTCGGTTTGCATACGGTTGTTAATTAGCACATGATCATGAACTCGCCTGACCATCAGCTAACCATAGAGCAAAGGGTGTTCCTCAACGGATACTTATTTATTTTTCTAGGAGGAGGGGGCGGGGGATGGAAGCACCCGACCGAAAAAGCCTTCCGAGTCCATCCAAAGAGACGACTTTCTACCCAATGCTTGTACTTTTGAAATGATAGAAGTGCAAGTTCAGTTACTAAAAAAAAAGTGATGTCCCCTCTCTTTCTGCTTCGCCTCCCCTTTCAAAAACTTCAGAACTCTCTAAGCGATGAAAGATGAACCATGCGTGAGAGAAAATTTAGCGAGGAATTAAACCAGTGAGATAAGTTTGAGGTACAAAATCATCAAAATGTGTACCGTAAAATTGTTGTATCGTTGATTTCTCATAGATATCGGACTCCATGCAGCCTGAGAATATCCACGACATTAGTATTCAGTTATTGGATATAAATCTCCTAGCTTATTCTAAAAAAATGACAACAAAGGGTATTCCGTTCCATAAATCATTCTCTGTAATTACCCTGTTACGGCACATTTTGGTAAATTGCACATATTGGTAAATTACCAAAATGTGCCGTGACATGTTACGGAACATTTTGGTTATTCGCACATTTTGGAAATTTTTTGAAAATTTCCAAAATGTGCAGTTACTAAAATGTGCCTTATCATGTTTCGGCACATTTTGGTACCTGTACATTTTGGTAAACTTACCGAAATGTGTAGGACATTGAAGGCACATATTGGTAACTTTCTTCTCCTCCTAAACCATAACAAAAGCAAATTGTAAGTGCAGATGATTTTTTAATTATGATGCCAGGCTTAAAAGTAATATGAATTATACATCAACAAAATCAGAGCTAATGTAGTTAAACACGCCTTGTCATAAGCAGGAAGTATAATTTGGAGAGAATTTCCTCATGTAAAAAAAGATAAACACCCTTAACTCTTTTCGGATATGATTGCGAAAGTATTTGTTATCAATATAAAGCATAAATGATCGCCTATGAAAACATGTAAATATGTACAACTAACAATTCTTCTGTGAATATTGTAAATATTTCATTTCATGAAATTTCATTTCATGAAAATTTTGCTTCTGATTGTTCTCACTTACGGAGATAGGTTAAGGCTCTGAAACTTCAACATAGTATTCTGAAGTTCATTAATTATGCAAATTCATACCATTCTATCCCAGAATTGAAATTAACGAAAATACATTGTATTGCTTCTCCTACATTCAATAGTATCTTTTGATTCTGCTTGTTTTATCTGATAGGACTTGGTTGGGACAACCCGAGTTAAACACGGAATTCTGAAATTCATTAATTAGGCAAATTTATGCAAGGAGAAGAAGGAGAAGAAGAGGGAAACGTGATTCTCCCCCCCCCCTTGTTTGTTCCCCGTCCAAACTTTCACCCCTCAAGGAACTCAAGTGGGACATCATAAATATTGCAATGAACAGTTTATTTCCTCATCTATAAAAGTATCTACATGCATAAAATATGTCTTTTCCCTTGCCCCCCCATGGGGGGGGGGGGGGGGCACTTGATCCACACTTACTTATAACTTTGGGACCCTACCCCCTAAGAATGATCCTCGCTAAGTTTGATTGTTTGAAATCCGCTCACTGGTTCTGAAGAAGATGAAATGTGTTTTCCCCCTTGCCCCCACCCCCTTCCCGTCTTCAAGGGGGATGTCATAGGTATTCCCATAAACAAATTATGTTCTTCAGCTATAAAGATAGGCCCGTCCACGTACAACATATCTTGAGTGTTATGCTTTTTGGTCTGGAGCACAAATTTCTACCTATTTCCCCTCGGGGAGCCGGGGGCGGGTGGGGGGGGGGGGGGGAGAGGCTCCCCATGGGGCCACATTCCCAACAGTGAAACATGTTTTGTCGAAAAATGAAATAAACTTTGAAATTAAAATTGAAATTGAACAACCTTAGGAACCAACCCCCTAAGGGTGATCTCAACAAGTTTTCGCCCACTGGTTCTGAAGAAGAAGATGAAAATGTGTTCCTCCCCCACCCTTGTCCCCCTCCCCTCAAACTTTCACGCCCATCTAGGGGTCCAAGGAGGCCATCTGTGGTCTTGCCATGAACAAACTATATTCTTAACATAATATTAGGCCGGGGGCCCAGAAGATTTATTCAGCTGAAAAGGGCAACACTTTTTGATGGTCTCATCATATTAGGATGTGGCCAAGGTTTAATAAAATGAATTGCTGGCAAGTCACATCCTGTACCGTAAGCCTAGGGGCCGAAAAGGGGGCCCCAAAAATGCATTTATTCAGCCGAAGGGGCTAACGGACAAACTTGGTGGATATTATTTATTTGGATGTACTTATAATGAAAACAGTGATGCCAGCTAGTTTATCTTGTACGGGGCCCCAGACAGTAGCCCTAAAGGGCCCCACCCATATGGTGTTAATCAGCTGAAAAGCGTCACGGCTAATTTCTTTTGCAATGGAAGTAGTACCCATCAGAGATATCGAAAACATCCATGCCAGCTATTTTATCCTGTACGGGGCCCCAGACAGTAGCCCCAAAGTGACCCACCCCTACACACACACACACACACACATTGATTTTATTCAGCTGAAAAGGGTCACGGCTATTTTCTTTTGCAATGGAAGTAGTACCCATCAGAGATATCCACAACACCAATGCCAGCTATTTTATCCTGTACGGGGCCCCAGACAGTAGCCCCAAAGTTCCCCATCCCCCCCCCCCCCCACACACACACACAATGATTTTATTCAGCTGAAAAGGGTCACGGCTAATTTCTTTTGCAATGGAAGTAGTACCCATCAGAGATATTCGAAACAACAAAGCCAGTTATTTTATCTTGTTTATATGGGGCCCCAGACAGTAGCCCCAAAGTGCCCACCCCCCCCCCCCCCTACAGACACACACACACACGCACACACACGCACACACACATTCATCGATTTTATTCAGTTGTAAAGGGTCACGGCTAATTTCTTTTGCAATGGAAGTAGTACCCATCAGAGATATCCAAAACACCCATGCCAGCTATTTTATCCTGTACAGGGTCCCAGACAGTAGCCCCAAAGTGACCCACCCCCATTAGCTGTTTTTTCCCCCTGAAATGATTTTGAAATGATTCGTGGCTAACTCCTTTTGCGATGAAAAAGTACAAACAAAATACCCAAAACACCAAAGCCAGTTTTTATCCTGATATACGGCTAATTTCATTTGCAATGGACGTAGTACGCGAAAGTGATAACCACAGCACCAAACGAGTTGTATTATGCTGCACGGGGTCCCAGACAGTATAACCCCAATGTACCCCACCCATAAGGTGTTTCTTTTTTTTTTCAGCTGAAAAGTGTCATGGCTACTTTCTTTGTTTGCAAAGGAAGGAGTACTCAACAAAGATATCAAAAGCACAAATGCCAGTTATTTTGTCCTTTACGGAGACCATAGTAGCCAAGAAATGCCATCTCATATAATTTTGTTTAGCTGAAAAGGATCATAAGTATTTCTTTTTTTGGCAATTGAATTAGTACAGCTGGGATACACCAAACATCAAGGCCAGCTATTTTATCCTGTACAAGGCCCTCTATACAGTAGCTCACGATAAAGCGCCCCCCCCCCCCATGCCACATGATTTTTTTTTTCCAATTAACTGCAAAGAGTCATTACTAATTCCTTTTCAATGGATGAGGTTCAAAACAGAAATGCCCATAACACCACAGTCAGCCATTTTATCCTGTACATGCTGAATACAGGGACCCTGCCCTGCCCTTCTTAGGCTATATCCAACTGATAAATTTGGTAGATTGCATTACTTTCATGCTGGCGATGTTTCTTTCCTATGTTCTTTCCAGGTCATAAGAAATCCATTTCCCTATTTACCTTCAAGGTTATTGAGATGATATAAAAAACAATCTATTCCAATTCAGACCTGTCACTTCTACAATGATCATTTTGAAGTTCACGTTTCTTCATGTGGTTACAAGCTTTCATTTGTAAAATTCTAGATCATAGGTCGTCTTATTAAGCAACTATTTCAGACAAAGTTTGTGAATCTCATATCTATCATTTAAAATGATGTATCAGAATTTTTATTAAGAATGTTCACCTTTACAGAAAGTATTAAATCGCCAGTATTGTTGAAGGAGCTATCGAAACATCATCAGGGTTACAATATTGCATGGGGGCATCGGTCTCATTAAGACGAGTGATGGTTCAGTTTATGATTATTTAGAATAGAATAGAAAGCTAAAAAGTACTCGATGTGCCCCTTATACCCCGATTCGGCTGCCGACTCAGGCAGTCAACTTGTTAAACATGCAGAACCAAAGAGATTACACTGCAGACATCGGAGAGGCTCATCAACTCGCGGTTCTTCTTCTGCAATTCATTATTAATCAAAGACGTAGTAATCTTTCCAAAAAGGCTTTTTCTTGATGTCCTTGCTTTTATTGTCCCTCTTCTTCTTGTTGTAGAGGATTTCACATTCTTTAAATTCTTCCATGTCCTCTTCTTCTTCCTCATGTTACCAGCTATCACGTCAGTGCAGTCCCTCTTTCTTCGCCTTGTGGGTGGCTGCTTTGCTGCTTTCTTCTCTTCTTTGTCTTCATCTCTTCTTCTTCTTCTTCTTCTTAAATATGCGCTCCTTCGTCTTCATTTTCGCGACAACGACAAAGTCCTCCTCCTCCTCATCAGTTTTGCTTCTCGATATTTTCCATTTTCTTCAGGCAAACATTTTTCCAGCGTATCGGCTACGTTCGATTTTAGAGCGGCGTAGGAACAGTGTAGCTAAAGCGGCCTACAGCGTAATCAAAGCGGGAATGAAGCGCACTAAGCGCACTCGTAGGAACAAGCCTTGATTCTATACGAGAGTAGAGAACTTAGTGAGAGCGTCGTTAAAGCGGGAAGGTCGTGCTTTGGTCAAGAAAGCGGCGCAGCAGCGGGACCACGTCGGTGTCTAGTTTACTTCCCGTTCTTGTGCCGCTGTTACTACGCTCAGAAAAATCTGGAATTGTTACTCTCATCCCGCGGTATTTACACTGTCACTGCGCTCTGCCCGTTTGAACTACGATTCAAAATAGGTCAATATTGATGGGGAGATGGGGAGGAAATTTTGAACAAGTTCAATATTTCTTCCCGATCTGTAAAATTGCCAGATCCAACCCCGTCACCCAAACGCTGCTGCTACGATGCTGCCGGTCCCCGTACACTTTTGCCGCTCTCTCACGATTTGACAGAATGAATAGATCGGGGTGCAGATCATGATTGTGGAACGGGAGCTTAATAGGCAAATAAAATCACATATGGGAACACTTTAGGAATACTGTTTGGGGCCCCGTACAGCTATAACTGGTTTCGGTGTTTTTGATACCTCATTGAGTACTACTTCCACTGCAAAAGAAATTATAGCCATGATTCTGTTCACTTAAAATAAAATAATACGGGGGAACTTTCCAACTTCTGGCTGGGGGCCCCTTAAAGAATAAAAATAACTGGGCGGGTTTGCTGTTTTAGGTATCTCAGCTGTTACTTCCACTGCCAAGGAAATTAGGCATACATGACTCTTTTCACCTAAAAACTCTTCGTTCATATGGGGTAGAAATTCCTTGGGGCTGTACCTGTCAAGGGCCCTGCACAGCATAGTATTGGTTTTTCGGGCCAATTTTGCACCTCGTTCAATCCAATTCCTTATTGCTGCATTTTTGAGCAAAATTTAGCCTAGGTGACACGGTAGTTCAATTTCATGATCTCCTCATTCAGATTCATTTTGGAACATTCACATTACCTCTAATCTTGTTCTAAATAACACTTTTCAACTGAAATTCATAAGACAAGCACCATTTCACTATCCGTTCATTGATAAATTCATAATGATATAGTCACGTGATCACGTATATGCTGCGCTCGTTCGTTGAAATTGATTTCTGGGCATCTAATTTAACATGTTCTGCAATCAATTTAGCAGATGTTCATGGTTTACGTCTTTCCTTATTTTCTTTCATCATAATTATTGTTTTGTAAGCAACATAACATTTCATGTTTTCGTATTCGTTTAAGAGACTTTGACAACCGTGTTTTTTTTTATGTGCTTATTTTGTCTGAAGAAGCACGTAGCCACAAGTTATCTGGCCGTTGCGAGTGCTTTATTCCGAGTGGTCGGCCAGTTCCAGGAAGTCAAGGTTATGATACTCATTTTTTCTTTCGGGGGGGGGGGGGAATAATTCTTTCTATGTCTTCTAGAGATACACGTCTGTATCTATTGTGCTGTCATGACTATAAAAAGATGAAGTTATAATCTGCAGTACCGGTACGCGTAGGCCAATAATGACATGTATGAAAGAGAAGGGGCGTTACAGAACAACCAAATCGAGTTATACTAGGTAAAAAAAAAATATGATACTTTAACTGCTTAGCAGTATATGGATGAAACAAAAAGCCACACAGAAAGACACGTTGAACTGTTCTCACCATTAAAAAAAAAGAAATAGCATGATGTAAACTTGAATTAGACTTGAAACTTGACTGTTTTTCGCGAAATTGAATGACTGAAATACCCTTTAAGGCAAGTCAAGGCGAATTTCAATGAACGTAGGGTATCAGCCCATTTGAATACCCATTTTACGAATTCGAAAGCCGCATGTGCAAATTTCATTGATCGAAATTTTAAATTGAACGCACAAGTTACAATTTTGAAAGACAGACTGTGCAATAACGAGGGTTGTTCTAAAGATTGAATGAACCTTCTATCAAATAAACCGACAAAAGTGCGAAATTGGCTGGGAAAACCTAACTGGCTTTGGTGTTTTGGGTATCTATGATGTATACTAAGGCCTACTCGATTATAAAAGAAAAAATATGACTCTTTTCAACTAAATGATGACATAATAATACGTGGAGGAGTTGGGGCACTTTATGGCTACTGTACCGGGCCCAGTACAGGATGAAATGAATGGTTTTCGTAATTTTGTCACCTCGGTTGTGCATTTTCTTTGCTGTTTTGCTACTGTAGCCTATAGTTTTATTTTATTTATTTAGTTATTTATTTATTTATTTATTTCTAATCTTTTGTCAGAGTAACACATTTACCAATAAATAGTGGTCTTCCATGGAGCCCTGAATAGTATTGTTGAACATATGTACATTAAATAGCAAAACGTATATACAGAAGATGACATATACCAGCATACTGTATATTGCAAAGTAACATTAAAAAAATACATGCCACAGCAAGAGTTCACCAGAATGCCGAAATAACAATTAAAACGCTGTTATACAGGAATGATGAGCTAGCCCAGAATAAATTTCGTGTGTTACTTACAAATAACTTCGCTTAAACAATCTCTTAAGTGAATATATGGAAGAAACTGATCTAATTGAATAATCCAGCCTATTCTATTCAAGTAGAGAAGATACGATTGGCACACGTACACTTCCACTGTCTATTAGCTTTGTATGATGTTCATGTACATCACGAGGCTTAAATAAGTGCACCTGAAGGTACGAAGGTGCTAAGTTATGGACGCATTTATATATCATCAGAACGCGACTGAACTCGAAACGTTTGTCTAGTGTCATCCATTTAAGACTTTTGAATAAATCAGCCGACGGTGTGTCATATGTTTTGTCCAAAATTATTCATGCTGCCCTCTTTTGAATTTTTTCTAGCTTACTTGTATGGGATTGAAATCTGTTCGACCAAACAACAGAACAGTTATCAAATTGTGGTAACACTAGACTATTATAAAGTGATTTTAGGGATTGTTGGGGCAAAAAGGCCTTCGCTCTCTTTATCATGCAGACACTTTTCTGGGTACGTTTACATACATTTTCGATTTGTTTAGACCATTTCAGTTCTTCATCTATTAAAGCACCTAAACATTTGGTGAACTGAACTCTTTTAATCAGACTACCATCTAAAGAAATACTGAAATTTTCAATTTTCCCGAGATTAGCAAGGAGCCGATAATCATGACAGAAGTTTTGTCAATGTTAAGGACGAGACGATTTTCCTTAATCCACCCCATTACTTTGTTTAGTGCAATAGTTATCTTTTCTTCTAAAACTGCTGCGTCATTAGCACTGACAGTGAGGGTCGTATCGTCAGCGTACATATCTATAACACTTTCTGAAGTACACTTGGGTAGACTGTTGACATTAATTGAAAACAAAAGGGGACCAAGAATTGACCCTTGAGGTACACCTAATTTAATAGTTGTAGGGTGGGACTTGGCTCCTTTGAATTGCGTCACTTGCTGTCTGTCATTTAAGTAGGATTTGAACCAATCTATTGTCGTCTTGCTACACCCTATACACTTTAGTTTATGTAAAAGTAAGTCATGATCTACAGTGTCAAATGCCTTCCGAAGATCTTTGAAGGCAACTCCAGAAATGTGATTATTATGTATATTCAAAGACCACTGATTCACAAGTTTTGCAAGAGCAGTTGATGTGGAATGAAATTGTTTAAAACCAGATTGATTAGGGTGTAGTAAATCATTCGCATTCATGAATTCGCTCAGTTGTTCATGTACGGCCCTTTCGATAATTTTGCTCACGGTTGGTAAGATTGAAATGGGGCGGTAGGTATTCAACGAAGAAATATCTCCTGCTCTAAATATTGGTACTACCCGAGCCTTTTTTCCATTCACATGGAACAACTCCCGTAGACAGGGATTTGTTAATAGTGTCGCAAAGAGATTCTGCAATAACATTCTTTGTCATTTTTATTAAAAGTTTGCAGCTGATGTGATCTTCTCCGGTTGCTTTATCTGTGCCAAGAAATTCGATCTGTCTCAATACAAAATCTCTCGTTATCATACTTAAGTTTAATTGAGAATGAGATGGAACAAAACCTTTGTCCTTTTCTGATAGCATTTGAGAAGTATTCCTCTGCAGATCTTTTGTAATTTTAGTAGCTGCATTAGATATGAAAAAAAAAAACAAAATTGAATGCTTCAGTAATACTTGCGTTGTCCGATACTTCTGCATCATCAACCTTTATGGTATTGGGAGAAATGGGTGATGATTTAGGCGTAAGTTCTCTCATGTTCTTCCACATTTTCTTACTATTACGATTTTGTAAAATTTGGTCAGTGTTATGCTGTTTTTTCTTATTCTCATGAGATGAGTAACTTTGTTTTTTAGATATTCATAGGTATTCCAAAGATCATCACTATTGTTAGCTTTAGCAGCTTTGAAAACTTTATCACGTTCCGTCATGTTCTTAACAACCTCTTTTCTTATCCGCTTTTTGCGCAAAGGTATGTGCTTGTTGATAACATCATTGAAAGGAGTCAACCACATATCCCACGCATCATCAACGTCGTCTATATCTTTTATGACCTGCCACGGAGCACAAATCACTAATAAAATTGCTCCTGATTAAGATTTTTGAATGAGCGAAATTCCGCACATTCAGATTTTCTATGGATCTTTGCATTGAAGTCCCGAATAGCATATACTAAATAATGATCACTAATGCTAGTCTCAAATATTCCCCATTCACTGTAAAGTTCTTTGTCTGATACAAATATCAAGTCAATTAAAGTAGAAGCAGTATTTGTAACTCTTGTGGCAGTATCAATTAACCGACTTAGTCCGTACATATTTGTATAAAACATAACTTTTTCGGCATTCACATCATGTTGGTGTGGCATGTAATTGCAATTGAAATCACCTAATATAATACAACTAATATGTTCCGAGAGGGCAGAGTCCAAATTCTTGTCTAATTCGTCAAAGAAACCAACGTGAGAATACGGAGGTCAGTAAAATTTCCCTACAAGGATGGAAGGCTTATTTGGATAATGCAATTAAAACCAAAGGCATTCTAAAGTAGATGAATTCAAGTCGTTTCTTATTTTATAGTTGAATCTTTTTGAAATATATACAGCCACACCGTCACCATGTCTGGTACGGTCTCTACGTAATAGGAAATAATCATCGATATGCAATTCAGAATCATCAATCATGGAATCACAAAATGTCTCATTCAAACCAATAACATCAAATTATGTATGTCTCAGAAGTAATCTTAGTTCATCAATTTTAGAAATTAAACTACGAATATTCAAATGGGCACATTTTAGACCCCTCATTCTGAGCGGAGGAACTGAACCATTCATCAAATTATTAATTTTACTTTTGATTAGGACCCCGTATTCAGGATAAGATGACTTGCTTTTGGTGTTTGTGATATCTCTGTTCAGTAGGCCCTAATATTCCCATTACAAAATAATTTGTAAGACCATTTTCAGCCGATTTACAGTATAATAATGGATGGGACACTGTGGAGCTACTGTCTGGGGCCCCGTACAGGATAAAATAACTGGCTTTGGTGGGTTGTATACCTCTGATATGTACTTCTTCCAGTGCAAAAGAAGTTACCCGTGACCCTTTTCAGCTGCATAAAATCAATGTGTGTGTGTGTGTGTGGGGGGGGGGGGGCACTTTGGGGCTACTGTCTGGGACCCCGTACAGGATAGAATAACTGGCTTTGGTGTTTTGGATATCTCTGATGGGTACTACTTCCATTGCAAAAGAAACGAGACATGAAAACTCGTCACATTGAGGACGAGTTAGGTGATACGCTTGTGGTCATCAGATGACAGTCATCTGTGATCGACAAAGAAAAGAATGTGATATAGGCACCTTGAAGTTATATTGAGCGTGCATGTGAAACCGTTTCTGTAACCACTCGGCCACGGGTCATCCACGGAAATGGTAAGACAAAAAAAAAAAACACAACAATGTATAGATATAACAGGGGGAAAGTCAATGCCCACTCAACTAACGTGGCCGTGTGAACATCTATTGCATTGCTAGACGGAAAAGCGGCCTTGTAACGACTGAGGTCGCTATGCCATTTCTGGCAACTTGGGAAAAATACGTCCCGCAGACATAAAACCTATAATCGGCTCTTTTTGATACCTTGCCTTTAATCACAATTTTCAGTGTAATGACGTCATCAAATTACAAAACAATGACATGGTCTTGAAAGACAATTGTTCAAAGTACAACACCTCAGTCGTCGTCATTACATACTATGATCGGTTTGACAAAGTCAAACTGCAAAATTTTGCTGCAGTCGAAGCAATGTGGTCTCCAACACACAAAAAAGAGGGATATGGCGTGTGTGCGTGTCTGTGTGTGTGTGTATAGGTGCGTTTATATACGAACGTGATTTCTACATGGACGAATATGTAATACAAAATTGAAGAAAAAAAAGTAAAACAGCTAAGTATTTTGTTTCATGATCTTCTGGGGTTCGAACCCGCACGTGTGCAACCTCACGTCTCTGAGACGTCGCCTTTAACCTCTCAGTCATACGTCTCGACGAGAAAATATGAGGAACGTAAGCTTATATGTGAAATATGACTCAGGAATCGTTTCGTCCACCTTCCATTCTCATTTTCAGTTTTATGCTGCAAAATTCTCAACCTGGTGAGAAGATCAAGAAAAAATAATAAAATGTATGATTACTGCAGCTTATTGTCTCAGCTACAACATACTTAAGTTTCAGAGGAAATGAAGCAAAATCGAGTGAGGTAAAGGCGCTCGAGCGTTATCGAGTCAATGCATAGTTAACAAACAAAAATCCCCTCCCATAGACATAACGTATAGTCTTCGCTGATTTCGGTATCTTGCCTTTAGTCACAACTTCTAGTATGATGACGTCATCAATTTAGAAAACATCGATATGGACTTGAAAGACAGTTGTTCAATGCGTAACATATTCATCGTACAGTGTCAGTTTACTATAGACATGACGACCGATCACACGCTCATGAGGCAGCTATTAGTACCTGTATGAAATTATTATAGGCATGGTTATCAGGTTCCCCTAAAATTTCCTTATAATTGCTTTATTTTTACACACAAGTAAGCTATCCCTTTAAACTCATCCCAGTTTAATTAGAATCATTAACATCTTACATTAGTACCATATTCAGTTCCATGGCTGATCACGTTTGCTAATTAATTAAGATTAATTGTCTAGAATGTGTCATATGGCCAACCTGTATACACACGTACACACACACACACAATGCCAAATGTATGTATCAAACCTCTGTAACAGAACTTTGAACTAACTGTAGGAATTATCGTTGTACTTATCATCTATACTTTTTTATCACTATCTGAAACTCCACAAAAACCACTAATTAACAAATAATCATCAATACAGAAGACTGACTTAAAGGAACAATTCAAATACGTTTTTTACAATGTATAGCTTGTTACATGTATAAATCAGCACAAAGTAACCACGACTACATTGTGTTACTGAATTGATATGAACAAATTTCATTTTAGTACAATATATTTAGTTTGAAAAGCCCAGCCTGCAAAATTTTGAAGCAGTCGAAGTAATGCAGTTTCCAACGCAAAACAAAGGGATACTATGTGAGTGTGTGCGTATAGGTGTGTTTACATGCGAACGTGATTTCTACATGGACGAAGGTGTAGTACTCCATTGAAGAAAAAAAAAAATAAAAAAATAATTATTTTCTTTCGTGCTCTTGTGAGGTTCGAACCCGTACGTGTGCAACCTCACGTTTCTGAGACGACGCCTCTAACCACTCGGCCATACGTCTCGACGAGAAAATATGGGGAACGTAAACTTATGTATGTGAAAGATACATGAGGAATCGTTTTGTCCACATTCCATTTTCATTTTCAGTTTTAAACTGCAAAATTGTCAATCAGATGAGGAGATTTCTAAGAATAAAATGCATGATTACTGCAGCTTATTGTCTCAGCTACAATATACTGAAGTTTCAGAGGAAATGAAGCAAAATCAGCTGAGATAAAGGTGCTTAAACGTTGTTAAGTCAATGCATGCTTTTAAAAAAAATCACCTCCCATAGACAATACACGTAAACTTGTCAGATTTTGCGTCTTTACCCTTAATCACAATTTAAGGTATGATGACGTCATCAAATATCAAAAGCATGACATGGACTTAAAAGGCAAATGTTCAAAGTACAACATATCTGAATTTGGGATAACATTGAGCTTAAACAACAGAGATACGAGCAAATGAATGTGAGAAACAGTACCTTAAAAAAATTAATTCCACTTTTTTTATTTCAGATGACGATATGATGACGTCATAATGTATTTATGGAAATAATGATACTTGAAACGTTACTTTCAATTCATATGCTTTTGTAATATGCAATAAAACATAGGGTCACCTGACGTTTTAAAGAGCTATGGCGAAATAAATAAAGACATGTTTTTTCACTATATTTGCACATAGATGCGCACGCGAAATTTGAACTTTGACGCAGGTGCATTGCTTTGTTATTTGTCAGAATCGATCAGAAATCAATGGATATTGTTACTCAAAGTATCAGGAATCCAAATCAGTCAAAAAAAGTGCATTTTCATGTCACTTACGCGCTGTGCGCGCGAAAATGCGCGGACGGACGCGCACGCGCAAAATTGTTGAAACGCTTGAAATTGTCTGAAACTTCGAGATTTCCCATTGGAAAGTTGTTTTGAGCCTTTTAAATGTTTGACGCGCGCTTACGCGTCCTAGATGACGTCCTAGGTAATTAGCATCAGGGAAAGAAAGATAGAGCGTGACCTGAACTTTATGTCCACAAAAAATGATACAGAAATGACCTTTAGTTATGAAGTTATGATCGATCATGTAACATGGTCCGAAAATCACAAAATGGCGCTTAGATGACGTCATAGAGACGTTACTGTCATGAAAACCTTATTGTGGCTAGATATTGTCATGAGACATGTTGACTGAAAATGTCATGTTACTCCGTGATGTCATTCTTGAGATATTGACGACACAAAATGTGCCAGAAAGAAAGAATAATAAGAAAAAAGACAGATTTTGACAATCACAATAGGTGATACGCTAAAAGCGTATCACCTAATAAAAAGAAAGAAAGGAAGATTTTGACAAACACAATAGGAGATACGCTAAAAGCGTATCACCTAATAAAGAGAGATTTTGACAATCACAATAGGTGATACGCTGATAGCGTATAAAATCAATGTTTGTATGTGTTTGTACGTAGGGCCTATGGGGGGTGGGGCCTTTTGGGGCTACTGTCTGGGGCCCCGTAAAGGATAAAATAGCTGGCATTGGAGCTTTGGATATCTCTGATGTGAACTACTTCCATTGCAAAAGAAATTAGCCGTGACCCTTTTCAGCTGAATAACACCATATTTGTGGGGCCCTTTGGGGCTACTGTCTGGGGCCCCGTACAGGATAAAATAGCTGGCATTGCTGTTTTCATAATAAGTACACCCAAAGGAACAATATCCACCGACTTTTGTCCGTGACTCCCTACGGCAGAATAAATGCATTTTTGGGGCCCCTTTTTGTGGCCCCTATAGGTTTACGGTACAGGATGTGACTTGCCAGCAATTCATTTTATTGACCCTTGGCCACATCCTAGTATGATGAGATCATCAAAAAGTGTGACCCTTTTCATCTGAATTAATCTTCTGGGCCCCTGGTCTATATCAACATACGAATCTACACACAACATACCTGCACTGTATTTGTCTTGGGTTTGGAAAGAAGATTTTTGAAGTGTACTCCTTTTCCCCTCGAGGGCTCTCTCACTTGGCCCCCATGGGGGCCACATGCTCCACATGAACAAATTTGGGTCCCTACCCCGTTAGGATCATTCCCACAAAGCTTGATTGAAATTCGCCTAATGGTTCTGAAGGAGAAGATGAAAATGCATATTTCCCCCTTTTCCCCCACCCCTCAAACGTGCACCCCCTTGAGGGCCCAAGGGGGCCATCTTCATGCCGTCAATCTCTCGTTTGAGGCGAGACCCCAGCCGAATTTTTCCAAAGTGGGGTGCTTTTATTTGTCGTTTGAGAGTTGGGAGTCGAAGTACTTGTCCATTGCAAATAAACTTTCTGCTCGGCGTGACAAACCTGGAGGCCAAGCCAGGGTTTGATGACTCCAGCAGCTGTCGTATTACGTAAGAGCATGATAAGGATATCTGCCTGTGGCAGACCATTCAAAGTGAACTCAATTTTCTCTATCCTTTTTAAAGTTTTCAATTTTATATTCTATTGAGAAATTCTATGGTCATCCATTTTACATTTCGAACGAAAAAAATTGTCCCGTAAATAACGAAAATACAGGAATAAGAAGGAGAGCATTACCAGTTTGCCGGTGCTGACAATGTGCTATTGGCAGTGAGTTACAAAGGGGAGGTGAGACTACCTCCCTGGTTACAACAGCCTGCTGACTGGATCATTGAGAAAGCAGCTGTCGTATTACGTAAGAGCATGATAAGGATATCTGCCTGTGGCAGACCATTCAAAGTGAACTCAATTTTCTCTATCCTTTCTAAAGTTTTCAATTTTATATTCTATTGAGAAATTCTATGGCCATCCATTTTACATTTCGAACGAAAAAAATTGACCCGTAAATGACGAAAATACATGAATAAGAAGGAGAGCATTGCCAGTTTGCCGGTGCTGACAATGTGCTATCTGGCAGTGAGTTACAACGGGGGGGGGGGGGGTGATACTACTACCTCCCTGGTTACAATCAGCCTGCTGAGAAAGAGAGAGAGAGGGAGAGAGAGAGAGAGAGAGAGAGAGAGGGGGAGAGATGGGGGAGGGAGAAGGGGAGAGACAAAATGGAATGACAATAGTTCCAGTCACTGCAGTACAGGCATGCTCTGTCTGCATACGCTGAATGTCTACACTCACACACACACACGTACACACACACACACACGCACCATGGAGCTACATAGCCCATGCCAAAACCAAAACAATCTCCTCCTCTCGCGGTGCCCCCCCCCCCCCCCCCTCCTGTGGTGCTGTGGCGATGACTGATGTTTAGATTAGGCCAGGGTCAAGAAACAGGTGTTTTATATCTTTGATTTTAAGTCATTGATTGCCAAGATATGCACTGGCATTATTTTACTGGGGTGTAGCCTCTTCAAACGAGAGATTTACGTCATGTTGGGTCTTGTCATAAACTGCATTCGCTACATACAACATATCTAGACTGTACTGCTTTTGGGTTAGGAGGAGAAGATTTTTGAAGTTTACCCCTTTTCCCTTGGGGGCCCACATACTCCACATGATCAACTTTGGGTTCTTACTCCGTAAGGATGATTCCCCCCAAGTTTGGTTGAAATCTGTCTACCGGTTCTGGAAGAGAACATGAAAATGCAAACAGTTTATGCACGACGCACGACGGTCGACGGACGGCGGACGGCGGACGAAAAGCGATCGCAATAGCTCACTCGAGCCTTCGGCTCGCGTGAGCTGAAAAAAGTGTCTTGCCTGTCTTTACTCCAGGACCATCACCTTAACTCCTTGACCGTATAATAACTCTCAAGCCCATCCATGTATTATTTATTTGTTATTTTCGTTCAGTTACCAAAATGCGCTGATTGTCCAAAATGTGCAGGCAAATCCACTTTTAACTGCACATTTTGGTAACAGTAAGTTGATCCCGTTAGGTGTAGGTGCACTTTAGGCACATTTTGATAGCAAATTTCTTTTTCCAAAGTGTGCAGTTACCAAAATGTGTCGTAACACACCCCTCAACATTAGTCGCATGTTTGTGTGAATCTATCTTTCATTGCGCAGATGAAACCATGGTCTAGTGCTGAATCGGGAGAGCCGAATGCTTGTTTTTGTATTGTCCGTAGATTCGGTAGGAATGAAGCATGTTTTCATGAAACTTTCCTTTGAGCATGCGATATTTATATTATATTGGATGGCTGTTGATGGGATACCGGGGAATATTGCACGAGTTAGGGTCAATATTGCACGAATCAAAGATGAGTGCAATATTGACCCTAACGAGTGCAATATTCACTGGTAGGCCTATTCCATAAATCAGTGCCATCCGATATAATTGTTATCATCTACAATCAAGTGGAGCAAGCATAAACTGCACAAAAATATCGGGCTTCTACTCGTCTTTGAAGTTAACTCGGCAGTGACATCCCAGCGCTGAAAAGGGGAAGCCCCTATATATGTAGACCAGCCAAACATAAAAAAAAGGCTCTAGAAAAAGGTTCGACGGCATTTTTTTAATGCTCCGTTCTCATGCTGAAAGTACGGGCGGATGTCAAGCGCATTTTTGCCGAAAAATGTAATTTTTACTACAAAATTCAGAAGCATGTCAAAAATTGCGATTTTTATTTTTTGCTTGCATTCAATTAATATTTGAAAGACCATGAACTTCAATTGTCCCTTTTGATGAAATTGCAATCGAAATGCGTTTTCTTAGCATTTTAAAAAGTCTTCTTATTGAACACCCATATACGGGACTCTCAAATGTTTGAGTGTCAGTTTGTCGAAATAATATTCACAGAATAATTACTGTTCTGAAAAAGTAAACGTTTTATAAAACAGCAAATGCTTCTTTAATTGAATGTGCCAATATTATTTCTATTTTCCTTAAAAAAATGTTATTTTCAATAAAAATTCCGAAGATGCATTTTCAGGCATTTTCGAGTAACCCCGCGCTGCAGCTTGTGCGCGCGCGAATATGTGCTTTCGAAAAATCTCTCGAGGTAGCTGTTTCAGCGATCATGGAGTTGGAAACGTGGTGACTGAAATAAGGATGATTTCCATCATAATGTCAGTAAATTATTAAATGAAAACATGATTCTTTATCAAACTGCATAAGGAAACTTGACCATCTGTTGTAATCTAACAGTTAGATATCCAACTTTAATCTGAGACTTGGTAAATATCAAGGTTCAAGCGCTAGCAGAATCTGTCGTTAGTCATCTAACGATGACAAATGACTGTAGTGATTTCGCACTGATCCCGTGCCTGGCAAAACCAAGCACCCCCGCCACCCGAACCGTGCCGGCGTTGCAGGTTAGTGGAACACCGATTATTCAAGTTTCAAGTTTCAAGTTTCAAGTTTATTTCATATTTCCATTTCTCAGTGATGGGATCACAAAATGATTGACAATAAAACAAAAGTACAAAACATATACAACCATATCTTATGTTTAAAGAAAAAAAGACAAACTAACATTACACACAAATATAAATGGTCATTTTCATCTGAGGATATCACAAATAAATGTCAGAAATATGATGGGGCCTACATAAACGCAATGACGCTTGTAAAAACTGTAGGTTCCCGAATTTATAGGCGTGAAATTATACGGAGAACGGACATGTTTATCTCGACCAACTTAAATTGTACCAGTGCAAAATCAGTATTAAAAACGAACTATCGAACCACATGAATACTTTAGTATCGCTTAAACGAGACTGTACATATTTCGCCGTGTTTACGCACACACACACACACAAAGTGCCAAAACGGTATCGTCAAGTAACTTGGAGCTGCAGACAAAGACAAAAGACTGGGGGTATTAAAAAATATTCCGTAAGGCACGTTTAAACACGGTGCGAAAATAGGCCTACATTAGGTCTAGATCTAGGTGTTTTCTGTTCATTAGATCTAGGTTTCTAATCTATGGCCTCATTATATGCAGTTAGACTGGATTCTAGTCTAGGTCTCATCTATCTAGTATAATCTAGGGCCTACACTCTATCTAGCTGTTATTAGGGTTATGGTTTACTTATCATCAGTGTTAGATTTACGGCTACATTTGATATAGGCCCTACGCCATAACATTACAATCGGGCTATCAAATGGACTCTGGCACAGTAGCAGTTGTAATTTACTAGTATATAGGCCTACTACTTCACTAGACAGTAACGTACCCTGTAGGCTTAGTACTACTAACGTTAGAGCTAGATCTAGAGCTAGGGCCAGGGCCAGGGCAAAGGGCTGTAGTACTACTAGTAGTATACTGTATAGAAGGCGTAGATGTAACTGTTAGGTGTCTAGGCTAACGTTTAGAGTCTAATCAAATAGGCCTAGCCGGGGATGGGGGGGGGGATGGGGGGATGTATCCCCCCTGAAATGGAGATGGGGGGATGGCCTGTACCAACGGCGTAAATCCATACTGAGGAGTGGGGGGGATGGTCGCCATCACCACGATTACAAGCCCATAACCGGACCGGCGCAGCCTTTTTTTTTGGGGGGGGGGGGGGGGGGGAGAAGCTTTGTGCCCCCCTCCCCCCCCCCACACACACACTTTACAGGGATCGGATGCCCCACTCTTTTGCATGAAATATAAATTGGGAGAAAAGTGGCAGCAACAACATAAAGACTTTTTGTTCTTGTTGCTTTTTTTTTTTTTTTTTTTTTGCTTGTCAGACGATTTTCGGCGGAAAATCAGACCTTAAAAGTATGAAGACATATTTTTTGTTTTTTGGAAATATCTGTGAGAGGGAGCGGAACGACCGAACGGTGGAAGGGTGTGTATGGGGGGGGGGGGGGGTATCCCTCTCCCACACGAGGAAGATTTTGCATTTTCAGACCTGAAATTCAGCGATCTGGTGCTCACTTGTGGTGAAAATTTTGTTTTCTTTTCTTTAAAAACACAATAAGAAAATGAAATATTCACAATATATTATTGAATGACAAAATCGTGGTACTTCAGCTCTTGCTGTGCGACATCACTGTGAAGGCCTACTAAATAATGGGGCCTATCATCGGCGTAGACAGGATTTGATCTTAGGAGGAGCGGTTATGTGAGGGAACGAATCAAGCGAGGGGGGAGGGTATGGTAGGGGGGTTTCCCCCTCCTACGGTGTAATCTCTTAGCGTTGAAAATTTTACATTTTTCAGTCCAAAAGCTGCCGTTTGTAGCTTTGGAAATTAAGGGGGGCACACCAGGCACAACTGCTGTCAATCACTGGCAGCAACATCAGGAGAATGGCATAGCGATTAAATGCGAGCGAGCGGAGCGAGTGAGCATGAAAATTTTAACAATTCACAGTCTAAAAAATGCCGTTTGTAGCTATACTTTTTCGCTTTGGAAATTAAGGGGGGCCGCATCAGGCGCAACTGCTGGCAATTACTGGCAGCAACATCAGGAGAATGACATAGCAGTTAAATGCGAGCGAGCGGGGCGAGCGAGCTTGAAAATTTTGACATTTTACAGTCCAAAGACTGCCGTTTGCGGCTGTATTTTTTCGCTTTGGAAATTATGGGGGCACACCGGGCGCAACTGCCGGCGATCGGGCAGCAACATCAGAATGGCATAACGATTAAATGCGAGCGAGCGAAGCGAGTGAGCTTGAAAATTGTGATATTTTACAGTCCCACATGTCCTTTGTGGCTGTACTAGTATTTTTTTCGCTTTGGAAATAAAGGGGGGGGGGGGCGCACCGGGCGAAAACTGCTGGCAATTACTGGCAGCAACATCAGGAGAATGGCATAATGATTAAATGCGAGCGCGCGAAGCGAATGAGCTTGAAAATTTTGACATTTTCCAGTCCCAAAAACTGTCGTGTGTGGCTGTATTTTTTCGCTTTGGATAACATGGAAATTAAGGGGGGCGCACCGGGCAAAAACTGTTGGCAATTACTGGCAGCAACATCAGGAGAATGGCATAATGATTAAATGCGAGCGAGCGAAGCGAGCGAGCTTCAAAATTTTGACATTTGACAGTCCCAAAACTGCCGTTTGTAGCTATATTTTTCGCTTTGGAAATTAAGGGGGCGCACCGGGCGAAAACTGCTGGCAATTACTGGCAGCAACATCAGGAGAATGGAAAAATAATTAAATGCGAGCGAGCGACGCGAGCGAGCTTCAAAAATTTGACATTTTACAGTCCCCAAACTGCCGTTTGTAGCTATATTTTTCGCTTTGGAAATTAAGGGGGGCGCACCTGCTCACAATCACTGGCAGCAACATCAGGAGAATGGCATAGCGATTAAATGCGAGCGAGCGGAGCGAGCGAGCTTGAAAATTTTGACATTACAGTCTAAAAACTGCCGTTTGTAGCTATACTTTTTCGCTTTGGAAATTAAGGGGGGCGCAATTTGCAAAAACTGTTGGCAATTACTGGCAGCAACATCAGGAGAATGGCATAATGATTAAATGCGAGCGAGCGAAGCGAGCGAGCTTCAAATTTTTGACATTTGACAGTCCAAAAACTGCCGTTTGTAGCTATATTTTTCGCTTTGGAAATTAAGGGGGCGCACCGGGCGAAAACTTCCGGCAATTACTGGCAGCAACATCAGGAGAATGGAATAATAATTAAATGCGAGCGAGCGAAGCGAGCGAGCTTCAAAAATTTGACATTTTACAGTCCCCAAACTGCCGTTTGTAGCTATATTTTTCGCTTTGGAAATTAAGGGGAGCGCACCTGCTCACAATCTCTGGCAGCAACATCAGGAGAATGGCATAGCGATTAATTGCGAGCGAGCGGAGCGAGCGAGCTTGAAAATTTTGACATTACAGTCTAAAAACTGCCGTTTGTAGTTATACTTTTTCGCTTTGGAAATTTAGGGGGCACACCGAGTGCAACTGCCGGCAATTACTGGCAGCAACATCAGGATAATGGCATAATGATTAAATGCGAGCGAGCTTCAAAATTTTGACATTTGACAGTCCAAAAACTGCCGTTTGTAGCTATATTTTTCGCTTTGAAAATTAAGGGGGCGCACCGGGCGAAAACTGCTGGCAATTACTGGCAGCAACATCAGGAGAAAGGAATAATAATTAAATGCGAGCGAGCGAAGCGAGCGAGCTTCAAAAATTTGACATTTTACAGTCCCCAAACTGCCGTTTGTAGCTATATTTTCCGCTTTGGAAATTAAGGGGGGCGCACCTGCTCACAGTCACTGACAGCAACATCAGGAGAATGGCATAGCGATTAAAATGCGAGCGAGCGGAGCGAGCGAGCTTGAAAATTTTGACATTACAGTCTAAAAACTGCCGTTTGTAGCTATACTTTTTCGCTTTGGAAATTTAGGGCGCACACCGAGTGAAACTGCCGGCAATTACTGGCAGCAACATCAGGAGAATGGCATACTGATTAAATGCTAGCGAGCGAAGCGAGTGAGCTTGAAAATTTTGACATTTTCCAGTCCTAAAAACTGTCGTTTGTAGCTATATTTTCGCTTTGGAAATTAAGGGGGGCGCACCGGGTGCACCTGCTGTCAATCATTGGCAGCAACATCAGGAGAATGGCATAGTGGTTAAATGCGAGCGAGCGGAGCGAGCGAACTTTAAAATTTTAACATTTTACACTCCAAAAACTGCCGTTTGTAGCTATATTTTTCGCTTTTGTTTGTCCCACTTTTATTTGAGAACCATCCCCCCCCCCCATCGACGCCTCTATACATATATTAGGTTGCTTTTGCTAAGTGAAAGATCTGCTGCACACTCTTTGATAAATTAGGGAATATACATCTATGTCAAAAGTGTACAAAATTTATCCCTTATCCTGTATAACGGACCTTTTGCATGTTCATGATTGCAATACAACGATCTGGTGCATAGTTCTGGCGATATTTGGACAATTTTCCATTAAGAAAGTTCGAGATTTGTCCTCATCTCGGGAATTGCTTGGGGGATTTAATGATTTGTCTGTCTAAACACTTCCTTTGGGGCGGTGCAAATGCCCCTTTGCCCCCCCATAGATTCGACGTCCCTGATCTTCCCTTGGTATGCCCATAGATGTATCCTGACTGAGTCATCAGTCACTGTCGTTTCTCAGGAATGATTCAGGAAATGGAGGGGATTCAATTATGGCGATAAAGTTGTTGTTATTGTTTGTTTGTATGTTTCCGTACATATTCTGCAGATGGTCCCCAGTTACTCGCGTCATAGCATGTTTACATGTAGACCTATACTATTTGACGTTGTCAACGCCTGAGCCATACCTTACAGTGTATGTCGATGTTACTTTCTTCGCGAGCGAGCGAAGCGAGCGAGCGCTTGAGAAAATTATACATTTTCCTACAAGATAGAATAGGCCTACTGTTCAGCTCTGTTACCTGTCTGAAGGCCGGCGTACAAACGTCATGCAATATGCCAAAATTGATACAATCACATTTCTGCTTCCTCCATTTTTTCCCTCAAAATTCAGGGGGGGATGATTGTACAGGCCATCCCCCCCTCCTCCATTTCAGGGGGGGGGGGGGGGATATATCCCCCCCATCCCCCCCCCCCCCCGGGATTTACGCCCATGGCCTGTACAATCATCCCCCCCCCCCCCCGAAATTTGAGGAAAAATGGAGGAAGCAGAAATGTAATTGTATCAATTTTGGCATATTGCATGACGTTCGTACGCCCGCCTTCAGACAGGTAAGAGAGCTGAACAGTATTCTATCTTGTAGGATAATGTATACTTTCTCAAGCGCTCGCTCGCTTCGCTCGCTCGCGAAGAATATCTACATAAGGTCCAGACGTTGATAACGTTAAAAAGTGTAGGCCTACAGGTAAACATGCTATGACTTGAGCAACTCGGGACCATCTGCAAATTATGTACAAAAACAAACCAACTAACAAACAATAACAAAAACTATATCGCCATAATTGAACCCCTCCATTTCCTGAATCATTCCTGAAACAATGATGACTCTGATGACTCAGTCATGATACATCTATGGGCATACGTACCCAGGGATGGAATCTATGGGGGGGGGGAGGGGCATTTGCCCCGCCCCTACGGTAGTGTTTGGGCAGACTAATAAGACATTGGTTTGTCCTACAAGCAATTCCCGAGATGAGGACAAATCTCGAACTGTCTTTATGGAAAATTGTCCAAATATCGCCAGAACTATGCACCAAATCGTTGAATTGCAATCATAAACATGCAAAAGCTCCGCTACTGGATTCCTATCGATAGACTTTGTACACTTTTGAGATTCACGATTTTCCTAATATCTTATCCAGTGGCGTAACTGGGGGGGGGGAGGGGGGGGGGGGAGGGGGAAGGGGGGGGGGGAAGGGGAGCACGTGCCCCCCCCCCCCCCCCATCAGCCAGTAAAAAAAAATATACCAAAATGGTAATTCAAGGGTTAGTAAGCTGCCATTCAAAATTGAATTTGATTTGCTGTTTTGTTAATGCGTATAATTTTTGTCTAATCTCAATAGTAAAAGGGGATGTATTTAAATCTTTCAAATCACACAAAACACTCAAAGAATCACAAGAAATGACCGAGTCGGTTATTTTGTTCTCATCAATCCAATCTAATGCTAATATTATAGCTAATTGTTCGGCTCGGAATATTTAAATTAATGAAATTTTATGAGCGATTTTAACTTCGGCTTTGGTATGTATACTGCTGCGCTGGTGTTCTGGTGTTGGTCTTTTGATCCATCTGTATAGATGTGGGTGTATTTGTTCCATTTTTCATGAATAATGTTAAGCGCTAGATTCGTTGTGGCTGCGGTTGGGGTGTGTTTCTTTTCTATTTCGTTGTGGAGTTCGTGGATACTAATGGGGGAGGCATGAGCCAGGGTGGTACATTTGCATGGGTTGACATGCAGCTTTCAGTTTCCCAAGTGAGATGAAGGACTCTTTTGATAAAAGGAGATTCGTCTTTGAAATAAAAAATTTCGTATTGCCACCAAGGTAATATGGGTTCCCTGATTGGGTGATATACTGGGTACCTTTTTAACTTTGCTAGATATTATGAACGCAACATTTTCCTTCTTAAGTCCAATGGCATCTTGCCACACTCTGTTTGGAGTGCTGGAAGAGAGGTGAAAAAAAAGTTTTTCCGCTACAAACCTTTAATGCTGAGTATTGTATAATGTCTAATGTCTTGGTTGCAGTGGGTTTCGCCGAGTCGTATACTTCACAACTGTGATCTAAAACGGGCCTTATAAGGGCGCGGTAAAGTAGGAGCATAGAGGCCGTATCGGAGCCCCAGTCCGTGTGTCACATTGAAAATGCATTTCCAGGTTGTTTCATGTAGATCACCTATCGGTCATTCAACTAGACAAACATGTTTACGTGTAGGGATAACGAGACAAAAAGTGCGAGTGAGTGAGCGAGAGAGAAAGCGAGAGTGAGAGAGAGAAAGTGCTAGGACAGGTGTAAATGTTTTACAAGTCGCGCCATCGATGACCGAGAGGAGTTCATTTATTTTTGCATGTCAATTAATGTAGAAAGAAAAGACAGGAAATAGCTCCAGTTCCGGGAAAGTGCTGTATAGGTGTTTTCGTTCAAGTCCTTTTAGTTGCATCAAATATTCCAAATGCCTCGAAAAGGAGTGTCGTAGTCGAGTAGCAATTATTTAACAGTAGAGTTGGATCTTTTCGTGGCAGACACCATTTTGATTTCACCGAGAGAACATTGAGTTAGCTCCGTGATGGCAGAAAACCAACCTGCCACACCCAGGCGCCAGTTGGCAAGATAATTTTGTGTCTAAGCCCAATTTCGTTTGCGGCCAGGAGCCGTCCGTCCACCTTACCGTCAGCCTGTACACTGGCTGATTTGAGTTCAGATTTTGTTTGCTGCCAGAAGGCGTATTCCAACAGCCTTTGCAGCCTTCCAGTAGCCAAGAAGAAGAGGCATTTTGGTTATATTACACCGGTCATTGATGGCTCCGAGGCCGAGGTCGAATCTACTCCCAGGCCGACGCATTCGCAGCAGAGCGACTGTGCCCGCCCCTCGCTATGGAGAAGTTTGGACGCCAGCGAATACGGAACGCGGGTCCCTCGCGACACTTTGGAGCTGGAACAGCAACCTCGCATATAAGGACGCTCCACCCACGAATCAGTTCATGTTCTGGAAGCGAACAGTTTGACAATTAATGTGACTCTGTGGACAACGCAGGTGAGCGATGAACCTGGCGGGTGCATGACACCCTGTAGATATGATTGGTTATGACGACAATCGTCGTGGAAGTGTCGCTGAAGTAGAGAGATGAAGGTCAGCATAAATTGGTAAAAAGATGAAAATAATGTGCACATAATTCGAATATTGGTAGGTATACACTTCATGATAATTGCGGGTTAGCACAGAACCCGGAGGTAAACGGAAGCAGTGTAATTGAAGACAAGTGTTATAACCGTCGTGCGTGCAGGCTGGTCATCTCAGGATCAGCACTACGGTGGTGTGAACCAAATAGTGTTGCGCTTGATAGCAGATAGTGTATTGTCAGGGATAACGAATTGATAGTGAAGCTGGTATAATTATTCTGAACAAGTGGCAAGCCAAAATTACAGGTGGAACCGGACCAAGACAGGGTCCCGTTCACATGGTTGTCGATTATAAGAGTATTGTAATTTAATTTATCTCACTCAGAATTTTGAGTTTGCATTTTATGTTGGTCACAACTCCTTGATTTCAGTCCTGTAAATATTCCACAAATGCTTATATTAAATTGTACATTAAAGTGAATGGCACGATTGTGATGGAGTATTATTTGAGTCCGCCCATGTGACACCGTGCCAATTAGACACTCATGAGAACATTTATTCTTTTCATAAATCTCATTTTGATATTGTCTATGTGTGGCTTCCATGAGACGTGCGAGTCAAAAATAATTCCCTAAAACGTGAAATCTGATACTACTTCAATGTCCAAATTTTCGATTTTAATTGAGGGGCGCTTATACCGTCGGTAAGAAAAAAACCATACATTTTGTTTTACTAGGGGACAGTTTTGCTCCCCATGTCTTACACCAGACAGTATGTTATTGAGGTCTGACTGTATTTGGTGACTTACAAAAGCTATTACTTGATTTCCAGATTGCTACATCATCGGCGAACTGAGATACTCTTGAGTGTTGAACTGTCGTAGGTAGGTCATTGACAAAGATATTGAAAAAGGATGGGCTTAATACGCTACCCTGTGGAATGACATTTATCTCGGGGCAGACGTTGGACAGACAATTCTTTACCCTTACTGTGAATGTATGGTTTTTAAGAAAAGCTCTGAGCCATAAGGTTGTATATTTTGAAAAGCCAGTGTTTAGCTCTTTTATGAGAATTACGTTGATGGGTATAGTGTCGTAAGCTTTCTCGAAACCCCCAAAACGCAGCAATCAAGAATTCCTTGTTGACAATAGCTTTTCTCGCATCTGTTTCCAGGCGGAGCAGGTGTTCGGTTGTATTTCTGCCTGCCCTGAACCCACTTTGAAGGGGGTTGTAGTTGATGTCGTCAAAATACCAAGAGAGCCGGTTCAAAATAATTCTTTCCATAATCTTACAAAGAATACTTGTCAGAGCGATTGGCCTATACGAAATGACTTGAAACATGTCCTGGTTCTTTTTGAGAATTGGGACAAGTATAGAAAAACTCCATTGTTTAGGGATTTCACAACTTCTCCAGATTCTATTCAATAATTTTAACAGTATCCTTTTGGCTGATGAGGAAAGGTTGGAGATCATAGACAGGCTAATTCCATCATTTCCCGGGGTAGAATCTTTTGATTTTTTAAGTGCTGTTTCTAATTCACTGAACTCAAAGTTTTTATCAATGTCGTTTTCCTTGATACTGCTTGAAAGTTTATCTTCTAATAGACTATGTAAATTGTTTGCCTGGTCGTTTGACAAGCTTGTTTTTTGAGAAGCAGTGATGAATTTTTTTGCAAGAGCGTTTGCCTTCTCAATATCTGTATTTGCCTGGTCAATACCCCCGGGCAACCATAATGTAGGTATTGTGCTCTTTGGGGGGACATCAATAGCAATGATGCTCTTTACTGTCTTCCACACGGCATTGAGGGGTGTAAATCTGTTTATTTTAGAGCAGAAATCGTGCCAGTATTTAGTCTTTGTTTCTCTTAATATTTTTTTTTTGTGCCATTGCCTTTTTCTTCTTGTATTCAATAAGAAGTTCTTGCGAGCACTTTTTTGCTAACATATTCTTAATTTTGTTCCTTTCTTTTACTGCATTCTTGCATGCTTAATTCCACCAGGGTGCTGGATTTTTTCCCGTATGTGCGTGCGGGCCTTGCCTATCTTTAGGTAGGCATAATTTGACTGTCTCGTATATTTTCGCTGTGAGTTTGTCATTGGATATTCGTCTCTAAGATATTTTCAGTGATATACTTTGTGGAATACGCTTCATGTTCTCTTTTATTCGCTTTATTAAAAAGTAGATGTATTCTGCTTACACACCCCTCTTCTTTGGCCTGTTTCATATAATTTCATACTTTGATGTTTATCATAAGATGATCGCTTCCAAAGTTATTTTTCGTTACCTCCCATGTGCACTTTAACGCCAGGTGGGGGTGGCTAGGGTTAAATCGAGGCAAGAAAACTTTCCCAATGAGGGGTCAATTCTTGTAGATTATCCATTGTTAAGAAGAACTAAATTTGCCTTGTCAAAAAGTTCCCCTATCAGTCTCCCATTTTTTCTGTTTTATCGCTACCCCATAAGACATTGTGGCTATTGAAATCCCCGCAGATTATTGTCTTCTCCTCGATGTTGGCAGCAATATATTCCATTTTTTTTTGAATATTTTACAGGGGTTGTACAGATTAATCACAGACATCTTTACTCCATTAATAATACATTTTATTTTTTGAATATCAGTTTCTATACAATCATAGGTTATGGTTTCATGGGTTGTTACTAAGACATTTTCTTCAACGTAAATTGCAATTCCCCCTCTTTGTCCCTTTTCCCTGTTCTTAGGGCAGCATTTAAAGGACAAGTTCACCTTCATTAACATAAGGATTGAGAGAATGCAGCAATATTAGTAGAACACATCAGTGAATGTTTGAGGAAAATTGGACAGTCGATGCAAAAGTTATGAATTTTTAACATTTTTGTGTTGGAACCGCTGGATGAGGAGACTACTATAGCTTGTGAGTCATATGCGTACAACAGTATAAAGAAAATGTAAAGAAAATTCAACATATTTTCACTTTTTTCGCATAATAAAAGAGCATTTGACATGCCTCTCTCTAAAGGCAATGGGAATAACATTACCCATAACATATGTCAGTAACAAGTCAAGGGAATGTGTACTTTTTTTCAAAAGATGAAATTTTGTGAAATTCTCTTTATATTTTCCTTATATTGTACGCATGCGACATCATACACTGCAGTAGTCTTCTCATCCAGCGGTGACTGCACAAAAACTTCAAAAATTCATAACTTTTGAACGGATTGTCCGATTTTCCTCAAACTTTCAATGATGTGTTCTACTAATATTACTACATTCTCTCAATCCTTATGTTAATGAAGGTGAACTTGTCCTTTAAAACTCATAATGTTCATCTCTTTGTCGTTTGAGAACCAGGTTTCTTGAACACATATAATTGAGGGCTTTTGTCTTAAATCAAATAAATTTTTGTCAAATTCATTTCTGAGACTTTTTAATCCTTGTGCTTTCCATTGTAGGATATAAAAACCTGTGTGGTTTTGAGCCATTATGTTATGAGATTGGCCCCTTTATCAAGTAGCTCTATCAACTGACTTTTGTTCAGTTGACAATTCAGGAATAGTTTACTGGCCTGGATGATCACATCGAGAATCATGTCATTTTTTCCAGAGACGATAGTTTGTAATGTTTTGACGAGAATTTTTTTTTTGAAAATTGGCCAGTCCATCGTTCGTGCTTGGGGGAAAGGTATTTGTGTTTGCGGCTTCAGCACTTTTGTCGTGCATTTCCTTCGTGGTTTCGGCCGTCTTTTTACTTTCTGTTGCTTTGATTTCTTGTTTGTGCTTTTTGATTTCTTTTCCTGTCTCGTTTTCGCAACTTTTTTGGGGGAATGTGTCGAGTGTTTGCCGTTTGTTTAGTTTGCACGCGCTTGACTGCATCTGCGAAAGAGATCTTCTTCTCGCATTAAACTTTCAGTATTTCTTTTCTTCCTGAGCGTTAATGAGAAGCAGACACAGATCGAGTTTCCGAGTAAACAGTCACCTTGAAGGCATTTAATAGAACCCAGCTTCAGACCAGATACCCAGCAGTGTGTAGCAGAGGCTAACCCTACAGTCACCACCAGGTGGCGCTATGTAACAAGCTTGACTTGTAACATTGACAATCATTAACAACACTAGCGTGATTGCCTTCCTTCTTTACCCTTTCATTTTTCACCTGAATGATAAAGAAAATATAAAAGCTCTACTTGAGCTTAACAAACCATTATCTTTAAAATAAATAAGGGTGTGAACTATTATAACATACAAGTAGTTGCACTGTTCATGACCTATGATACTTTCAAGAGTAAACTGCCATGAACTATAATAGGCTGGCTTATAAAAACACTAAGCTAACACCTGAAAATAACAATTACACTAACACCTGACTTAGACACCAAGAGTGTAATAATAAAAGCTTATTGGGTACCGTACATTTAACAATAACACCACCAGATACGCATTCCACCATCAATTCTTCTCGTCAACTTTAAAGAAAACAAAACAATCACGAATTGTTACAAGCATATAACCATCACATCATACCAATACCTCCCTCAGACATGCTGACACTGAGTCATACAGTCCTGATTGACATGAAACATACCGTTCAGCGAAAACAACAGGTTTGACAATCATGTACAACCTGATAGGGCAAGCTAGGATGGCATTAAATAAGTAGCTCCTACAAAGGCATAAACGTACACAGTATAAACAAAAATATGAAATGATGTACAAAATGTTCATTTGGGGACACAGGAAATACACATATCTATATGAAATACAATTACATATGCACGTAGCAGAATACATTGATATTTACGAGTAAAGGTGCAATTAAGGACAGGCACCAAACAGACACCAAAGATGTAAATATATAAAGGTAACTGGAAGATATTAAGAAGATGAGGGTATGTGGTAAAAGTAAACCTGGTATTACACTCAGAAACAAGAAGGCGTATGCACCCACTAAAGATATAAGCACCATATGTTATACACAGCACAAAGGGGCAAATCACTGAGACATAAGCGGGGTGACTGAAAAATAATACACCTATAGAACATATCCACAACTAAATTATAATACGGAGAACATACCAAGACAGCCAGGTGAGAGAAAGATAAACAAGGATGTCATACAAATACGGATTGGTAAAAATGAAGAATAAACATGATACAAGTACAGAGTAAAAAACGCCTGTTTGGGACACCTCAGAAAAAAAGTTATAGTTAAGGGACATAATGTAATAAACCAGATTCTGTTCATGTTGTGAAGAGATGAGGTCCGCATCCGACAGTGGAATTTGGCTGTGCGTGAATTGGTCGCGCTGAGTCCACATTTCACGTGCTGAAAGGTCACGCGAGCGAAGACGGCTATTGAGACGGGCAGTGGCGAGGGACAGGGACAAGGATGTCATTGGTCCTCCGGAGGGCTCATGCCGCAGGATTTCATCTTCGAGTTCACGAATGGCCTTCTCAGCAACCGGGTTCTTATTGGGGTTCTTGGCGTGACCTACTTTAATGGAAAGGTGAAACTGGGCGAGCAGGGCATCATCTTGCAAGGAGGCGAAACCAGGGGCGGGGTCGGTGCGGATGACAGCAGGGGGCCCATGGAGCGGGCAAAGTTCCACACAGAGACGGATCAAGGCATCACGAAGAGTATCCCTGCGCTCATCTGGAAGGAAACAAGTGGCGGTGTAGGAAGTGACACATTCGCGGAGAAGTAGAATCAACCGTGTGTGGAGCATTCCGCAGGGATGCACACTGATGGCAAGTGTCGGTGACACATGTGATGGCAGAGTCCATGTCCAGGGCAAAAAAAAAAAAAAATGCCGGTTGACAACGGTCTTGAGTTGGTGGTGGGTGGGATGATCAAGTTGGAGATGGAGTGAAGTAAGCAGGCCATCAAGGACGCTACGGGGGATGATGATGCACTCGCGAGGTGACAGGAGAGCCTGTTCACGGCGGACAAGCAACGGCCCATCTCTAGCTATGGTAGCGACACGGAGATAGCGTTTGACGTCTTTGATATTGGTCAGTTTCTTAGAAGGTCTGGTGCCCTGGAGAAGGTGAGCGTGAGTGCATCGCAAGTCTGGGCACTCAGATTGTATGCTGACCCACGCTGGCCGGGAAGTGAAGGGTAATTTCCGTTTCCCTGTGAGCACGTCCGTAGGGGACACTCTGTGAACAACAGAATCCTCTGTCTGACGAATGAAGAGGCATACCTGACAAGAGGAATCGGTGCACTCTGGGGCATTCCTGCTAGCAAAATCTGACGGAACATTGGCGGATCCGGCCAGATGGAGCACGGCACATTGGAACCGGCTAACTGTGGACAGGAAGGTTGACACACGTGGGCTGGCAGAGAACTCACCACGACAAAGTTTTTCAAAAGCCTGTACACAGGGCTTGCTATCTGTGAGAATGCATGGCCAGTGCTAGGACTGCACAATGTACGGGCTGAAATACTTGCAGGATAGAAAGGGCCTCTATCTCACATGGGAGCCAAATAACCTGCCGATCACGAAGTTTGGAGCTAAAGAAACCAGCTACCTGTGGCTTTCCTTGTCGTGTTATGTACAATGTGGCACCAATACCATGATCTTTGACAGCACCATCAGTAACAATCCAGAGCTGGTCGGATGGTCGCGGAAGGGTAATGGCACGGGGGGAGGCTAAGGCTTCCTGACCGGTCTTGAAAGATGAACGCAGGTCATCGGACCAATCAATGCGATCACTCGACTGATCACCAGCAATTGCGGCAACCAGTGGTGTGAGGAAGATAGCGCAATGTGGGAGAACACGGGCGAGCACCTTATATGCCCCAATGAAGGAACGCATTCCTTTCACAGTAGTAGGAGGGGGCATGAGACAAGCGCCGCAATGCGATGAGGGCTCGCTTGTAGGGTCCCTTGGGACCAGATCCAGCCCAGGACCGTGGTAGACTTTGGGCAAATCACAGTCTTACGGGCTGAAAGATGAAGGCTTTCGGAGGGCATGCAGGACACGAGACCAATTCAGGAGCTCCTCGGGGTATCACCACCAATGAACAAGTCGTCTGCAAGTTTCACAAGAATACCTCCCACAAGTAGATCCCCAAGCACGCGACACATCAGCTCTTCAAGAGCAGTTTCTGAGCCTGGCATGCCCATGGCACAGCGTGTATACACACGGACTCCACGATAGGGGGTTGCAACACCACAATACTTCATCGAGGCCTTGGACAGGGGAATTTGACAAAAAGCATTGATGAGATCTGTGGCAATGAGATGTTTCCATTGACCAATTTTTCTGAGGGTGGAATCGACATCAGGCATAAGGGAGGGCTGAGGCTTGGCATAACGGCCTACATCGGCAAAAGCTGTAACAAGGCGGAAGCTGCCGTTGGCCTTCTTCACAAGGAAGGATGAATTCAGGTACTCAACAGAGATGCCCACATCCTCTGAGCGAGCAAACACACCCTGTTGTTCTAGTTCATCGAATTTCTCTTTGAGATCAACCAAAGAGTTACGGGAGTAAAGTGGCAAGCGACCCTTGCGTTGGGGAGGCTGAACCGGGCCCATGTTGACAACCGCCTCAAACGGGGCAACAACAACATTATACCCAGTGAAGGCAGGGTCAAAAACATCATCGAACTCCGCATGGAGAGACTGAAAGTCATGTTTCGTACCAATGGGGATAATGCAATCAGGATCGAGCAATATTGGGTCAGAAAAACGATGCTCAGTATCACATGAGACACCACTGGGCACGGACCTATTGGGTACAGAGGGGTGGTCATCTGACTGAGGCTCTGAAGGAACGTAGACCGGACGAACCTGGCAGAAATGTTCATGTTTACGGATCAGGCGGGGTTGAGGCGTAAGATTAGGGATACGCACTTTGCCTGCTACACTGGAGACCATGCACGGTTCAGGCCAAGATGGGTCAGTTGGGGGAACACCCTTTTGAGGGACATTCCTGGGCTCAAGGGCAAGTGTGTCATGAGACAATAGCTCATCAGGAACTGACAGCTCGACGAATTCACCAGGCAAAAGCACAGTAGACTGAGATGGGGCACGAAGGACATGAGCACGGCGAACTGCATGTGTCACATTGTCCGGAGGCCTGCGAGAACCATTTGAAATGATCATGTCATCACCCACACACACCTGGCGTTTAGCAGGACGAACCGACACATCATTGTGCTCCATAAATGGGGTACCTGCGAGTACTTCTACATCAAGATTATCAATGACCAAACCCTCAAACATGAATGACTTGCCGTCACGAGTGAAGGACAGAGTGGTCTCCCCAACAACATCAAGGGGGGGGGGAAGACCCATCGGCTTGATGAGCAGACTGCAAGCTGGGTTTTACGACATCCTGGAGGGACTGGACAGTAGAAGCTCTGTTCATGTCTGCGGGGCATTGGAGCACGCTGGGGGCGTAGGCCTACAGGGCGCGGGGAAGGGGAGGTCAGGGTGCGCATAGCACGAGAACTCTCCGTGGTGTGGATTTCATCCAAAAGACTATCCAATGCCTGAGAGATTTCGGGTTTCAGTGAAGCTAAGGTACGAGAGCGCAATTCTGTCCCGTAGTGCTGCTTGACCAGGCGAGGAAGATCTGAATGAATCAGTTGAAGCCAAGTGAGGACGATAAGGTTTTCAAAGGTGTGGGAAAGCTCCTCATCTTCGCTAACACGCTTTCCATGGTGAGTTATGCCACCTGCGGATGTGAGCAGGTTGTCTTCGATAAAGGCCACCACCCTTTGGTAGAGGTCCTCAGGACGCTCATCCGGCTCTAATTTGATGTCACTGAAATCAAGAAAGTGAACGCCGGTACTTTGAAACCCATAGTGAAGCCTGATCTTCCCCCAAATATCGTTGAGGGAGGTGGAGGTCTTGACTATGGAATTGCGTGAGATAATGGGACAATAATTAGCAGTCTGTCCGAGCATGAGCTCAAGCATACTGGCTTTCTGGTGTGCTGATTTTCGAGACCCGGTCGGGACGCTTTCTGGGTCATCAACAAAGCCACGGAGTGGGCAAGATTTAGATTTTTGAGCCCATGAGCAATCGTCATCTAGGAACGGCGCAAAATTTGAGTCTAGGGTAAAAGTGTACACTAAGTTTTGTCGCCAATTTTCGAACGAATTGACTGTTTCACGTTCGGTGAGACACCATTGCTTGGGTGCTCTTGGAGCTGAGGCCATCACTAAAGCCTATAGGGACCGTAATGTAAGAGAAAAACAAGGAACTTACACCAACTCTGGATCGTTGTCCGATTTGGAGCTCAGCAAGCTTAACGTCTGCTTGTGCAGGTGAAAACAAATCCTCAGGAGTAGGTAACGTTTCCAGAGCTGCCACCACGTAAATGAGAAGCAGACACAAATCGAGTTTCCGAGTAAACAGTCACCTTGAAGGCATTTAATAGAACCCAGCTTCAGACCAGATACAAAGCAGTGTGTAGCAGAGGCTTACCCTACAGTCACCATAAGGTGGCGCTATGTAACAAGCTTGACTTGTAACATTGACAATCATTAACAATACTAGCGGAGTACTTTGGACAACCATTTTATGCCGCTGAGTGGGACCCCCCACAATTTGCACATTTTAGCGTTTCGTGTTTCTTATTGCATTCTTGGAATGTCTGTTCCTCACTGCAGCGGGGGCATCGAACTTTTGTCGATTTGCAGTACTTGGCAACATGGCAAAAAAAATTGACACTTGAAACAACGTACTACCTGTCCGTTGTATGGCCTGACTTGCATCTGGTCATATCCGAGTTTTATTGATTCTGGCATCGTTTTTGTCTTAAAGGTGAGCAATACTGCCCTTGTAGGTACTAAGTTTCCATCTTTATTTCTTCTCTTCAATCTCTTGCAGAAAGTTACTCCTTGCCTTCTGGTGCTCTCTTGTATTTCTTCCAACATTTTTTCATCATTGTCTGCATCTACTGGTATGCCACTTATGACCGCTTTGTGTTCGGGATCTGGCGTGTTTCTGAGTGTCACTGTTTTCTTGCAGAACTCTGTGGTGCCGAGGAATGCTTTTGCCTGTCTGAAAGTGTAGCAGTTTACAATACGCTCTGTGCCTTCTCGGCCTAGGGATCTTATGGTAGAGGCACCAGTGATCTTTCCTATTTCTTTTGTTATATCTAGTGGGTCTAGTTTGGTTATGTTGAAACCAACTCCTCTTATTCTAACAGTAAGTGGGTTATGGGACGAGTCATTGCTAGTGCTTGTTTGGTCTGTTTGTTCTGATGTGCTACTTGAACTCTGTTTCTTTATTTTGGCTGCTCGACTAGTTACAGCGGTGAAGTCCATAGGACTGCTAAAGACCTCTTCTGTTTCGTTTTCGTGACCTTCCATGTCCCCTAAGCTTTCAGCCATAGGGCTGGCCGGTGTGGCTTACGGTCCTGTTTCAGAAATCTGTCTAAGGTATCCCTGTTTATTTCCATTGGCATATTCTTGAGGTTAATAAAATGTGGTACAAGAAAATCCGCGCGCAAAAGAGCAAGACGAAACTATGTTCGGGCGTTCCGCCCTGGCGTCCCCCGCCCCTGTCCTGTCAATCACGTCCCGCGTCCTGTCAATCACGTCGTCACATGCCGTCAATCTCTCGTTTGAGGCGAGACCCCAGCCGAATTTTTCCAAAGTGGGGTGCTTTTATTTGTCGTTTGAGAGTTGGGAGTCGAAGTACTTGTCCATTGCAAATAAACTTTCTGCTCGGCGTGACAAACCTGGAGGCCAAGCCAGGGTTTGATGACTCCAGCAGCTGTCGTATTACGTAAGAGCATGATAAGGATATCTGCCTGTGGCAGACCATTCAAAGTGAACTCAATTTTCTCTATCCTTTTTAAAGTTTTCAATTTTATATTCTATTGAGAAATTCTATGGTCATCCATTTTACATTTCGAACGAAAAAAATTGACCCGTAAATAACGAAAATACAGGAATAAGAAGGAGAGCATTACCAGTTTGCCGGTGCTGACAATGTGCTATTTGGCAGTGAGTTACAAAGGGGAGGTGAGACTACCTCCCTGGTTACAACAGCCTGCTGACTGGATCATTGAGAAAGCAGCTGTCGTATTACGTAAGAGCATGATAAGGATATCTGCCTGTGGCAGACCATTCAAAGTGAACTCAATTTTCTCTATCCTTTCTAAAGTTTTCAATTTTATATTCTATTGAGAAATGAAGAGTTTGTTTTCAAAAACCGATAAGTCCATATTTGTCAAATGGAGATATTTGCGATTAAAGGTCAAGAAAAATAAGGAGAATAATAAGAAAATTTTTGCTTCTTTTGACCATAACTTCAAAAATATACCTTTATATGTAGTGACCAATATATCATTTAAAAGGTATTATTTTGTACTTTATGACAGAGACCGTACTTCAAAATCTTCAAAAATGGACTTATCGGTTTTTGCAAACAAACTCTTCAAATTCTATGGCCATCCATTTTACATTTCGAACGAAAAAAATTGACCCGTAAATGACGAAAATACATGAATAAGGAGGAGAGCATTGCCAGTTTGCCGGTGCTGACAATGTGCTATTTGGCAGTGGAGGTGATACTACTACCTCCCTGGTTACAATCAGCCTGCTGAGAAAGAGAGAGAGAGGGAGAGAGAGAGAAAGAGAGGGGGGAGAGATGGGGGAGGGAGAAGGGGAGAGACAAAATGGAATGACAATAGTTCCAGTCACTGCAGTACAGGCATGCTCTGTCTGCATACGCTGAATGTCTACACTCACACACACACACGTACACACACACACACGCACCATGGAGCTACATAGCCCATGCCAAAACCAAAACAATCTCCTCCTCTCGCGGTGCCCCCCCTCCTGTGCTGTGGCGATGACTGATGCTTAGATTAGGCCAGGGTCAAGAAACAGGTGTTTTATATCTTTGATTTTAAGTCATTGATTGCCAAGATATGCACTGGCATTATTTACTGGGGTGTAGCCTCTTCAAACGAGAGATTTGCGTCATGAGTATATTCATGATCTTGGTATGTCGTTATTCCATCGTTGGGCCAACGTTGTCCCACCTGCTTTTTCACATGATTATGACTTGGCAAAAAGAAACCAAACAAACAAACAAACAACAACAAGAGACCCACGGGTCTAGCGCTCACCTGAGTATCGCAGGTTCACCTTTCACGCAGTCACTAATCTAAATTATTCACAGCTCTACCAAAATTTGACCAGGCATTCTCAAGTAGAAGATGAAAATGTACAATAAGGGCCCAAATTTTTTAAGATTCCTTAATTATCGGGGATTGGGGCCCCCTAGGGCCCTCTGGGTGGGGCATGGTCCCCATTTTGATACATTTAGATCCTGACCCCCTACAGATGCAACCTGCCAAGTTTGACGAAAATCCATCCTGAGGTTTTCAGGAAGAAGATGAAAATGTACAATTCAAGCCCCCATTTGGACCTTCCCAACCACCCCTCACCCCTGGCCCCAAGAGGGGCACCCCTGGATCCCCTATGAACAAACTCAAAACTACAGTCATGAATGTACTGACTCATAGTATTATCTTAGCTCTATAACTTCTGATTCTAGAGAAAATTTTTGAAGATTCATTTTGGGGGTTTGCTGCCATGAACAAACTTGAAAATACAGTCATCAATGTACTAACTCATAGTATTAATTTAGCTCCATCACTTCTGGTTCTAGAGAAGAACATTTTTAACGATTCCTTAATTTTGACCCCCCCCCCCCCCACTGGGAGCCCCCTGGGTGGGGCATGGTGCCCATTTTAACAAATTGGGTTCCTAACCTCCTAGGGATGCTACCTGCCAAGTTTGGTGAAAATGGGTCATGGGGTTCTCAAGAAGAAGATGAAAATGTACAATTTAGGCCCCATTAGAACCCCTCCCCACCCCCTCCCTTGGGTCCCAAGGGGGGCACCCCTGATCCTGCCATGAACAAACTTGAAACTACAGTCATCAATGTACTAACTCATAGTATTAACTTAGCTCTATCACTTCTGGTTCTAGAGAAGAATATTTTTACAGATTCCTTAATTTTGAGGGGTTTGGGCCCCCCTGGGGAACCCCTGAGTGGGGCATAATAATAATAATAATAATAGTGAGACTCTTATAAAGCGCACATTTCTACCTAAAAAAGATACTCAAGGCGCATGGTGCCCATTTTAAGAAATTGAGTTCCCATCCCCCTAGGGATGCTACCTGCCAAGTTTGATGAAAATCGGTCCTGGGGTTTTGAAGAAGAAGATGAAAATGTAAAAAGTTTACTCACGACGCACGACGCACGACGGACGACGCACGACGGACGCCGGACGAAGGGCGATCGCAATAGCTCACTTGACCCTTTGGCTCAGGTGAGCTAAAAATCCAAATACAGTGTTTTCAAAAATGCCTATATTATCATGAACATGTTGCAATAATATAAGCAGTAAACACTTTAATAGCTTAACAGTTTAAGGTTTCTCTTTTCCGTTGTTATGATAAATTAGGTGATCCAAGTATCCTCTCGGATCACCGTCTGTATCTGTATACTGATTCTTTCTTCTTCTTTTTCTTCTTTCTCCTCAAAAGTTGTGCAGAGGTTAGCACAGAAAGTCCTCTGCCTATCAATTTAAAACTTATACCATATATGTATCGTGTCCCAAAGACGACAGATCTAGTAAAATCATTGTGATCAGTCGACTGTGACGTCACTATGACGTCATTACATAAAAACACATTTTCATTCTTACCTCATTAATGGAATGGAATTTTTCAATGAAATTTACGTCACATATAGTTCAAGTTTCAAGTCAAGCTGATTTTACACCATGACGCAAATCTCTCGTTTGAAGAGGCTACACCCCCGTAAATAATGCCAGTGCATATCTTGGCAATCAATGACTTAAAATCAAAAATATAAAACACCTGTTTCTTGACCCTGGCCTAATCTAAGCATCAGTCATCGCCACAGCGCCACAGGAGGGGGGGGGGGGGGTCACCGCGAGAGGAGGAGATTGTTTTGGTTTTGGCATGGGCTATGTAGCTCCATGGTGCGTGTGTGTGTGTGTACGTGTGTGTGTGTGAGTGTAAACATTCAGCGTATGCAGACAGAGCATGCCTGTACTGCAGTGACCGGAACTATTGTCATTCCATTTTGTCTCCCCCCTTCTCCCTCCCCCATCCCTCCTCCTCTCTCTCCCTTTCTCCCCCTCGCTCTCCCTCCCCCCCCCCCCCTCTCTCTCTCTCTCTCTCCCTCTCTCTCTTTCTCTATGATCCAATCAGCAGGCTGATTGTAACCAGGGAGGTAGTCTCACCTCCCCGTTGTAACTCACTGCCAAATAGCACATTGTCAGCACCGGCAAACTGGCAATGCTCTCCTTCTTATTCCTGTATTTTCGTTATTTAAGGGTCATTTTTTTTTCGTTCGAAATGTAAGATGGATGACCGTAGAATTTCTCAATAGAATATAAAATTGAAAACTTTAAAAAGGATAGCGAAAATTGAGTACACTTTGAATGGTCTGCCACAGACAGACATCCTTATCATGCTCTTACGTAATACGACAGCTGCTGGAGTCATCAAACCCTCGCTTGGCCTCCAGGTTTGTCACGCCTGAGCAGAAAGTTTATTTGCAATGGACAAATACTTCGACTCCCAACTGTCACAAATGTACACTCTAGTAGTTATGTACATGCATGATGTACTGTATGCATGTTTGTTTTAATGTGTATGTACACAGGTTGACCAGATTAATGGAGAACATTCTATGTGGTATAGATATAGTACATACAGGCTGACCAGATCAGTGGAGAATTTGCTAGGTGATATACAATGTAGCTATACAGTACATGCATGTAACAAGAAATACATTATAGCTCACTCAATCTAGAATGATTTCACCCATTCCAGAATGTTCTGGGAAGTGCTTACATGTTTTGCTGAGTGAGGCACTGTCCCTGTAGCCCAATGTGATTGGTATAGTTATTCTTGGTAATGATGTTTTGTACATAGTTAGGCAGTGAGTCATCCAGGTTTCCTTGAACTAGGACTTGCTAGTATGTTCAGGTATGTGGCCCCAGGTTGGAGAGACTTACAGAAAATGCTAGAAGTGGGTGAATGGATAGTATATAAGCCAGAGAAATTCTGCAGTAGGCAGAGTACCCAACACCTCTGCTCTGAGAGTTACGTCACTTCTGGCTCTGAAGCGACTTGTTATAGTCAGTCCTGTGTTACCTGCTGACCTATTATGTTTGTGGAGATAAGGCCTGGGAGACATTTTGCATGCAGAGAATTTATGTGCCCTCATTGGAGATAGACTCCATTCTTATGTCAATGGACATTGCTACGGCAAAGCTGTAACGGGCTGGATTCCTAGCTGGACAATATAAAGTGAATCATCATTCAACGCGAATGGATGTGGTCGTTGGATCTGCACATTTCACTGTAAACATTATACCGTGGATCTATTGTTGACATATACCCTGGATTTATAACGCGGACTATTGTAACCTGTGCCTCTGGATTTACGTCGCAGGAATCATTCATCGGTGCACCACGGATCATTCATTTGTGCATCGAACATCGTATCTGGACACTACCAGGGAACTGTAGTGACTTTGTGATAGTTTGGATGCATGTAAGTGATTCCATTACCGATTTGTAATTGTTTCTATTGATCATTGTTGTACTGATATGACGCCGATTATCAGTCTGTACCCACAATATCACTGTTAATAAACCGCCTGAACATCAGTTGATTGTTTCTTTTGAGCGATCATTCTCAGAGTGATTTTGGTCGTAAGAAAATTGGGGGCTTGTCCGGGAAGTGGATTTAAGCCAAAACTTAGAATTTGTAACGTTCCGGAATCCAGAATATTGGTACAGACATAATACCAGTTGAGTTGATTGTTCAATTGTATATTGTGTGTTACACATTGTGACAATGTCAATCAGTACAATGGATGTTCAGGCATTTGTTCAGAGGAGAGATTTGTCCCTCAAAGATTTGCAAAGGTTACGCAAATGTGATTTGACTGCTATTGCACAGCATTTGAATGTTGATGTTCCACAAGGTGTAAGAAAGGCAGAGATTCTTGACTTAGTAGCTGGTCACATGGAGCTCAAAGAAGAAATTCACACTTCAGATCAAGCTCAAATGTCTGATCAAACACGGCTTCAGCTTGCTAAATTGCAACTGAAGGAAAAAGAAATGGAAATGAAGGAAAGGGAAAATCAAAGAGAAAGAGAGAGGGAAAGAGAACACAGAGAAATGGAAATGAGGAAATTCGAAATGGAGCAGCAAATAAAATTGCGTGAGATGGAATTGACTCATGCACAGACAGTTGGAAATCGTGAAAGGGCTCCGCCTGAATTTGATTTGGCCAAGAATATTCGATTGGTGCCAAAGTTTGAAGAAAACAGAGTCGATGCATATTTTGTGTCATTTGAGAAGGTGGCTGACAGTTTGAACTGGCCACAGGAATTTTGGCCCATGCTTCTTCAAAGTGTGTTTGTCGGCAAAGCAGCCGATGTGTACTCATCTCTCTCAAAAGAGCAATCACGCGACTATGCTACAGTCAAGAAAGCAGTGTTGAATGCTTATGAGTTGGTGCCAGAGGCGTACAGACACAAGTTCAGAAATTCGTACCGCAGACCAGGCCAGACACATGTTGAGTTTGCTCGTGAAAAAGAAATGATGCTTGATAGGTGGTGCAGATCCCTGAAAGTGGATCAGGACTTTGATAACCTACGTGAGGTTGTTCTCTTGGAAGAATTCAAAAAGAGTGTTGCTTTCAGTGTGAGGTCGCATTTGGATGATCACAAAGTGAAAAGTTTGCATAAAGCAGCCTTGATGGCTGATGAGTATGAGCTGACCCACAGAAATGACAACAGACCACCTTTCAGGAATTTCTCTGGAAACAAGCGAGACAGAAATCAGTCGAGCAATCCAAAGAATGCTGGTCCTGAAAAAGGCACGAGTTCTGAAACTTCATCGGCACCAAAGCCTCAATCTGACAAAGGGTCCAGTACAAGTGCAAATGTCATCAAATGTTTTCACTGTAACAAGACAGGGCACGTAAAGTCACAGTGTTGGAAGTTGCAAAACAAAACAAAGAAGGACTTGGGATTTGTCATGTCAAAAAGTGTCCTACCCGAAAACAGTGCCCCGTTCAGTGAAACACAGGCCATTGAAAGTCAATCTCCCAAATTCAAAGATAGGATGAAGCAGGTGGATGAGAGCTATCGTAGCTTTTTATTTGATGGTAAGGTGACCCCATGTACTTCTGGTGAGGCAGGTAAGCCAGTGGTCATCCTGCGGGATACGGGGGCCTCTCAGTCATTGATGGTGGATGGTGGTATGACTTTTCCACCAGATAGTGCAGTGAATGCAAAAGTCTTGATTCAGACTGTTGATGGCAGTTATATGTCAGTGCCACTGTATAGAGTGGATTTGAAGTGTGACCTAGTTTCTGGTCCTGTTACTGTTGGAGTTGTTCCTGAGTTGCCCATGGCAGGCATTGACTTCCTGTTGGGGAATGACTTGGCTGGGGACAAGGTGGTTGCGTCTCCAGTTGTTTCGGATAAACCAGTGGTGGTTGCTGAAACTGAGCAGTTGCAGGAGGAGTTTCCTGGGATTTTCCCAGATTGTGTTGTGACTAGGTCTCAGGCTCGTAGAGCTGTTCAAGATGATGCGGATTCTGTTGATGTGGAGGAGAATTCCGGTGTTTGGTTGGCAGAAACCTTTTTCAAGGATTTGAATGATGGAGTTGCTGTATTAGGCTCCGAGGCTAACAGTGATTGGCTGTTTAGCAAGTCTTCCTTGGTTGAAGCACAGCAGGCAGACTCTGAGTTGAAAGGCTTGTCTCAGACGGCGTGTTCTGAGGCTGAGGCTGAAAAGGTCCCTGAGTGCTATTATGTCAAAGATGGCATTTTGATGAGGAAGTGGAGACCTCCCCATAGGCCAGCTGATGAGGATTGGACGTTGGTCCGTCAAGTTGTTGTCCCTCCTAGTTACCGCGGTGAGATCTTGAGGATTGCTCACGAGTTACCTGTTGGCGGCCATTTAGGCGTCAGAAAGACAAAGGATCGGATCATGAGGCATTTCTATTGGCCAGGGTTGAATGTGGATGTGGCTGAGTTTTGAAAGACTTGTCACACATGTCAGGTGGCTGGTAAACCACAGCATTCAGTGAAGCCGGCACCATTGATTCCGATACCTGCGTTTGAAGAACCATTCAGTCGAGTTCTAGTTGACTGTGTTGGACCTTTGCCTAGGACTAGGACGGTCAGGTCACAAGTACCTCTTGACAATCATGGATATGTCTACACGGTTTCCAGAGGCTATCCCATTGAGAAACATCACTGCTAAGACTGTGGTAGATGCTCTAGTGCAGTTTTTCACTAGCATTCATTTGTGCATCGCGGCCGTCAGATGGTAAAACGGTCTAACTCGAAAATTTGACTTTTTGAGGTAAGTTCA